>NC_061169.1:36526002-36656002 GCF_022113875.1 Hydra vulgaris
GTGATACACATTATTATAATTTTTGTTATTACAGTATATACTTTTATAATCACTCCTATTGTTTTTTATCACTATAATCACTGCTATTACTTTATTATTCATACTTGTATTATTATTATTATTATCTCAATCTTATTTTTATTTAGTCTGACAGGTGTTTACTTTGTATTAGTACAAATTACTATTTTTAAATATCCTTGATATAACAATTGTATTCAGAATATATTTGATTTGTTTGCAAATAAACTGTATTTTATTCCCTATTTTTTATCGAATTAACTGTAGTAAATAGCAAATTAACTGTATTTTATCCCTAGGAAAAAATACAGAGTTTCTACCAAAGCCTATCCACTTCGCGAAACTCCTGTTAATTGATCGAAATTGCATTCTGGGATGTCCTGCCGGACTTCTTCCGCAACTAACACAAATATTTTTTTTTTTTTAAATAAACTTTGCATCTTTGTTTTATGTGATATTTGTAAATATCTCAATTTTGTATTCAAAATATCTCAATTTTGTAACATTAAGATACACCAATTTTGTTAAAATTACCATTAGAATGTTTCAATAAGAATAAAATAATGGGGAAAAAAACGTTTTGTAGAACAAAAAGAGTTTTGTAGAACATAAAGTTAGTGTAATTTTTTTATAACATAAAAGTATATTATTATACATAAAAGTTATTATTATTATACATTAACAAAAGTTATTAATATACATTATAACATAACAAAGTCTCATTACAAAGATTAAATTGAAAAAATAATATAATAATATACCAAAGGGCAATGCGTGAATTTTAAAATTGCAATTTGGAAGCAATATTATTTTTTTGTACTTTTTGGGTGGATTTTATGAAATAAAGAAATCTTGTAATAAACAACATAATTTTTTTTAAAGTTTTTAGTGCATCTTATTAAAAAAAAAAAATTGAAAAAGTAGTATCATAATATATTAATTATGAAGAACACGTACAATTTTTTTTTGCATTTGACTTATTGCGTGGGTTTATGTCTCTGTTTAAAAATTTTATGAAATAAAAAATTCTTGTAATAACAAAAAACAGAACAATGTTTTTTTCCAAATAAAGCGCATGTTCTTCATGTTGATTGTGCAAAAACTGAAAATGACATTTTTTTTTAATTTTATTTATGAGAATCATGGCCAGTCCATCTCTTTCAAGATATTTATCAATTAATTTTGAAAAAGTTGTTTCCATTTCACAAACTAGTGACATAAAAGCTGATGGATTGTCAGCTGAACTAAGAAATAGTACATCTGCACACCTATGACATAATTTAACCTTTTGAATAAGCCATCCAGCAATGTGTAAAAGGGCTTGATCCTTTGGTTGCATTAAAATTTTTCCAGTAAACATATAAAATTACCCTGGATGAAAATAAGATATTCCTTTAGGTATGTTATTTTCTGTTTCATAAATTCCACAATTAGTGGTTGCTTGATTACAACACTTCATAAAATCATTTAGATTGAAAGCTGTCTCAAAATTTGAATCCTTTATACAGTTGCTATTGGATTTACTTTTTTCTACAGATAAAAGTAATAAAGCATTTCTATAAGCAGCTCGAAATTGTCTAACATTTGGACGGTCATTCCAACCACCTTTGCTTAGAATTATTGAAAAAAAATTTTCAATGCAGTCCTGATTAAAACGAGAAGTACAAACAAATCGAAAACCTTCAGAAAATAGCTCTCTACTTAAGGTTAGAACACTATTAATTGTGACACTTAAACCCCAATGACATGATATACTTGCTTGACTTCTAAAATTACAAAATTTCCATTTCTCAATCCAATGCTTTAACTCTTCCAACTGAGAAATACTGGCTCCTTTTAAAGTTAGAGCACATCGAGCTGGTTTATCTGCATATAATTTATATGAATTCAATATATCGAATAAAGTATGCGTTCAACAAATCTTGCTGTTGGTAATACACTTGAAGGAAGTGAATTTGTTTTAGAGCAGCAATACAATGCAGAAGCAACCTGATAACTAAAAACTTGAGTGGCAAGTTTGACCTTCATAGATAAAAGAGGACCAGGGTCTAAGTGTCTATCTGTTAGTTTTGGCGCTAGACGCACAGAGTTTATTTTGTCTAAATTGTAAAGAGACTGGATGTGTTGCCAAGAAAATATTTTACCATTAATGTCAATGTTATGTCTTCGCAAATTGATTCTGATACTTTTTACTAAATGCGGAGGATCAAAAATAACATGAATATTCTTATTATTGGAAGGATTAGGAAAGTATGGTAAATTATTGGAAAACCCAAGCAAACGTAAGGCAGTTATATTAGTAGATCCTTGATCACAAACTACACATCTAATGTGTAAACCAGTTTCTTGAACCTTAGAAATGGTTTCACGTAGTAAAGAAGCCAAGTCAGCTGTTGCTATTGTTGAATTATTATAAAAATAAGCTATTGGTTGTTTCCATTTATTTGCCAAGCCTCTAACCATAATTACAAGAGCCTGATTTAAAAGTTTTCCATTTTTCATACCGCAAACCCTGTCAGAATTTCTATCATACTCTAAATGCTGTTTTAATGACATTTCATCCATAACAAGACTGACATTACGATCAAGCGGATTCATTGCATCAGCACGTAACTTTAATAAAGAAAACAATCGAGTAGAAAATCCTTCTTGAAGATCTAAAAATACACGGGACAAAAATAATAATAAACAGATTTGACTTGGTAAACAGAATATTATTCGCAAGACATTAAAAGTTTGAGGACTATGAAACAGAATTCGCAAAGCCAAAACTTTGTCGCAAACTGCCCAGCGTTTTCCTTTATTTCCTTTATTGACTTTCCTAATTGACTTTTAAAAAAGCTAACTTGTATAGGTGATAAGTATTTCCTGGATAAATTTAAAATATGTTTTATAGACCCATCACAGTTTTTAAGGGTTTTTTGTTTGGATTTTAAATGTCGAACTTTTTTACGTAGTCTAGAAACTTTGACTCGCAATGTTAATAGTAACCTTTGAAGTTTGTTGAAATTTATTTTATAAGTAGACATTTTGTTCTCTAAATTACTATCTGAATTAACAGGTAAACAAACAACTTGCTTTTTCGCTGGAACTGAATGACGTTCAACTGGTGGTTTCCTTTTGCAACCAAGAAGTGGAGGAGGATTTGGGATGTTAAAAATAGTAGGAATTGCTGATTGTAACAAACGCTTTCCACCATTAATTGTAGAATAATACATTGTATTTTCAAAATGATTACTGCACAAATAAAAGTTTTTGTTTAAAAATACAAATTTTTTTTGTCTAAATCTTTCCTCCGACAGTTGATGACCCAGTGTTTACATCTAAAAATTAAACAATAAAAGAATGTTTTAAAATACTACAATAATAGTTTTATTAACCTTTTATGAAAGAAAAATTATTATAAATAATATATGAATTAACTTGCCTTTTTTCGTCTTTAGGAAAACGAAAAAATGAAATATCTTTACAGTTTTTTCCACTCTTATTTCCACAGTTTATAGCAGCACAAAATGATGGCATTGCTATAACTAAGATAAAAATTCTTTTAAGTACATACAAAAATAACTATTCGCTACTATATTATATAATATTATAAAATTCTGGGGTCCGGCAGGACATCCCAGAGTGCTTTGCGATAAAATTACAACGAGTTATATGAAATTATGCCTGACTGAATAGGCTTTGGTTTCTACGTTCAAAATTTTAAATTAATTCTCCAAAACCTTCATAATGATGCTATGGTATATACAAATGTAAATCGAACAGAGAATATTAGACGCTTTATTTTATGGTCAAATGGGAAGCGAGCGCGAACGCAGGCTTCCGCTATCAGAAATTATACTGTCGAGTTACCGACGTTAGCGGTAATCGCAGAGGTCAGCCAATGCGAAGTGCAATGCACAAGCCTCACTCTGGAAGAAGCCCCTTCAGGATCGAACTTACTTCCCAGTCAGGTAAGTATGTAATTCAAAAAATTTTTACAACTCTCCACATTAGCACTTAGAAACGATTGTGGGTATATATATTATATTTTATCGTCTAGAAATTACGTAACGCAAAACTTATTTTAAAAATAAAAGTAGGAGATCATTTTACTCTTTTGCGCGGCGGTTTTGCTGGACTTTAAAGGTTGTTTATATACTTGGTTTAATTAATGACTCTGCGAGGGAAAACTTTTAATGCTTTGTCTTTTGTCTATAAGTTTAATTTCGCGTTACGCAATTTAAGGACGATCTCTTAATGAATCAAAGTAGAGACAATTCAAGTTACAGGAAACGCGATAAGTCAAACATTTTTTCACTCATCATCGGTTAAAATTTTAAAATACAGCATTTAAAACACTTTATAATTTGATTCATTACTCTAGCGTTAGTTCGAAAATTATATAATAGTTATTTTGACACTATTTCTGCACCACAAGTTGTTTGTTTAAACATGGAAAAAACCAACAAAAACTATATCTAATATATTTTTATATGTGCAGCCAATCAGTATTTAAACCAAAGGTGTTATTAAGAAAAAAAATTATTTCAAGAATTGAATAATATCTTCCGTAATATAGACTTTAGGATTTTTAAATTTTAATACAATGGGATTTTAACAAGTCTGAAAGTCTGATAGACAGATACCAAGCCCTTTTTAGAAATCTATGTAGATCTAACTTTAAAAAAAATTGCTAAACCTTTTAGAAAAAGAAGATAGCTCGAGGATTTTCAACCCAAATAAAGCCGAATATACATTTGCTGCGCCAAACGGAATATCCCATTCTTGACTTGACCGCTTTTACATAAGCAAAAAAGTTAGACAAAAAGTAAAAACATTTTTGGAACCAACAACTTTAAAAAACTATTACAATGCTCAAATTCATAATATTAAAGATAAACGGTTTTAAATTTTGGAAAGGGAAGTTGGATTTTAAACAATAAACTTTTATTAAAACTAAAACAATACAAGAAGCAGCTTAACGAGTATGGGGGAACCAAAAATGTAACTTTACCAACATAAAAGATTGTTTAACCAAAAATGTAACTTTACCAACATAAAAGATTAGTGTAAATGTGGGAAGGAAAAAGTCAAAAAAGTCGCGTAACATTTTCGAAAAAACAAAATCAAATAAAAAACAAAATCGAGTTTAAACTCTTAAAATCTTTTAAAAACGCTTTTGAAAAAATGTATTCAAATCAAAACATGAAAAAAATAAACAGGGAGATAAAAAGAAAATTGGAAAACTTAGATAAAGAAAAGGCAAAAGAGGCAGCTAAAAGGGCGAGAATTCAATGGAGACTGGAGGGAGAGAAATCCTCGAAATATTTTTTCGGTTTAGAAAAGCAAAAACTTTCAAAACAATTTGTTTCAGAAATCAATAGTAAAAGTGGCGAAACAAATAACTAAACCGGAAGAAATCGTTTTGATATTTAATCATTTTATAATCATTTTAAAGGTTAACAAGTTAGATACTCACAACAAAGTTCTTTTGTATCGATCGTGAAAACTGGGATGCTAGTCAAGAGAAAAGCAATTATAAAAGATTTCTCAATAAAGTTTAAGTGTTAGAATAGTATTTACGCAAGTTGGACAGGTGTCCAGGGAGGAAAAGTTAACTATTTTTAGAGGGGAAAAAAAACTTAGTTATCATTATCTATGAAAAGTTTAACGTTATTATTATCTATGAAAATTTAAAGTTATTATTATCTATGAAAATTTAAAGTTATTGTTATGTGACAAAAACCTTATCTATAAAAATATTTTTAAAAAATTATTATCATCTATGAAAATTTAAAGGTATCATTATCTATGAAAATTAAAAGTTATTATTATCTATGAAAGGTTAAAGTTATTATTATCTATGCAAATTTAAAGTTATTACTATCTATGAAAATTTATACTGGTATTATCCCCTTGGTTATGGCATGAGTAGGTGATGGCTTCGCAACTATTAAAACACACACTGAACCAATTCCAGCAAAGCAAACAAGCTAAATCATCTTTCACCCGTCACAATCGATGTCGGGTGAGCCTCAGGAAGTTGATCCACTTGCAGCCAGATCTTAACCGACACTTCACATAAAGATCATAGCATTAGAAAAGCAGCTAAAACCACCTTATAACGGATAACCACAACGATAGTGTAAATGCAGGTGTATTAATTCATGGTGTTAGCAGATGGCGGGTTTCCAACTATTAGAACAACACCGGTCCAATCTCAGCGAAGCAAACTAGTTAAATGATCTTTGACCCGCCTCAATCAGTGCTGGGTCAGCAGTAGCCCCCTCAGCTAGTTGATCTACTTGCGGCCAGACCTTAACCGACACTTCACAAAAGGAGCAGAGCGTCAGAACAGTAGTTAAAACCACCTTGAGATGAATCACCATAGCGATATACCAGACAGCGGGCGTTGATTGGTATAGGAGCTTGGTGGGATTTTTTGTAAGTTTAAATTTATTATGAGTAATTAATTTTTAAATTATGAAAAAACTTTTATATTCTATTTTATATTCTATTTATATTTTATATAAGTTTAAATTTAAAAAGAAATTATTATCATTAATTAAGTTTAAAGTTTAACTAGAAATTCTTCTGATTAATTGTTATGATTAATTACTTAAGTTTAATTTAAGTATTTCATCTTATAATGATTTATTATGGTTAGTTCAGTTTAAATTTATGAAAAGTTAATGAGGTTTGAATTAATTATTAGTATCAAGGTTAATTATTACACAAATTTTTTATTGGATTTATTTTATAAATTTTATATAAAAATGCTAAAGAGTTCAATATATTAAATGTGAGCAAGGTGGTATGAAACAATTGATGCTGTATCAAAAATGTATTCACCGCATGGTTTACCTCATGGAATGGGTCATAAAGTGTTCACACATCGACTGACTTAACTAGGAACAGGCACAGAGCAGTATGCATGCATCGACTGACTAAAATAGGGACAGTTGCAGTGGGATGTGCATACATCGACTGATTCAAATAGAGATAGGCGAAGCGGAATGTGCATACACCGACTGATTCAAATAGGAATAGGCGCAGTGGAGTGTCTATACATCGACTGACTAAAATAGGGACAGGCGCAGTGGAGTGTACATCCTAGTGCAAAGAGTTTTTGGTTATGGCTTGCAGTCAAAAAAGGATAACTTATTAATCTCATTAAAATTTATTACAAAATTTAGACAACTAAACTTTAGAAAATTTAATTTAATCTTAGAAAATTTATTCTTTTCATAGAAATTAATTTAAGAAAATTTAATTTAATCTTACAAAATTTATTCTTTTTATAGAAATTAATTTAAGAAAATTTATTCTATATATAGAAATTAATTATAATTCTAGAAAATTTAATCTTAGAAAATTAATTCTTTTTGTAGAAATTTAACCTTTAGAAAATGATCGTATAGAAAATAATCTTATACAGTTTACTCTTAGAGAATTTCATCTCAGAAAATTTATTCTAAGAAAATTGAATCTTAGAGAATTTAATCTGAGAAAATTTATTCTTAGAAAATTTGGAGACTATAACCTTAGAGAGAAAAATTTGTGATCAAAAACATACATATTTAAACTTAGATAATTTATTTTAAACACACAAGCAGTGATGCGGATCAACAACAAAAAATAATAATTGATGGACGATAAAACATAGTGAACAACATACGAACTACACACGGACACATGAGCAATTGACTAATTTTATACTAATATACTAATTGACTAATAAAATATTTAGAAATTGCGCTTAAAAAACTTAAAAAAGATACGCACAAAAATACATCATCAACTCCTAAAAGCTGCCGTCGGAGTCTTATCATCAAAGTCAGCATAAAAAACCCATTCCGACGTCAAGCCTTGTTAATGTTGCAACACTAAAAGGACACACTACTCGGAGCCAAACGCCCTATAGTTATCCCTTAAAATGTAAACACTGATCTATATTTTTAGGAAAAAACAGAAAAGAATTAACAAAACTTATTGTAAAAGAGACAAATAAAAAAAAAAAAAATATATAAACATACAATTGATATATCAATTGTATGTTTATGTTTTTTTTTTTTTTTTTTTTTGTTTATCATTTTAATTTTTTATTTCTTTTATCTAATAATTTCAAGAAGTATTTGATTTGCCCTAATGTCAAACTTCCAAAGTCATTTTTTCTCTATAATTTCATCTTTAAAAAGCTCTCATTAAAAGTTATAAAGAATTGCCAATAATGATGCTATTAACCTGATTTTTTTTTTAGTATGTAGCATATATTTTTATATATTTTGTTTTAGTATGTATCAGGAATGCGAAGTTCCAAAAAGGATTCCGGATTTGAAAGTCACAAAAAAATTACTTCTTTCTAGTTTTTGGTATCCAGGAGCTTTAAAAATATAAAAAAGGTTATGGGGTACTAATGGGGAAAAATCAAGGCTTATAGGTCAGAAGAACAATCAATTTTTGAAACCAGAGTCAGGTATAATGGCGGCAAGTACTCCAGGCTTAAAAACAGTAAGTTCTAAGTCATTAAATATCATAAATTTTTTTCATATAGCAGATCATTAATCAACCAACATGTTTAGAGTTTCTGGACACCAGAGACCATAAAAAAATAAAGTTATAAAGCCGGAGTCCTTTTGGGACTCCTTACCCTTGGTATGTATGCTCCAAACTTTCTGCAACTGTGATAATAAAACTCCATTCCATATATTTGATTTCTATTCTTATTTTGTTAGTTTATATGAAAAACTTTAAATAAAATAATTTTATTTATTAGATTTAATAGTATTGATGTTTTATTTTTAGAGTTTGTTTGTGACGATTAATGTGCCATTTTAAAATTTAAGCCTGTTTTTTAAACTTGTTTATAATAATCAAAATTATCAATAATCATGTGATAATATATTTTATTGTCCTTAAACTAATGAAAAATACGCCAATTTTAAACCAAAAAATTACAGACGATTATGCTAAAAACAACTTTAAATAATTAAAAAGACGGGGCCTAAGAGAAAAATATAGGGACTTCAAATAGGATTGCCCGATGAAAATCTATAAGAATCCCAAATATTTTTAGCAGCTTCCTTTATTATCTCAGCTTTTGCTAACTGTTGGTAGAATGCAAACGCACTATTAAATGGACGGGTTAATACGGGTCAATGAAATAGAGGTCTGCTTAAGCTAATTTTATCAAAAACATTTATATTGCTAGTTATCTTATCATATCTTGGAGATTTATATTTCTTTTAAGTAGAATGTGCTGCTTCAAATTCTTTCCAGACAGCAAGGATATAATGGTCCCGTACTGGTCCTGTATAGGCTGCCGCTCTGAACCAGCTTGGGCTGCCGACGATGGCAAAGTTCCACTTTGCTCTAAGGAATTCTCATGGACCAGTCGTGGCTAGCCAGCGATGGCAAAACAGCGGCTAGCCAGTGCGGTACAAGAACTGGCAGAACAACGATTAGCCATTTTTATATACCATTCTGTTTTACCGTACCATCGTGATTTTGTTTTTGGTAACTAACTGGGTCGCGCATGGGATTCTTATAGATTTTCATCGGGCAATCCTATTTGAAGTCCCTATATTTTTCTCTTAGGCCCCGTCTTTTTAATTATTTAAAGTTGTTTTTAGCATAATCGTCTGTAATTTTTTGGTTTAAAATTGGCGTATTTTTCATTAGTTTAAGGACAATAAAATATATTATCACATGATTATTGATAATTTTGATTATTATAAACAAGTTTAAAAAACAGGCTTAAATTTTAAAATGGCACATTAATCGTCACAAACAAACTCTAAAAATAAAACATCAATACTATTAAATCTAATAAATAAAATTATTTTATTTAAAGTTTTTCATATAAACTAACAAAATAAGAATAGAAATCAAATATATGGAATGGAGTTTTATTATCACAGTTGCAGAAAGTTTGGAGCATACATACCAAGGGTAAGGAGTCCCAAAAGGACTCCGGCTTTATAACTTTATTTTTTTATGGTCTCTGGTGTCCAGAAACTCTAAACATGTTGGTTGATTAATGATCTGCTATATGAAAAAAATTTATGATATTTAATGACTTAGAACTTACTGTTTTTAAGCCTGGAGTACTTGCCGCCATTATACCTGACTCTGGTTTCAAAAATTGATTGTTCTTCTGACCTATAAGCCTTGATTTTTCCCCATTAGTACCCCATAACCTTTTTTATATTTTTAAAGCTCCTGGATACCAAAAACTAGAAAGAAGTAATTTTTTTGTGACTTTCAAATCCGGAATCCTTTTTGGAACTTCGCATTCCTGATACATACTAAAACAAAATATATAAAAATATATGCTACATACTAAAAAAAAAATCAGGTTAATAGCATCATTATTGGCAATTCTTTATAACTTTTAATGAGAGCTTTTTAAAGATGAAATTATAGAGAAAAAATGACTTTGGAAGTTTGACATTAGGGCAAATCAAATACTTCTTGAAATTATTAGATAAAAGAAATAAAAAATTAAAATGATAAACAAAAAAAAAAAAAAAAAAAAACATAAACATACAATTGATATATCAATTGTATGTTTATATATTTTTTTTTTTTTTATTTGTCTCTTTTACAATAAGTTTTGTTAATTCTTTTCTGTTTTTTCCTAAAAATATAGATCAGTGTTTACATTTTAAGGGATAACTATAGGGCGTTTGGCTCCGAGTAGTGTGTCCTTTTAGTGTTGCAACATTAACAAGGCTTGACGTCGGAATGGGTTTTTTATGCTGACTTTGATGATAAGACTCCGACGGCAGCTTTTAGGAGTTGATGATGTATTTTTGTGCGTATCTTTTTTAAGTTTTTTAAGCGCAATTTCTAAATATTTTATTAGTCAATTAGTATATTAGTATAAAATTAGTCAATTGCTCATGTGTCCGTGTGTAGTTCGTATGTTGTTCACTATGTTTTATCGTCCATCAATTATTATTTTTTGTTGTTGATCCGCATCACTGCTTGTGTGTTTAAAATAAATTATCTAAGTTTAAATATGTATGTTTTTGATCACAAATTTTTCTCTCTAAGGTTATAGTCTCCAAATTTTCTAAGAATAAATTTTCTCAGATTAAATTCTCTAAGATTCAATTTTCTTAGAATAAATTTTCTGAGATGAAATTCTCTAAGAGTAAACTGTATAAGATTATTTTCTATACGATCATTTTCTAAAGGTTAAATTTCTACAAAAAGAATTAATTTTCTAAGATTAAATTTTCTAGAATTATAATTAATTTCTATATATAGAATAAATTTTCTTAAATTAATTTCTATAAAAAGAATAAATTTTGTAAGATTAAATTAAATTTTCTTAAATTAATTTCTATGAAAAGAATAAATTTTCTAAGATTAAATTAAATTTTCTAAAGTTTAGTTGTCTAAATTTTGTAATAAATTTTAATGAGATTAATAAGTTATCCTTTTTTGACTGCAAGCCATAACCAAAAACTCTTTGCACTAGGATGTACACTCCACTGCGCCTGTCCCTATTTTAGTCAGTCGATGTATAGACACTCCACTGCGCCTATTCCTATTTGAATCAGTCGGTGTATGCACATTCCGCTTCGCCTATCTCTATTTGAATCAGTCGATGTATGCACATCCCACTGCAACTGTCCCTATTTTAGTCAGTCGATGCATGCATACTGCTCTGTGCCTGTTCCTAGTTAAGTCAGTCGATGTGTGAACACTTTATGACCCATTCCATGAGGTAAACCATGCGGTGAATACATTTTTGATACAGCATCAATTGTTTCATACCACCTTGCTCACATTTAATATATTGAACTCTTTAGCATTTTTATATAAAATTTATAAAATAAATCCAATAAAAAATTTGTGTAATAATTAACCTTGATACTAATAATTAATTCAAACCTCATTAACTTTTCATAAATTTAAACTGAACTAACCATAATAAATCATTATAAGATGAAATACTTAAATTAAACTTAAGTAATTAATCATAACAATTAATCAGAAGAATTTCTAGTTAAACTTTAAACTTAATTAATGATAATAATTTCTTTTTAAATTTAAACTTATATAAAATATAAATAGAATATAAAATAGAATATAAAAGTTTTTTCATAATTTAAAAATTAATTACTCATAATAAATTTAAACTTACAAAAAATCCCACCAAGCTCCTATACCAATCAACGCCCGCTGTCTGGTATATCGCTATGGTGATTCATCTCAAGGTGGTTTTAACTACTGTTCTGACGCTCTGCTCCTTTTGTGAAGTGTCGGTTAAGGTCTGGCCGCAAGTAGATCAACTAGCTGAGGGGGCTACTGCTGACCCAGCACTGATTGAGGCGGGTCAAAGATCATTTAACTAGTTTGCTTCGCTGAGATTGGACCGGTGTTGTTCTAATAGTTGGAAACCCGCCATCTGCTAACACCATGAATTAATACACCTGCATTTACACTATCGTTGTGGTTATCCGTTATAAGGTGGTTTTAGCTGCTTTTCTAATGCTATGATCTTTATGTGAAGTGTCGGTTAAGATCTGGCTGCAAGTGGATCAACTTCCTGAGGCTCACCCGACATCGATTGTGACGGGTGAAAGATGATTTAGCTTGTTTGCTTTGCTGGAATTGGTTCAGTGTGTGTTTTAATAGTTGCGAAGCCATCACCTACTCATGCCATAACCAAGGGGATAATACCAGTATAAATTTTCATAGATAGTAATAACTTTAAATTTGCATAGATAATAATAACTTTAACCTTTCATAGATAATAATAACTTTTAATTTTCATAGATAATGATACCTTTAAATTTTCATAGATGATAATAATTTTTTAAAAATATTTTTATAGATAAGGTTTTTGTCACATAACAATAACTTTAAATTTTCATAGATAATAATAACTTTAAATTTTCATAGATAATAATAACGTTAAACTTTTCATAGATAATGATAACTAAGTTTTTTTTCCCCTCAAAAAATAGTTAACTTTTCCTCCCTGGACACCTGTCCAACTTGCGTAAATACTATTCTAACACTTAAACTTTATTGAGAAATCTTTTATAATTGCTTTTCTCTTGACTAGCATCCCAGTTTTCACGATCGATACAAAAGAACTTTGTTGTGAGTATCTAACTTGTTAACCTTTAAAATGATTATAAAATGATTAAATATCAAAACGATTTCTTCCGGTTTAGTTATTTGTTTCGCCACTTTTACTATTGATTTCTGAAACAAATTGTTTTGAAAGTTTTTGCTTTTCTAAACCGAAAAAATATTTCGAGGATTTCTCTCCCTCCAGTCTCCATTGAATTCTCGCCCTTTTAGCTGCCTCTTTTGCCTTTTCTTTATCTAAGTTTTCCAATTTTCTTTTTATCTCCCTGTTTATTTTTTTCATGTTTTGATTTGAATACATTTTTTCAAAAGCGTTTTTAAAAGATTTTAAGAGTTTAAACTCGATTTTGTTTTTTATTTGATTTTGTTTTTTCGAAAATGTTACGCGACTTTTTTGACTTTTTCCTTCCCACATTTACACTAATCTTTTATGTTGGTAAAGTTACATTTTTGGTTAAACAATCTTTTATGTTGGTAAAGTTACATTTTTGGTTCCCCCATACTCGTTAAGCTGCTTCTTGTATTGTTTTAGTTTTAATAAAAGTTTATTGTTTAAAATCCAACTTCCCTTTCCAAAATTTAAAACCGTTTATCTTTAATATTATGAATTTGAGCATTGTAATAGTTTTTTAAAGTTGTTGGTTCCAAAAATGTTTTTACTTTTTGTCTAACTTTTTTGCTTATGTAAAAGCGGTCAAGTCAAGAATGGGATATTCCGTTTGGCGCAGCAAATGTATATTCGGCTTTATTTGGGTTGAAAATCCTCGAGCTATCTTCTTTTTCTAAAAGGTTTAGCAATTTTTTTTAAAGTTAGATCTACATAGATTTCTAAAAAGGGCTTGGTATCTGTCTATCAGACTTTCAGACTTGTTAAAATCCCATTGTATTAAAATTTAAAAATCCTAAAGTCTATATTACGGAAGATATTATTCAATTCTTGAAATAATTTTTTTTCTTAATAACACCTTTGGTTTAAATACTGATTGGCTGCACATATAAAAATATATTAGATATAGTTTTTGTTGGTTTTTTCCATGTTTAAACAAACAACTTGTGGTGCAGAAATAGTGTCAAAATAACTATTATATAATTTTCGAACTAACGCTAGAGTAATGAATCAAATTATAAAGTGTTTTAAATGCTGTATTTTAAAATTTTAACCGATGATGAGTGAAAAAATGTTTGACTTATCGCGTTTCCTGTAACTTGAATTGTCTCTACTTTGATTCATTAAGAGATCGTCCTTAAATTGCGTAACGCGAAATTAAACTTATAGACAAAAGACAAAGCATTAAAAGTTTTCCCTCGCAGAGTCATTAATTAAACCAAGTATATAAACAACCTTTAAAGTCCAGCAAAACCGCCGCGCAAAAGAGTAAAATGATCTCCTACTTTTATTTTTAAAATAAGTTTTGCGTTACGTAATTTCTAGACGATAAAATATAATATATATACCCACAATCGTTTCTAAGTGCTAATGTGGAGAGTTGTAAAAATTTTTTGAATTACATACTTACCTGACTGGGAAGTAAGTTCGATCCTGAAGGGGCTTCTTCCAGAGTGAGGCTTGTGCATTGCACTTCGCATTGGCTGACCTCTGCGATTACCGCTAACGTCGGTAACTCGACAGTATAATTTCTGATAGCGGAAGCCTGCGTTCGCGCTCGCTTCCCATTTGACCATAAAATAAAGCGTCTAATATTCTCTGTTCGATTTACATTTGTATATACCATAGCATCATTATGAAGGTTTTGGAGAATTAATTTAAAATTTTGAACGTAGAAACCAAAGCCTATTCAGTCAGGCATAATTTCATATAACTCGTTGTAATTTTATCGCAAAGCACTCTGGGATGTCCTGCCGGACCCCAGAATTTTATAATATTATATAATATAGTAGCGAATAGTTATTTTTGTATGTACTTAAAAGAATTTTTATCTTAGTTATAGCAATGCCATCATTTTGTGCTGCTATAAACTGTGGAAATAAGAGTGGAAAAAACTGTAAAGATATTTCATTTTTTCGTTTTCCTAAAGACGAAAAAAGGCAAGTTAATTCATATATTATTTATAATAACTTTTCTTTCATAAAAGGTTAATAAAACTATTATTGTAGTATTTTAAAACATTCTTTTATTGTTTAATTTTTAGATGTAAACACTGGGTCATCAACTGTCGGAGGAAAGATTTAGACAAAAAAAATTTGTATTTTTAAACAAAAACTTTTATTTGTGCAGTAATCATTTTGAAAATACAATGTATTATTCTACAATTAATGGTGGAAAGCGTTTGTTACAATCAGCAATTCCTACTATTTTTAACATCCCAAATCCTCCTCCACTTCTTGGTTGCAAAAGGAAACCACCAGTTGAACGTCATTCAGTTCCAGCGAAAAAGCAAGTTGTTTGTTTACCTGTTAATTCAGATAGTAATTTAGAGAACAAAATGTCTACTTATAAAATAAATTTCCACAAACTTCAAAGGTTACTATTAACATTGCGAGTCAAAGTTTCTAGACTACGTAAAAAAGTTCGACATTTAAAATCCAAACAAAAAACCCTTAAAAACTGTGATGGGTCTATAAAACATATTTTAAATTTATCCAGGAAATACTTATCACCTATACAAGTTAGCTTTTTTAAAAGTCAATTAGGAAAGTCAATAAAGGAAATAAAGGAAAACGCTGGGCAGTTTGCGACAAAGTTTTGGCTTTGCGAATTCTGTTTCATAGTCCTCAAACTTTTAATGTCTTGCGAATAATATTCTGTTTACCAAGTCAAATCTGTTTATTATTATTTTTGTCCCGTGTATTTTTAGATCTTCAAGAAGGATTTTCTACTCGATTGTTTTCTTTATTAAAGTTACGTGCTGATGCAATGAATCCGCTTGATCGTAATGTCAGTCTTGTTATGGATGAAATGTCATTAAAACAGCATTTAGAGTATGATAGAAATTCTGACAGGGTTTGCGGTATGAAAAATGGAAAACTTTTAAATCAGGCTCTTGTAATTATGGTTAGAGGCTTGGCAAATAAATGGAAACAACCAATAGCTTATTTTTATAATAATTCAACAATAGCAACAGCTGACTTGGCTTCTTTACTACGTGAAACCATTTCTAAGGTTCAAGAAACTGGTTTACACATTAGATGTGTAGTTTGTGATCAAGGATCTACTAATATAACTGCCTTACGTTTGCTTGGGTTTTCCAATAATTTACCATACTTTCCTAATCCTTCCAATAATAAGAATATTCATGTTATTTTTGATCCTCCGCATTTAGTAAAAAGTATCAGAATCAATTTGCGAAGACATAACATTGACATTAATGGTAAAATATTTTCTTGGCAACACATCCAGTCTCTTTACAATTTAGACAAAATAAACTCTGTGCGTCTAGCGCCAAAACTAACAGATAGACACTTAGACCCTGGTCCTCTTTTATCTATGAAGGTCAAACTTGCCACTCAAGTTTTTAGTTATCAGGTTGCTTCTGCATTGTATTGCTGCTCTAAAACAAATTCACTTCCTTCAAGTGTATTACCAACAGCAAGATTTGTTGAACGCATACTTTATTCGATATATTGAATTCATATAAATTATATGCAGATAAACCAGCTCGATGTGCTCTAACTTTAAAAGGAGCCAGTATTTCTCAGTTGGAAGAGTTAAAGCATTGGATTGAGAAATGGAAATTTTGTAATTTTAGAAGTCAAGCAAGTATATCATGTCATTGGGGTTTAAGTGTCACAATTAATAGTGTTCTAACCTTAAGTAGAGAGCTATTTTCTGAAGGTTTTCGATTTGTTTGTACTTCTCGTTTTAATCAGGACTGCATTGAAAATTTTTTTTCAATAATTCTAAGCAAAGGTGGTTGGAATGACCGTCCAAATGTTAGACAATTTCGAGCTGCTTATAGAAATGCTTTATTACTTTTATCTGTAGAAAAAAGTAAATCCAATAGCAACTGTATAAAGGATTCAAATTTTGAGACAGCTTTCAATCTAAATGATTTTATGAAGTGTTGTAATCAAGCAACCACTAATTGTGGAATTTATGAAACAGAAAATAACATACCTAAAGGAATATCTTATTTTCATCCAGGGTAATTTTATATGTTTACTGGAAAAATTTTAATGCAACCAAAGGATCAAGCCCTTTTACACATTGCTGGATGGCTTATTCAAAAGGTTAAATTATGTCATAGGTGTGCAGATGTACTATTTCTTAGTTCAGCTGACAATCCATCAGCTTTTATGTCACTAGTTTGTGAAATGGAAACAACTTTTTCAAAATTAATTGATAAATATCTTGAAAGAGATGGACTGGCCATGATTCTCATAAATAAAATTAAAAAAAAATGTCATTTTCAGTTTTTGCACAATCAACATGAAGAACATGCGCTTTATTTGGAAAAAAACATTGTTCTGTTTTTTGTTATTACAAGAATTTTTTATTTCATAAAATTTTTAAACAGAGACATAAACCCACGCAATAAGTCAAATGCAAAAAAAAATTGTACGTGTTCTTCATAATTAATATATTATGATACTACTTTTTCAATTTTTTTTTTTTAATAAGATGCACTAAAAACTTTAAAAAAAATTATGTTGTTTATTACAAGATTTCTTTATTTCATAAAATCCACCCAAAAAGTACAAAAAAATAATATTGCTTCCAAATTGCAATTTTAAAATTCACGCATTGCCCTTTGGTATATTATTATATTATTTTTTCAATTTAATCTTTGTAATGAGACTTTGTTATGTTATAATGTATATTAATAACTTTTGTTAATGTATAATAATAATAACTTTTATGTATAATAATATACTTTTATGTTATAAAAAAATTACACTAACTTTATGTTCTACAAAACTCTTTTTGTTCTACAAAACGTTTTTTTCCCCATTATTTTATTCTTATTGAAACATTCTAATGGTAATTTTAACAAAATTGGTGTATCTTAATGTTACAAAATTGAGATATTTTGAATACAAAATTGAGATATTTACAAATATCACATAAAACAAAGATGCAAAGTTTATTTAAAAAAAAAAAAATATTTGTGTTAGTTGCGGAAGAAGTCCGGCAGGACATCCCAGAATGCAATTTCGATCAATTAACAGGAGTTTCGCGAAGTGGATAGGCTTTGGTAGAAACTCTGTATTTTTTCCTAGGGATAAAATACAGTTAATTTGCTATTTACTACAGTTAATTCGATAAAAAATAGGGAATAAAATACAGTTTATTTGCAAACAAATCAAATATATTCTGAATACAATTGTTATATCAAGGATATTTAAAAATAGTAATTTGTACTAATACAAAGTAAACACCTGTCAGACTAAATAAAAATAAGATTGAGATAATAATAATAATAATACAAGTATGAATAATAAAGTAATAGCAGTGATTATAGTGATAAAAAACAATAGGAGTGATTATAAAAGTATATACTGTAATAACAAAAATTATAATAATGTGTATCACAACTTTGTTGGTTCATTTATTGTATATATATGTAAATATATTAGCAAATTTATTTGAAAAAAAAAATTAAATAATGATTAAACTTCTAGAAAAAAAATTAAAAATAAAGTCAACAACAAATACTTCAAATTATTTTGTTAAAAACACTTATATGTTCAAATCTAGATATATAGACTTGGTAACTTTTCCTGTTTAGTGATTCATATATTACAACATATGAAGCACTAAATATCAAACATATCAAAAAACGGATACTTAAGTATTATACAACATATCAAAAATTAGATACTTAAGTATTACTAACGTTAGTAATACTTAGGTATCCATTTTTTGACTTCAAAAAATTTGCATAGCACAATAACATTCTTATACTATATTTATAAATAAAATGTTATCTTCATATTATTCCTATTAAACTGGAAGAATATAAAAGATAAATGTGTTAAATAACAATCAAATAATACTACAGAAAAGTTATGAATATGACAACAAAAAGATAATAAAATAAAGCAAAATTGTTCAAGTAATAATATACATACATTTCATATATTTCCTTTTTTATCAAACCAACATTTCTATCAGCTTTTTTTATCAATATCAATCATTGTTTAGCTACCATAAATTAAATTTTATGTTTCTTTAACTAACTTAGGTTTTAAGTTTTTTAAATCAGTTTTAGCTTAGTAAAAAAAAAAAAAAATTAAAACATTAAACTAAATTAATGGTTAATGTTCTATGTAAACAATTTTAATATACCATGTTATTTGTAGTGTAACAACACATCCCATACGAAACTTTATTTATTTAACAAAATAATTAATTACAATAATTCATTTAGAAATTATTTAAAAAAACATAAATTTCTTTTAACAAATAATAATTTTAAAAATTTATTAAGAAATTATTATGTATGCAATATAGAATCACCCAAAAAGTATTTTTTTAAACATTGAAGTTTTAAGATATATTTGTATTAAATGTGAAAAAAACGACTTCCAAGATGGATGCATAAATCTGCGCAGTAAACGCAAATGCTTTTGTTTATATCATTATTAATTTAATTTTAACACTGATGGCCCAGTATCAGCCCAGTGTCTGTTGTTCTGCTTTAGCAAATCTTCGTTGGACCATTAATGGCTTTTTTGGGGCTACCCAGCTCAGGCAATTTTATAAAGGTTCGGCAATGGCCCCAAGAGAACGGAACTTTGTCGGGCCTTTAAAGAATTTGCTGGCATTGGCTAGCCATTATCGGACCAGTATATACTTGCGTCTGGGTTTATAGAAAAAATCACTATCAAAAACACTGGCGTCATCTTGGGATATAAGATATATTTTAAATGATTCTGATGTTGGTTTTATTTTATTAACAGGTTTCAAACATTTGCAAAATACTTATTAAACTTTGATGAAATTTGTTTATGATAGAATACATCAATGTTGCCGGTATTAATTCTTCTAGATATTAATTCTTTTAGATAGTAAATATTAGTTTATTTTATCTTTTTCCGTTATGTTTTTAATTACTCGGTGTAGCTTTTTTAATTTTTTTTATATTTGTTATTTAGGTGCCCCAAGAAGTCCTAAAGGTCTTGTCACAGAGCACACAGCCGCACGTAAAAGTGATTTTAAAATATTATGAAAAGACGAAAAAAGTTAAAACGATAAACTTTGCCGTAATATAAAATAAAAATATTTGTAGCGAAAAAACTCAGACAGAAGATTCTTTTTTTTTTTTTAAATCCTCTCAAAATCACGATTGCTTGTCCAAATTTGAATAAGATTTTTAATAAATACGTTGTTTAGGTGAAATGAACACCATTGTTTGAATAATCCGCTCTGATCGTTTGTTTGTGATTTTTCTTAGTTTTAAGCTCTTTCTTGGTCGGAATTCTAATTTTTTTTATTGAAAATTTTTCGACAACTATATTAAATTAATATGTACTAGAACAGATTTGATCAAAAATCTATAGTAGGTCAAGACACTTTTTCAAAATCAATTACCTAACTAGAAGTTAAGTCGGACCACGAAGCCGGTTTTTAGTTTAGGTATTTTAGTATTTGGGAAATGATTTTAATTTGAAATAGAATTTATCTTTAAATGATGAGTTGTGTAAATTGACGAGAAACCATTTTTTTTTTAAAATAAAGATGATGCACTACCACCCTTAATGGATAACCGACAAACCGACGAAATCTCTGTTATTTACTTGAAAAAATGGCGAAAGCTTCTGCTGGCGAATCGATCGAACAAGTTGAAACAAGTTATAGTAGTGATGAGAATAAGATATATTATTTGTGGCTTTATAAGTAAAACATCTTTGGCTATAAACATCTCAAAACTTAGATTCTAAAAAGAAAACGTGGGAAAATCTTAAAAGCAAATTGAAAAAACACGCAAAAAAATTTTGCAAGCAACAAGCTAAAGACAACAGAATTGAAGAATATAAACTAAAAAAAAATTTAAAAACGCAATCACCTAAACCCGCGCATGCAAATTTTAGGCGCTGACATCAAAAACAAACTAAAAATTTTTGAGCATATGGCGCGTCGATAAGAGCAAAAACTAAATGGCAAACTGCACAGTCGTTTAAAAGCGCTGTTTAGGTACGCATGCGTAAGAAAATACGAAAAACTTTTGAACTTTTAAAATGGCTACGGTTCTTAACTTTGTTGCAACTTTTCTGTTACAATAGTATAAGAATTTCCAGACAAAGACTTTATTTTTGTTCAAGTTTTTGTTTTAATAGATGATTGTTTGTTAGATGTTGTTTCTTGAAGCATTCATTATTCATAGTTTGTGAAGTAAAATATAAAAAGGTAGAAAAATATGAACAAAACAGCATGCACAAGAATAGCTGCAAAACATTTAAACGTTGCACTGTAATTTTCCTTTTGGGTGCAGTTTTTTAAAAAGTTTTTATTTGAGTTATTTGGTGTCTGAAAGTTTGAAAATATAAACTTCTTTAAAGACATTGAATTTCGTTGTGACTTGGGACCATTGATATTTAGACGCGATCATATCAGGGTTGCCAGGTTTTTAACGTAAGCATTTCTTTCATTTCTTAAATTTGATTGTTCTTCTATAAAATGAAAAAAATGGAAATCTTTCTTTCCCTTAAATTAACGTTTTTCATGAAATAAAAACTTGATTAAACTGATTTATTATTAAATAAATCAGATTTTGAAAAACATACCAGAACAAAAGAAAAAAGACCAGAGACTTTAAAATAAACCAGATTTAAGCCAGGCTTGAAAAAACATCAGATGGCAACCCTGGATCATATAGTCATTCTAAAGACGAAGCTAATAAAATTTTGGTTGTTGTTCAGTTAAAAAAAACTCTATTAAATTATTTTTTGAGTAATTTTAATTATGGTGCATACAATTACACAAAAAGATAAAAAACTGGTACAGATAAATTATTTTACGGATAAGAGTTTAAATTTATTACTTAATATTCAGAAATAATAACTTTTATTAATAATTAAAAATGATTTAAAGCAAAACATAGTAATTAATATATTTAGTCTTTATTAGAATATATTCCATTAAAATAAATTTTAGGGGCAGTCCATAAAAAACGCCACTATTTTTTAGATAATTTTTGACCCCTCTTTCACCTTTGTTACCAGTTACCCTTTTTTTTATATACCCCTTTTAAAACAGATGTTATAAAATTGCCCCGCCCACCCTTTTATTTTTAAAACAACATTTGTTCTTAATTTAAGCCTTTTTATTGAAATTTTTCACATGAATTACATTTTCCTGTGTTTGAATATCACTAAATAACTTATTGGGTATTTCTACGTTTGTTTCAGTCGTTTGTTTTTGTGGAAAAAAAAAATTTATTATACTCTTATTCTGTATACTAAATTTAATCAAAGCGTGTCATGGGTCTCCATTTCGATTTCGTCCTCATTGAACCATTCAGCAAAGGCAGCGTTATACCGCAATTAGGGCTATTACCTCTCTTTTTCACTTTTTCAATAATGCAAACAAATCTTACTTGTGAGAGGGTAATAACATTTGGTTAATGAATTTGGATTGAGTAATGCTAATATGCTTTTTGAGCATGGCTTGTGAGGCAAAGTACATCTAACGGTCCTTACAATCTCTGAGACAAACTTGATTGCTCAGAAGAACAAACAGATCGTAAGGAGGAAGTTTGAATGATTTCAATGATCGAAGAATGGTGCTTTGAATATTGAAGGCGATAATAAAATATAAGAAAAAGGAAAACGACTTTTGCTAGTGACCTCTGAAACGGCAACGGCTACGGCTTTTAAGTCAAGACTGGCAGATTGGAATAGGTAAAGGAAGAAATTGACAGGGAATAACATGGAGTTAAGAACTTCTTTTCAAAGGTCATCCAGGAATCTTAAATTTCACAATTTCCATGAAAGATTGGCTGGTGCGACATGAGAGGAAAATCATTCCGAACCTTCGATAAATGATGACGAGCATCGAGCTCCGTCTTGCCGACTGGATCAATATACTGAAACACCGTTGGAAACTGATCAATTATCAGACCTGAAAATTGTTGCTCAGATCTTTTTAGCGTAATTAAAATTCTATTTTTCTAAAAGAAGATCCACTTTCCTACCTTGAGTATAAGTAGCAATTCAGCTAATTAGGTCAAAGGTATTCTGTAATGGAATCGAACTCTGGCAGTCAAAAGTTGTTTTAAGTCGCCTCCATGAGCAGATGCTTTCAATGATGAATCTTTTCCAAATCGAATAACATCATAAGTGGGACCAAAAAAAGGAAACTGCATCATATTTTCCCAGCCCGTCTAGTATGACTTCTGGTAATGCCTTTGTATGACGGGGTGAGTTTGTGCTTTCTGGCGATGACCCAATTATGATCAGGAAAAGAAACATGTTATTACGTATGCATTAATATAGGATCTTGTTTGTTAGCAGCGGTGATTTCCATTAGGATCCAAGCTTTATTGCATTGACTTATAAAGCACACATCCTTGAGGCCTAAAAAAGAGCAAACCTCTTCCACAGTTCTTATAGTTGCTGTACAAATTGGATCATCCACATGACTTGAATAAAGATTGTTTTAAGCTCGCATCAACTTGATTAGAATCATGAGAACTTATCTCTTTCCTTCAAATAATTTGCTCTATTTACTCTATTTTTTTTGTTTTTTTTTGTTTATTTGAATATTTATATATATAGGATTTGAACCCGTATTGAACAACAGTCCGGGTTTTAACTTTTCGTTTGAGGCTCTAACCAACTGAGCTATCCAGCCATCCATTAAAATCCAATAAAAATCCTGTTGGGGTAAAGGTGATGCGGCGCGGGGCTCCCTGCGATAGCCGCCACAGGGGGTCCGTTTAGGCTGGGGGGAAGGGTTTTGAGAATAAATGCGCAAAAAGTAAAGTTTTTAAAATACATAGTATAATAAGGTTATTCTATGTAAATATGTACGATATACAACTTTAACTGTGTAGATTCTGTTGAATGTAAATACAAATTAAAATAAAAAACAGCAGTGCAAAACTTTAGGATTTCTTTGTAAAAGTAAGCAACTAGTTGACGTATTAAAATGGAGGAGGAACGCGCAGTATGATAGGTTCGTTTATAGAGCGAAATACTCTGGGGCTAGTCATGTTAGGAATCAGTAATTATTTAACCGCCTATTATTGAGTTTTAAACAATTTCATTTGTTTCCAGGGTTGCCATCTGGTATTTTTTAAAGCCAGATTTCTCAAAACTGGTTTGTTTTTTTATCGTTTGGCTTGGAACTTTTGTTTTGGTTTATTTTAAAAAATTTGGCTTAAATCTGGTTAATTTTAAAGTCTTTGGTCTTTTTTTGTTTTTTCTGGTATGTTTTTTAAAATCTTATTTATTTAATAATAAATCAATTTAATCAAGTTTTTGTTTCATGAAAAAAGTTAATTTGAGGGAAAGAAAGATTTTCATTTTTTCGTTTTATAGAAGAATAATCAAGTTTAAGATAAATGAAAGAAATGCTTACGTTAAAATCTTAAAATGTTAAAAACTTTTAGTTGTAATGTCATTAAAATGTTGTTTTTATCCTTTAATTTTCAAAAATAATAGAAAGTTCTTACATTCAAAATGACATTTATTGAGAAAAATCTGCTTGTAATGAATGAGCGAGTCTAAAAACATTTAAGAAAAATGAGTTTCTAAAAACACCGCTAAATTCTAAACTGCTTCGTGAGACCATTTAGAAGTTTCCGGAGACCTAGACCTCTGCAACATAGATGCCTACTGCCTTGGCTGTCTATGAGTTCCGTTTCTAAATATCTATTTGAGTCTTCTCACAGATCATCTGCATAAAAATAAGACTAAGAAAATATCAAACCAAGTTTTGCATGCAGTCATTTGGATTAAATAATATTTAATAAGGCGAAAGATTTTTTACCAGGACTTTAAAATAATTGAGTCAATTATCGCAAAGGTTGGAAAAAAAAATCTATATGCATTTGCAAGCGAATATATATATATATATATATATATATATATATATATATATATATATATATATATATATATATATATATATATATATATATATATATATATATATATATATATATATATATATATATACCTTAGAGGTTGATATAGTCGGATTTACTATAGGTGTTTGTGAGTGAACTACTTTTCCCACGCTGCTTTGAAGGCTGGACTGGCACCCCATTAAACATTCACCAAATCGTTCTTCTACTTATCCCTCACTCTCTTAAAAATTAAAATTTAATATTCAAGGATGAATTTTTGGATAAAAAAGCATTTTTTTTTCAGAATATAAATTATAAACAAGGCTTTAAAACAAAAAGTTAGGATTTTTTTTTTGGTCAGGTTTTTTTTTGATTTATTTTTATTTCGTTTTTGGCTTATGTTCGAAAAAAAACCTGGCAACTCTTTTTTTATTGAAACATATTGTTTTAAAAGAAGAAAGGTGGGAGGGAAAGTAGCAGAGAGTGCGAGGAAAGAGGAAAGTAGGAATTGAGAAAAACCCATTTGTGGTTCCTAACAAAAACGCCAATATCGCTCCATTCTTCGACAACGGTAAAACCATAATATAAACATAACGGCAATCAGTTACAGTATTTGTCAACACATGATTTATCTCTTGTTTCTATTAAATTAAATTATGAGCTCCAAAGGTTATTCGACAATTCAGGTAAATTACTATTATTTTTAATTTTTAAATTTTATTCATGTTTATGTTTATTGATTTTTTTTACTTATTCTTCTTTTGTTGTTTTTTTATTGTAAATATTAACAATTAGAGTAATTATTTTGTTATTTACCGAATTATTTGTGTTGATAAATTTTATTTATCTACAATTTCTGTTTAATTTTTAATTATCTAGTTTTTTAAAAATCACTGTACTGTTGTTTATACTTTTTATATCTATTTCAAAATATTTTTCCTCTTTTTCTAAATTTTAATTGTGAGTTTTAATAAGTTTTCAGTTTTTTTTTCCTATTATTAACAACAAGTTTAAACACTAATAAAATTGGATAATAACATTATATTTACCTAGTTTAAATTTATTGTAAAAACTATTTTGAATATATCTAATTATGTTAAATAAAATCTGTTAAATTTTTATTACTATACATAATTGGAAAGTAATTAAATGCAGTTTTCCTAATGTTGTTTAAAAGTGAATCATATTCTACAAAAAGTTAAAATTTTTATGTATTAAATTTTGATGACAAATACTATAACCAAATTTTGAGTAGTTGTTTGTTTTTTTAATATAAAATGTGATAAGTTTGTCAGTTCTTATTAAAATGCATACAAGTTTGTATCAAAAGAAAGATTGTCCTAAGCAGTAATAAATTCTTAATACTTAGAGCTTTATTAGGTTCTTTTTTTATTTTAACTTTTTTTGTAACCTTAAGTGCTTTAGTAAGCAAATTTAATATATAGTCTTAAATTAAATTTTACTGCAAAAAAAATAATGAGCTGTTTACTTCAGGTCGTGGACTGATTTTTTAAAATTAGGTATTTTAAAAAATCAGTCCACGTACATGCTTTGATGGAAGAGGGCGTATACTGCCTTCCGCCCCCCTCTGCCATGAACCTGAAAAAAAAAATTATGAAAATTTCACAAAAAAATGCTTTTTTAAAAAACAGAGAAAAATTTGTATAAAAAAATATTTTAATACATTACAAAATGCGTCTAAGTAACCATTTTATAATGTAAAAGGACAGATTACCCACTCCAACCTAAAAAAAATAACATGAAAACAACAAGTCTTTTGAAATAAAAAAGTGTATAGTATGTATAAATTGCCTTTATGCAGCCTCTTCCATAAAGGCAATTTATACACCTAGAGGTGTTTGAAAAACTATTTCGAGTGCTGTTTAATAATTCATTATTAAAAATTGTTGAGTTAATTTTCAATTGAGTAAAAAAGATACAGTATTTATATACTACTAAATAACAATAAAAATAATTAAATTATATGTACTTAATGTTATCAGGTAATAATGATGTCAATTTTTTAATAAACAAATATTGAACCTTATCCTAGTAAATTATCTTGACATTATTTTTTTAAATGAAATTTGACAGGTAGCAGAAATAGTTTTTAAAGATGCTAGATCAGAAAAACAAGAGAACATACTTTTGATATAAACTTGATAAAGTAAGTGCAACAAATATTTTGGTATCAATAAAATTAAAAACATGCAGTTTACAATAAAAGTTCATGTTTAACCTTAAATAAAACTTAAATATTATTTATCTAAAGTATTTTGAAACAAAAAATAATTATAATTTAGTATATAAATAAGTATATGATAAATAAAAAGTGTTAATATACTCGAAAAAAGTTTGACGCACTTTATTTTAATAATACATTATTTTAGTCATAAATAACATTACTTGTTTAAAAATTTGATGTATTATTTTAAATAATCAAAATAATCATGAAATATTATGAAATATTGAATAAAATATAATGACATGAAATATTATTAATTGTTACTAGATTTTTATTTAATTTTTAGCTACTTGATCAAAGTGATTCTGATGATGAAAAAATAATTGTTCAAAAAGAAAAAAATCACTTTGAGTTTCAAGGTACTTTTTTTTCAAACTTTTTTTCAAATCAAAAATATTGCTAAATCTGATAGTTTTTAAAAACTTTTATAATTTTTTTTTACATTAAAAATATTCTTGATTCCTAAGAGACCATTGTTATAAATTTAATAGTTTTAAAAAACAGAACCTAATAAATTTTTACATTTTTAGAACTCTAAAAATTTAAAAAAGCTTAGTAACTACTATTGGAAAAAAACAGGAAAAAACGGGAAAAAAGGCTTTTAGGTTATTTGAACAATAGATTTTTTAAACCTAGAGTTTTTATATATTATGGATTCCAGGATTCCAGGCTAAAAACAATAGGTTTTAAGTTTTTTAAATTAAATCTCATGATTTTTTTTGTTATTTCAGATCATTAATCAACCAACATTTTTAGGATTCCTTGACACCAGAGATCAAGAACAAATAGCGTTTAAGCTGGAGTCCTTTTAGGACTTTGCACCCCTACTTTAAAACATTTGCTGTTATAAAGACTTGATATATGTTTCTGACACACAAAAAATACATTTAGACTTTTTATTGTTAAATTTTCCATTACTACTCTTCCAATGTCCAAATTTTTTTTTTCCTTAACATTTTTTAAAACTACAATGTCAACTGCATGCTAAGTTATTAAAATGATCTTTTATTATTTTTGCATCTTTTTTATTAATATTATTTTTGCACCTACGCTTCATTACTTAGTTAAGCTTAAAGATATAATTTTATACTTTTTTGTTTTTTTGACTAGGAAGATTAGAAATGCATATTACAAGTATAAAAACCAAAAATGAAAAATAAGTATGTATTAAGTAATTAAAATATACTTATATTTCCTTTATAAAAAGTTGTTCGAAAAATATTTTTGAAACTTTTTACTTGTTATCCATAAACAATTTTTTTTTTTTAAATTTGATGAAAAATTATCTTGATTTTTATCACCTTAACTCCCTAATCAGGTAAAACTTGTGCAAAAATCTATTCTGTTTTGCATGCAGTACACAACATTTCTCATTGAATTAGTGTAATAAAAATGTTCTACCCATCTCATAGGGTTTAACACAATTGGTAAATTCTATGAGATAGGTAGAAATTGGTTATGTTGTTAATTCAGGTCTAGGGCGTTACTTACACAGACTTTCTTCAAAAAAAAATCAAGAAATCTTTTTTTAATACTGTTTGATGAAAACCTAAATGATTTTTTCCATATTGTCTAAATATTTGGTTTTGGAACAGCAATCTAAATTGTGTTGAATCCAGATACTCAAGTTTGTTGAATCCAGACTCAATTTTTATGAAAGTAGAACTACAACTCTGAAATAATTTATAGCATAAATCTGACACAACTGTATATGGAAGGCCCAAGTGTACTGTTTATTTCTTTGTCTTATTGAAAAGCAGCATGATAAACAAGAGCTGTATAAACTTATTAACATTAAGAGTTGCAACCTTCATTTGCAACCTTCATTTGCAACCTTCATTTGCAACCTTCATTTGCAACCTTCATTTGCAACCTTCATTTGCAACCTTCATTTGCAACCTTCATTTGCAACCTTCATTTGCAACCTTCATTTGCAACCTTCATTTGCAACCTTCATTTGCAACTCCCAACAATAAGTAGTTTATAACTCCATTTATAATTTCAAATTGCAATCTGGTTTTCAATCTGCTAAATGAAATTTATAAAAGCTTTATACATTTTTTTTTAAATTCTCCTGCCAAAAGAGGTCGTTTTGTAACTTTCCCTGTGAATTTAGCTCAATAGACTTGGTCAAAAACCAAAAAGTTGAGAGATTATGTTTAATTTGGGCAAATATTAAAAAAATGTTAAGTATTCGGAAGCTTTTCCTAAATGTAAACAACCAAAATGTAAGAGTTATGTAGTGTAAGTAGATTTAAGATAAATTTATTTTCACTAAATTAAGGTTTTTTGGTTTGATTGCTAGTTTATTGCAAAAAATCTAAGTGACAGATTCAGACAGATGTCCTGATGTCATCTCTTTAAAGATTTGTTTTCAACTAATAAAAGCTTAATGAGTTTAATAGTCAAATCTTTTAGGCAGCATTTTCAATGGGAGCTAACTTCTGCAATTTATTTTCACTTAAAAAGGTGAACTCTCTACCGTTAAAATTGATGGCAATTGCATCTGCTTTAGAATATAACATTATAGAATAGAGGAGAGAGGATGCGTTGTCTCTAGATATGATTTATAGATTCATGAAAGGTTGTCGATTTATCATTGAAATTCTTCATCGAAGTTCATTGAAACTGGAAAAAAAAAGCTGATCTTCTTTAGCAATTGAAATCTGCACTTCTTTTAAATCTTTCTTGCTTGCATATCTTTTTAAATAATCGTGATCTTGCTTTTACACAATTCTCGAAGTTTATATAATATAATTATTAATTATTGAATAAAAAAGTTCATCTCATCTTTTACTAACATTTAATAAATTTCACATTGGAAATCATTTATACCAATTTTTTTTTAAAACCATTGAAGTTAGTGTAAATACAAGGTTTTGTCAAAAGTATTGATACTAAAAGTATTGACAAAATCTCTGCTTTCAGCTTTTGCTGCAGAATATTATTAGCATTTTGACTTTTAAACATACTTTCACTTGAAATATCTTTTACAACTTCCTCGACCTCAGTACTGCTACTGTCACCACTAGATGTATGAATCCTTTTAAATAATTTTACTGCTAAAACAATGGCGGCAGATTTCGAAGTATATTCAAAATATTTAGTACAATGTGTAGTATTGCCTGTTTCTAAGAAGATTATTAATGTCATAAGAATTTTATCTTGATGTTCATTCGTTCACATTTTTATCTTTTTTGATAAATTTTTACTTATATTGATTTGTAACTGATCTAAGCTTAAGTAAAATATTGTTTTTGACTGCATAGAATTTTATTATTTTTATAATTCTTTTTAGGTTTTATAGTTTCTTGAAAATTTATAGTGATATCTATGATTTTAATGTCTTCCCCTAGCTTGCAGATTATGTTAGCATCTTCAAAACTATTTGTATTCAACTCATCATCAATGCTTTTGACAGTTTCACTTTCACTATCTTAGCTAACATCTACATAATCTGTTACTTCTTCATTTTCTTCACAAAATTTTGATTGTTATTTTTTATACAGTACATCAGTTATAAACAAACCGTGGTTATAACAAAGTTGAGATATGATGCCTAATAGCCTTCCATACTTGACCATAATGGTGGCTCCATCATGTGTTGATGGTATTATATCTAGAGATGTGACGCGTTTTTTTGGTTCTTGTTTTTTTGGATTTTTTGGTCGTTTTTTTGGAAAAAAAACATAGGGGTTCGTTTTTTTTTTGGTTTTTTTGGGAAATATTTAAAAATTCATTGTTTAAGTTACTAAATTTAACTTTAATGGCAATATCTTAATTCATATTTTAATTTCTGATTTAAATAGGACAATAAATACTGAAATTTACTGAATTAATTTTTGTTTTGGTATATTAACACGGTTAAAGCAGGCTTGGTCGGAAAGCGGGTGCGATTGCACTCGATAACTGACCATGGAAATAATGTTTAGTTACGAAAAACCGGCCAGATTTTTTAGTCGTTTTGAGAACATTTAATTTTATGTATGTTTCCTTGTTTGCCCGCAAAATAATAAGTTAATTTTATTGTAAATTTTAAAATACTTTGTTTTACGGACATACATGGAAATATACATAAACTCGAATGATCTCAAACATCTTCGTGCGGAAAAATAAAAAAAGAATATTCGCAAACACAATAACCCGGCAAATCTACGAACAACTAATTCTATTGGTTCAAAAAATACTAATCGAAATTTCTATTCAAAAAATATTCAACTAATACTAAGCGAATGTCCTGTGAAATATTTAAATCCTGTGAAATATTTAAATACTAAGCGAATGTCCTGTGAAATATTTAGTTGTATTATTTGAATTTTGTTTTCGTTGAGATTTCTAGCATAAATTATTTTAAGAATATATTATCAAATTAACTATTATTTTAATTCTTAGAGCCACATCTACAAAGCTATAAATGATTTTAAACTAACATTATTTGTTTACTATAATAAATGTTTTAAATTTATATTTTTTAACTTGTCAACATTTTGTAAATATATTATAGATTTTATTAGTATATTCTTATTTTTTATGTATAAGGGATGTATTTTTTATGTGTGTAATGTATTTTTATCAGTGGCGGATCAAGGGGGAGGGGCTAGGGGGGACTATAGCCCTGGGCCCCGCAAATTTAGGGGCCCCAAAAAATTTTAAAGGATTTTTTTTTTTTAAGTCATTTTTAGGCTCTGGCCCATAAAAAGGCCTCCAAAAACAAAAATAGCCCTGGGCCCCAAGAAGTCTTAATCCGCCACTGATTTTTATGTATGTAATGTATTTTTATGTATGTAATGTATTTTTATCTATGTAACTTTATGTATGTGTATTTTATTCAAATGTAATCTTTTAAAGAAATTTGTGCGATTGATTTTGTAAACAAAAATACTTTCAATAATAACTGCGTTTTCAATAAAATTATTAATAATCATCAAAGTTAATACATATAGTTTTAACCACTAATCCATTTTCCACAGTGTACCCAATAACTGATTCCTTCCCCCAAGAAAGAAAAGTTTTTAAGTTCTTAGAAATTGGTTTATCAACTTCAATTATTTTTGCTTTAGCCATTCTTACAAACTCGCTATACTTAAAGTTATTTTTGTATAGTTACTCGCTATACTTAAAGTTATCAGCGGTATTTAAACACTAAACATCATCAGCGGTAAACATCATCATCACTAAACATCATCATCACTAAACATCATCAGCTGTAGCCTACTGACTAAACATCATCAGCGGTATTGAGGAGGCAGTTCCGCTTCCTCCTCACAAAGTAATTTAACGTTTTTAGTTAATTTCTATCTAGCTAATTGAATTTCGATAGTAACTCAATGATTTTATTATTTCATTTGTTCATCTTACTAAGAAGAGTTGTTTCAAATGTGTTAAACTTTTTAAACTATGCGAAGCATAAAACAGTTGTAGAAAAAACTTTTTTTAATTTATAAATAAATCATCTAGCGTTAGTTTTATTGGTTGAACCTTGTTGGACTTTTCAGGGCTGGGGGCTGCAATATTTTGGCGGCCTTTTTTATGTGCCACAGCGTGGCACATAAAAAAGGCCGCCAAAAAATACCGAATGGTCCTCTTGACTATTTCCCTAACATTGTGAGTCTCGGGGTTATAGCCCTACTAACCCCACCCTAACTCCTCAATCCAGCACTGAAAGTAAGACATAAGTATATAATTAAAAACTATATATACTCTTTGATAAATCGAAGAACATTTGTTTCTTTATAGTTGTTACTTTATATAAAAAATGTCGCTTAATTTTATAAAAAAAATTATAAAAGAGCAACGTTTCAAAAATAATTGCTCGAATAAATTTATTTTCCCTAAAGTTTTTTTTGCGTTAACAGCTATTTTTCTTTTTTTAACTGTCTCTCATCGGTCCAGTTAATCTTATTGCGCTTTTTTGTTTGTTTTTGAAATGTTCTCAAAACGACTAAAAAATCTGGCTGGTTTTTCGCAACTAAATATTATTTCTGTGGTCAATTATCGAGTGCGATCGCACCTGCTTTTCGACCAAGCCTGTTAAAGGTTAACACAGTTGAAGCAGTCCTGTATAAAAACTTCTTTGATAATTTTATCTTCCTCAATTTTATCTTTTTTAGTGTATATTGACACAATAAACATTATTTATTTACATTTATTATATTTAATAAAATTTAACAACTAATGAATGAGACTTAGCATAATAAAGAGTCAAGCAAGAATGAGTTTTTGTTAATGGAACTGGAGATAATAATTCTTTTGAGCAGCTACCATGATAGAATTTGTAGAAAAGAAAAAGAGATGCAACTTTACAACAATGGGAAAGCGGCTCAAGCTTAGCAGATAGAGCTTGTTTAGAAGAAAAAGGGTATTATAAGAAGAACCAGCCCAAATATGACAACAACATTCCATACAGGGACAAAAAGATATTTGTAGAGGTAGAGAATGGAATCAAGGGTAAGAAAACGGCGATAATGATAAAGGGATGCTAATTTAGCAATCGATTGTATATTTTGTTTACATGAAAGGTTAGTAGCAAATAATATTCCAAGAAGATGTAAAAAAGAGAACTCAGTAAGAGGGTTACCATAAGTTAATATAGGAATGTCGACAGTATTGTGGTAGTTGTTTGCAGTAAATAACTGAGTTTTGTTGGAAATAAAGTTTATAAACTAAAATATGTGAGCCCCAATCTGTGAACAGATTGGGGGTCACATATTTTAGAAGTCTTCTCTTTTTGATCGCTTAGAACAGGCAGCCAATTTTGTATCAACAGATACAAAATTGGCTGCCTGTTCTAAGTGATCAAAAAGAGAAGACTTTTTGTCAAGACAGGAGTAAAAACTTGAGTCATCAGCAAAAAGAGTTACTATAGATGTAGGGTTGTCGGGAAGATCAATAATTTAGATAAGAAACAAAACAAGACCAAGAATAGAACCTTGAGATACCCCAGAAGTTACTGGAAATAAATAAATAGGCCTTGATGATGATTATAATAAAGAAGTTAGAAAGAAATGATTTAATAATCCCAGATACACAATTTGAAGTTTCAAGTCTAATTTAAGTTTAATTGTTCAATATTTAGTTCATACTTAAGCTCATTTTATATTCAACAGGTCCCTAATATTGTTTAAATGGTCCCTAAAATGTTTTATTAAAAAGTCAACTTATTACTCAAATAAAGAGAAATTTTATATAAATCTTTTCTGAATTAAAATCTAAAAATAGATTAATACAAAAAATAACCACACCACATTAACAACACTGAGTAGTGATTTTTAAAGCACCATAATATCTATATATACATACATACATATATATACACTTACTAAAGCGTGTTTTGATAAGCATTTGCTCACTTTTTCTGCTAAAAAAAGAATTATGATTAGGCTCTCCATACAGGGGGCAGAAATAAAGCCTTAATCACCCATTTATTTAAACCTCTGAAACAAATTAATAAAATGGAAAAGGATAAACAATTCTTTTGCCATAAGATTATGTCTAAAAATTGAACTTAAAAAACAGAGCATATTAAAGAATTTTGCAAGTATTCTGATATAGTGCTATATGAAAATATCTAGATGAATAATTAATGTAATTAGAAAAAAAAATGCTGTTAAAAAATTAGTTATAAATAAATAAATTACAAATCATCAGGTGAATGGGGTTTGGGAAACTCCATAAATAATAATTAGAAAATTTTAAATTTTCCTTGAAATTAAGTTCAGTATAGGGCTTTTTTTAATATGGGCATACTAGCAATATTTATTTTTTTGATATAACAAACAAACAATGTAAGACTTAATTACTACATAATATACAAATGCTAATTAAGTTAATAATCTTGATAGATTGCTTATTTTTTGAGCATTCGAAGTCTGATGTTAAATTTGCATGGTATTATACATTAATATATTTACATTGTCAAAATTAAAATGGTAACTTTTTTATAGAATAAGAATAGTTTTTATATATAATGAGAGTATTACAGTTGTTAGTACAATAAAACAAAAAATAAAGGTTTTCATACAGTATGCCTAGATATATAACTTACTTAAAGCTAATTTAAATTTTTTATAAAAAATTTATGTTAAATTGGTGTTTATACATCTAATTGTGCCTTTAATGGCCAAATACTAAAATCATACTAAAGTAAAAATAAAACTATTCCAAAATTTATGTCAAAAAAAACCTGAAAAATTGTTAAAAAAAAAGCAATACAACACCAAAAAAACAAAAAAATCGCCAAAAATAACAAAAAAACACGATTTTTTGACCCAAAACAACGCCAAAGGAAAAAAACGCGTTTTTTTGCAACTCTAATTATATCTGACTTATTTAACTTATTTTCAAGATATAGTCTTGTTTGTTCAGCATTACATGTACTTTTTATGTGAACTAACCCCAATACATACACTTCAATTTTTTGAAATAAATTATCAACAAAGGCATGCAGTGTAACATTTATTCATATTATTTATTCATAGAGTTATCAGTCAACTCATCTGCTGTTAGTGACAATTTAACATTTTATTTAGAATCTTGATAATACTGTTTCTTTTTTTTGGTCTTGGCAATCTGAGTTGCTGCTATGTTTGGAAAGTATGATAACATGGAACGGATGCAGGTTCTTTACCATTAAAACGATCCTTGAAGTCACAAAACTCTATTAAAGAAAAATTATCAGGCAGAAAATTGCATAATTTTTTTAGAAAAGTTTTGAATATTTTTGAGAAATTTGTATTTAATTTTTTTCATTTTGATATGGCCATGAACATGGTTTAAAGCATTGTACTGATTGGGTTATAATATGATTTTCATCAACAGATTCAATGTGTGACTTAATAAACAAACATTTAATACAAAAAAAAAAAATTAGCAAAAAAGAATTGTAGCCGCATTGATTAATGTCTTTAAGCTTAATTAATGCCATTAAAATACTTGAAACTGTTATTGCTGGAAAGTATTCTTTTTAAAACTTTCTAATTGTTTTATTTTATTGCAAGTTTTTTAGATCTCTGTAAATTATAAAACTTTAAATTTAATTGTAAGTAAAATAAAAGAGTCTTTAACTAAACCAAAAATTAAAATAGCTGTTTAACTTCAATAAAAATCACCACGCAAAAGTGAAAATGATCTTTTACTTTTATATATGTATATTAGGCATTGCCTAGATCAAGAACAGTTGCATTTAAAAAAAATTCAAAAACGTGATGTGTTGGTGGAATGGTTGCAAAAAAATATGTAGAGAAATGGAACAATTTTTTTAATTTGTCAGCTAAGGCGTTCCCCTCTACCTTTACCCCCTGAGTAAAATGCATAGTGAAAATATGAAAGAAAAGTTACTTGTTTTTTGTCATACTATCAAGGATTCTATGGTATCTAACAAATTGCTTATCAAGTAGAAGCAATAAAATTATAAAGACTGTTTGTAATTCTTGTTGAATAATAAAAACTAGAACAAAATAGAAAGTTGCAAACAAACAAAAAAATAGAAAAAGAGTTGTTGAATCACAAAATATCAGGAATTAAGGTGCAGAAAAAAGTTTAGAGTGAAGTATGTAAAACAAACTTGAAAGTGAAAATGTTTAAGTAAAACATACTTCACTCAAAACTTTATGCTAACGTTAAATAACTGTAAGTGAAAGTGAAAGTGTGAGAAGCATGAAATAGAAATAAAAAAATTTGACAAGGCTTTAGATATACTGCATAAAAAAAAAAAAAAAACAATAAGAAATAACTGTATATTTCTAACTTTTAATGTTGTAGATTTTTAATATTGTAAACATTTGACTATTTTACAGTATTACTCAGTGAGTTTTTATTATTTGCTTTTCTAGTTATTAGAAATAAGTAGAAAGCTAAATTTTTATCATAAATTTTATCATTTAATATATCTTGTTAATATAAATGTTGGTTGTTCTTTTAAGCTTTTATTCGTATTATTTATGACATTGAATGTCATAAACATAGTGAATGTCATTCTTTATGTTTATTATTATTTTTATATTTGTTTCAAAAACCATTTTGCTAATTTCAACTGTTTTTTAAAAAGGCATGTGATTATTCTAAGTATTTGATTGTTTATTTTATATATATATATATATATATATATATATATATATACATATATATATTTTTTTTGTTAATTCACCTCCTCAAGGCCGAGGAGGCTACTTATTTGTGGTTATATAATCCTCTCTCAACTCTATAACTCCGAAACATGAACCTTGACGAACAAGGCCACTGCATGGAGAAACGAGTTGAGCGCGATACTACCAGGGACGTGGCGGGGATTAAACTTGGAACCTCTCGCTTGTGAAGCGAGCGCTCTACCACTACACCACTACCGCATATATATATATATATATATATATATATATATATATATATATATATATATATATATATATATATATATATATATATATATATATATATATATATATATAACATAAATATAAAAATTCCTTGTATTCAGAAAAACATATTTTGACATTTTAGATTTTCTTTGTATACATACATTTCTATGAACAGAAGGGAGGGAAGTAAAAATAATGTGTTTAGAGGTTAATGTTGAAGTTTTAATCCTAAGTTTGTAAGTATGACAGAAATATCAAGAAAAATAAGTTGATTTCTATTAAAAAAATCAGAGAATTTTATTCCAGAATTATAGTGGCAACCCTGTTACTGGTTTGTTTGTCCATAACCAAGTTTTAAACATATAAGAAATGCGCTAGTTTGTTTAGATTTGCTATACGTTTATTCGTTAAAAATTTAATGCTTTATAATTTAGTTAAGAAATTCTTTATAATATAAGTTGATTGTTTTTCTTTCACCTAATTTATTCATTTATTATTATTACTGTTTCCTTTATAAATGAATACAATATCTAGGTATTTATGAGAATTTTCAAAAACCTATAAAAAATTTTATTAAATGAGTCAATTTTGGTTGCAGAAGTTACAGCTTACGTGAATGCCTGAGATTTTGCACAATGACTAAAACCAATGTATTTGTTAGTAATTGTATTAATCTTTGATTAATACAATTACTAACAAATTATGCATGATTTGTATACTCTTTATGCATGATTTGTATTCTTTAGAGGCATGGTACAAACTGCTTCCATTATATTTAATTTATATTACATTGCAAGTTAGAATAAAATAAACAATAATCTTTGACATTTAGCATTAATTTTTTTAAACAAAAATTAATGTTAAATGGATCCCAAACCTCCAAGACATGTTGTGTTCATATTAAAAAGAATGAAAAAAAAAAAGATTAAAACAAAAGATTAAATGAATACAAAAAAAAAAGTAATTTTTTTATTTTAGTTAAAGCCCCTTCTTTTGTTGTAGGCCTAAAAGTCAGGGTAATATATGCCGCATTCTACTGATTTAATAATTTATTAAAGTTTTAATCCTAAGAGTTTTAGTACATGATGTCATTGACTTTTGTTTGTTTACATAATCGATCTCTTGCGCAAACAAAAACAATCAATAATGTCATGTACTAAAACTCGTAGGAATTAAACAACTTTTAGGCCTACAATAAAACAAAGAAGGCGAGCTTCGACTAAAATAAAAAAGTTGCCTTTTCTTGGTCTTCATTTATTCTTTTGTTTTAATCAAAAAAAGTTTTGTTCAAACATTTTTTTTTATCATTCTCTTTAATATGAACACAACATGTCTCAGAGGTTTGGGATCCCTTTACAGATACATTAAATTTATATCACAAAAGTTAGTGCTTTAGTATTGTAAAGTGACATTAAAACTAAAACTAAGAAAAATTAATTTGAAAAATATAAAAACCAAAACGTATAATTTTTTTGCATAAAATAAAAATAGTAACAACAAATATTTATTTATTTCTGTATTAAACACAATTTAAACCCAGTTTATCAGTTTGATCACTTTAATTATATTTTTCTTAACAATATCTAAAGTAGTTACAGTAAATATTTTAAGAAAAAGTTTAAATACACAGTATAAATAGTTTAAAAAAAACATCAAACTATTTGGTTTTAATTGTTTATTTGTCAAATTAAAAAAAAAATTATACTAAATTTGATCCTACTGTCAACCATTTCCTTCTGCTAATTTCATTCTGCTTCTAAATTTTATCTAATTTTGAAAATTTTTTAAACTTAAAACAAGTAAAAAACTAATTACATATATGTATATATAACTAATGTTGCTATCAACCACATCAATTACTTTTATTTGTAAAATTTTAGCTTTTTTCTTCTAATGTTTTTCTGTTTTTAAGTAATATTTTTTTATAATCTTTTGCAGAGTTTCCACATCCTGTAGATATTCTTTCAGAGACAGAAAGAGGAGAAATAAAATCTACTACTTTGGAAGATTCAGGTTTTACATACATATAATTGAAATGACATAATTATAGTAATTATGAATGAGTATAATCTTTTTGAAAAATGTTTTTTTTATTGATCTATTGTGAACAGTGTTATCAGATTTAATAAAAATAACTAAATGAAAAATTTTTATAAATAAAAAATAATTAAAAACGTAAAAATTTAGTTATAAAACTTTTGAGAAAATCCTTTCTGTAACCACAACTACTGAAATCTTTCCTGTAACCACAACAACTGAAATCCTTCCTGTAACCATAACAACTGAAATCCTTCCTGTAACCACAACAATTGAAATCCTTCCTGTAACCACAACAACTAAAATCTTTTCTATAACCATAGTTAAAAGTAAAATTGAAATAAAAAAATAAAATTGCAAAAGTTTTTTTTTGCATTGTTTAAAAGTTCAAGACTTGTACTTCCATGATTGTTACACATTATATATAAAGATATCTATTGGAGATCTCTAATATAACTCTATTGGAGATCTCTAATATAACTCTATTGGAGATCTCTAATATAACTCTATTGGAGATCTCTAATATAACTCTATTGGAGATCTCTAATATAACTCTATTGGAGATCTTTAATATAACTCTATTGGAGATCTCTAATATAACTCTATTGGAGATCTCTAATATAACTCTATTGGAGATCTCTAATATAACTCTATTGGAGATCTCTAATATAACTCTATTGGAGATCTCTAATATAACTCTATTGGAGATCTCTAATATAACTCTATTATAATAATAAAAAAAAATTTTCAGAAAAAAAAATTTAAATTTTTAAGAGTTTTTTTATAAGTTTTAGAATCATAAGTTTAAAATCAAAATTTAAAATAACTTGATTTTATGTTCAGGTAATATAAAGAAAAATATTTCAGTTACAGACAATTCTAAATTTAAGTTTTTTTATTTAGACTGTTCAGGTTTTATTTAGACTGTTCAGGAAATAAACAGCAAATATATACGTTGGTATATAGCATTTATGTTATACGTTATATCCCAGTCTCGGCCAATATTACTGTTTAGTCAGGATTGAATCATCATGATTCATTCATAAATATTCATAAAAACTGACTCAATAATATCTTTAAAAACTTTGATTCATTAACTTAGTTTCAAATCTAGACCTGGCCCTGGATTTATTTTATCAACCCTGGCCTCTACCACAGTTAAATTTAAACCCTGTTGCGTTACTAACCCCCACACTTAATAATATCAACTAGGGATATATAGTCCCAAAAAAGACATTTGATTTGAAAGTCACAAAATGATAATTCCTCCTGGTTTTTGGTGTCCAGGAGCTTAAAAATTGTAAAGAGGCTTATGGGCTACTTTTGGGAAAATAGTTAAGACTTTTAGGTTAAAGGAACAATCAAATAATCAAAAATCAATAAGTTCCAAGTCATGTAATTTTTTTGGTACTCCACATCTCTTGTATCAAATTTAGACCCATGATTGTGCATAATAATTTATCACTATATTTTCTTTTTGTTATTAAAAAAAATAAAAAGTTGTAATTTTATTTCAAAGAAGTTTAAAACTTTATTTCAAATAAAATTTATAAAATTTAATTTTCCAATTTTATTTTTATTTTAGATGATGATGAAAAGGACGATAAAAAAGAAGTATTTTTTACTGTTTTGAGTTTTCATTTAATTTTTTTTATAATTCTTGATTATTCAAGTTTTGTTTCATCATTATTACATCAAATGTAATAATGATGAAACAAATTAATAATAAATAAAAAATGTGTTTTTACAATTTTATCTAATTCTATGGTTATAAATAGTGACCAATCAGAGGATTGATTAGGTACAGTTGGAGTAAAATAAAACTGGGACCCAGTTTTAAGATGAATTCAAAAACCTTTTCTTATAATGAGAAATTTTTAATAACATAGGGATAGAAATATTCAGCTTTAAGAAAAAATTTGAAAAATATTTTTTAAAGAACATAATAAAAATGTAAGTAGAAATATTCAGATCTTAAAGGTATTTGCTAAAGGACATAATAAAAATTAATCAACATTCAGATGAAATCAATCAACATTCAGAACTTGTTGAATATTTTTTTAACTCATCCTCAAATATAATCTCCTCCGTATATATACTTGATTAAATATAAACTAGTTCCTTATATCTTCTCAACTGTATGATTGCTTCTTCTTTATACTTAAATGTAAACTTGGAACTTATATATACTTAAATGTTAACTTATTCTTTGTATATACTTAAGTGTAAACATACTCCTCAGGTATATACTAGTGTAAACTTAATTTTTATATGTCTAAAAACATACATAGTTTATAACTTATCCAAGAAAAATTAATCAACTAAATTAAGTTTAAATTATTAAATTATTAAGTTAAAATAATTAAGCAGCATTTATTCTGATGTTGATATATGTGATGCCTGTGTTATGTATTGCCTGTGTTATGTAATGCCTGTGTTATGTATTGCCTGTGTTATGTAATGCCTGTGTTATGTAATGCCTGTGTTATGTAATGCCTGTGTTATGTAATGCCTATGTGATGCCTATGTTATGTGATGGCCAAGTTATGTGATGGCATTTTTTTTTATGATTGGTTAGTCAATCATAACATTGCATTTACAATGGCAGCGTTGCCTTTTTCTAATTTTGAAAAACATTGGTCAGGGTGGTACCAATTTAGTATCCACTCAAGGGATAGTTAAAATGTCATGAACTTTTCCTTGTGCATAAATAGCAATTATTCAATCAGTGTAATTTTTTAAATCATACTTTAAATAAATCAAAGCCAATGTCTTGTTTGGCCATTATCTAATGTTGGTTTGCTTTTAGGTCTATTCTAATCTTCTTTTTTTTTTTTGAAACAATCAATAAGTTTTTTTTTTTTTTTTTTTTTTCTTAATAAAATTTATGTAATTTGTTGTGAATTTTTTTCTAATCATTTCAAAGAAAATTTAGTAATTCTTTTAGATACTCTTGTATAAAAAATCACATTAAGTATACACGAAGTTCACATAAAGTATTTGTTTGAGTTCATGTAAATTGGTCACATAACTATTATGTAAAAATTGGTTTATTTGTATTTTATGTAAAAAATGTTTTAAACATTGCTATGTTTAATATTCAATTATACTTCTTACTTACTTTTCTTTCATAATTTTCTTATTTTTATTTGTTATTTTATATTTACTTTTTTTCTACAGTTGCTTAAAGGAACAAAAAAGGAACCATCATTTTGGACATTTGAATACTACCAAGCATTTTTCGATGTCGATACATATCAAGTAATTTTTTTATCATTATACGCATCTATTATATACTTGTTATGCTTAATGCTTTTCATTGAAATATTGCTTCTTTATATAAGCTAAATTATATAATTTAATAGCTTGTAAAAATTTGTCTGGATTTAAATCATGTTAATAATCTAATAGTTTATATTGTTAACAATCAAGCTTGTAAGTGCAGCTGTGGCGTTGTGGTTAGAGTTCTGGCTTGGAACCAAGAGGTACGAGGTTTGGCACTCACTCTAGCCCGATAAGCAAATTTGGTAAGGATAGAGACATGAACTTCTTAGTTAAATGCTTATGCCGTGCTCTATGATAAAACCTTAAGGACTTCTGGAAGCGGCCTAATAACAATAACAATAACAACAAAAAAAAGCTTGCTGGTTGTCAAATGTGTTTCAATATTGTGAATGTTATTTTTATATCCATTAGTAACATGGTTACCATGGTTACCATTAGTTTGTATCATTTTTACCAAATTATTCACCAGATTTATATTTTGCATTAATAAAATCCTAGTTTATGAAATCTATATAATAATAATAATAACAATAATAATAATAATAATAATAACAATAATAATAATAACAATAATAATAATAACAATGTTATTATTATTTTCAAGATTTAATGTTGATGCTTTTAAGTTAATCCTTTTAATGACAGTGTTTAAAGATATAAAAAAAATCAGTTTGAATACTTTTTAGGTTAGTAGTAAGTTCATTTTTTGTTATAAAATTTCAAACAGCTTTTAGATTAATGTTTAATCAATTTTCCAAATTTTTTAAAGTTTTAATGTGTAAAATAAATTTCGGCCAGTGTTGTAGGCCTAATTATGACATTATGAATTATGAATAATGTTGTATGCTAATAGTAAGGTTTTATTTTTATATCCAAAATATAGAGTAACATAATCATATATAGTATGCATCATATAAATCATTTAGACAAATAAATTTATGTTATGCTTGTTTTAAAAATGATGACTAAACTTAAAAGAGTACTTTAAAATGGATTTTTAATTTTACTCTTGAATCTGTTAACTGTTTATCCTATGACTTGGGTAAGCAATTCCATGAGTTTACTACTTGATTTGTGAAAAAAAGTGGATGGTTGAGACAACAATGATGCAACAAACCTAGAAAGAGTTTTATATTTAAAAGCCATAATACCTATTTTTTTTCCTTGTCAAAAAGTCTTTCAAGAGAGCTTTAAAAGTCAATTTTAAATTGTCTGATGTTAAAACTGGTTTGTTGTTGATAAATTATGATGATTATTCAAAAAGTTATTAATAATTATTTAATTTAATCGATGATCTTACAGGAGAATGAATTTATATTGATATAAGTAGGGGTTTTAAATATTTTGATTGGTATAAGTTATAGATTTTGGTATGAGTTATTAATATTTTGATTGGTATAAATTAGAGATTTCGATATGAGTTATAAATATTTTGATTGGTATAAGTTAGAGATTTTGTATGAGTTGTAAATATATTGATTTAATGATTAAAGTTTTTGATGGTTATAAAGTTTAAGTTCTTTATTTTATAAAGTTATAACTTAAAAAAAGTTACACTTAAGTTCGCTTTTTTTCTGTTTTTTTTAGCATTGTTGAATAAAATATAGTGGTAAACTCATACCATTTGTTTAGTACTTTAATTGGTGTGAATACAGTCAGGATCCTAGTAGTCAGGATCCTAGTAGTAGGATTCTAGTAGGATTCAGATGTATAAACTCAATTAAAATAGTTATTTAAAGTAAAAGATTATTGTGTATTATTGATGACAAAATTGTTTTTTTCTTCAAATGCTTTAATTTGTTGATTTGCTATTTACATATTTATACAATAGAACACATAGCTAGATGTAAATATGTTTGTTATATTTACACTGATAAATGTTTAAACCAAGACTCAAAAACATGTCAGATTTATATGTATAGAATAGTACTCTGGCTTAATAAATTATTTTGGTCAGTGACAGGAGACAGATTATTTATTTGTTGCATAGTTACCATAAGTTATATCGGTAGATATAACTTCAAAACAAAAAAGATAATTTAAAAAAAAAACAACCTACTTTTTAAATAAAAATAATTGTTATACAACTGTTGGACAGTTTTGTTTAATAACGAAACTGTCCAACAGTTTTGTTTTTTATTCTCTTTAAAATAAACTAAAAACTTTTATTTAAAGAAAAAAAAATTTATTTAGAGAAAGAAATTTTATTTAAAAAAAGAAATTTAGAATTTCAAAAAATAAAGTACTTTATTATTATTAGGTATTGAGTCGAATTCTTCACTCTGTGATACCTAGCTATCAAAATTATTTATTGACAAAAATTAGACCTAATCCAGACTTATACGGTAAGATGAGATTTTTTTCTTTTTTTTTTCAGACTTTATTTGAACTTTTTAAAATTCTTTTTTTTAATTTTTGTCTCTTTTTTTTTGTAGGACCTTTTTGGATATGTTCAACACTGGTATTTACTATTGCTATTTGTGGAAATTTATCAAGTTTTTTTGCTGCTGAAGGAAGTCTTATACATTTTAAATCAGATTTTCAATTAGGTAACTTTTTAGACAAGTTGTAATTGCACTTATTTTTAGATTCTATACTTTTAGCATTCATCAAACTCAACGAACATATTTTTCAAAATTTAGTAGTTTATAGCTCCTAATTTATTTGATTATTTATAGCTCCTAATTTATTTGATTATTTATAGCTCCTAATTTATTTGATTATTTATAGCTCCTAATTTATTTGATTATTTACAGCTCCTAATTTATTTGATTATTTATAGCTCCTAATTTATTTGATTATTTATAGCTCCTAATTTATTTGATTATTTATAGCTCCTAATTTATTTGATTATTTATAGCTCCTAATTTATTTGATTGTTTATAGCTCCTAATTTATTTGATTATTTATAGCTCCTAATTTATTTGATTGTTTATAGCTCCTAATTTATTTGATTGTTTATAGCTCCTAATTTATTTGATTATTTATAGCTCCTAATTTATTTGATTGTTTATAGCTCCTAATTTATTTGATTTAAAAAAAAGAGTTTTAAATTAAAACAAGTTTTAATATAAAACTTAAAATTTTTAAATTTCACAAGTTGATGTTATTAAAAAAAATCTTTAAAATAAATTATGACACTCTGTTTCAAAATTTTTTTCTTAAGTAAGTTTTCTATCATTAATTAAAAGCTCTGCTAGGGTGCAAGGGTGTTATTATGCTAGAATATTATTATGCAGGTTTGCTACTAAGCAATTAGGTTTTCTATCACTAATTAAACATGTTACTAGGGTGTAAGGGTGTAACTATGCAAGAATATTGTTAATGAGGTTTTATAATATTTATAATATGTGTTCATAATATTTATAATTGTTTCAAAATACTCTAACAAGTTTATTATTGTAATAGATAATATTTTTGCATATAGTATATATTTATAGTTTATGTGACTTATAGTATTTAGTGTATTGTGTTTAATTTGATTTTTATTATCCCTACCTTCCTTTTATCTATATATTTCTCCTTGTGCTTCTTGAAAAATATCATCATAATTTTTTAACCATAATATAAGAGCTGTTTTTAATGAACAACACTCTCTCTTTCCAATAACTTCTTTGGTACCACAAGGTTGGAGTACCATTCTGTTTTATTTCTCCTTTATGTTTATGATTTGATTATCTTACCTCTAGAATTATTTGGTAATGACACAATTATTTGTTAATTATACAATTATATACTTTAGTCTTTGCAAAATCTTATCACTTTTTAATTGCTTAGAACAGAGTACTTATCTTTAATCTCTACTCTCTGCTGACCCACAGTGACCACAGTGGCTGGTGAGTTTTAATTGGTAAAGTTTGATGAACAAAATCTTTTAAAACATCTTCATGCAATTTTTTTACTAGAACATCAATGCTTTGGAGTTCTCATTTTCAAGCTTCTTTGGCTCAATTTACAATTTTTGAAGTCTCTTTTCTCAATTCTTTTCTTAACTTTTTGTTAACTTTGAAATTCAAAAATGTTTGCTTGCAGCTGTCTTAAAAATGATTTTTTTTTTTCTATTTTATAAATTTTTTTATGTTATCTTTTAAAAAAAAAAAAGTTTAGTTTGATTTATAAAAAAAAAATTTTTTTTTTTTTTAATTTATATATATATTTTTATTAAAGTTTCACTCTCAGCATGTGTAATATTTTCCTATGGATGGGTTGTCCCAGCAATTTCATGGGGCTATTTAACATGGCGTGGAAATCCTGTAGGATTCTCATTTCTTGAAATAGTTTGTGTTTATGGGTACTCTTTGGCTATATTTATACCAATTTCAGTAAGTTAAATTTTTTTTATTTTGTTAAATTTTTGCAGTTATAATTGTTTTAATGTGTTATAATACATTTCTAGGGGTGGACATTTTTTATATTTTTTTCATAAAATCAATATGCCCTGTTACTACAGGTGGAGAATTGTTATAAAAAGTATTTTAAAAATAATTTTAACTAAAACAGATTCAAAAACCCTCTAGGCAAACTCGTTTTTTTGAAATGATAAAATTTTTCAAAAGTCAGTTATTGTAACAGATTGAAAAGTCTTGTTTTTAAAAGGAATGACCTTTAGACCTTTAGAAACTAAAATATTAGTTAAGAAAAACAAAATAAGAAATTTACATAAGACTGAAAATACCTTATGAACAGTGCTGTGGCCAGAGGGTCCCCCATCCCCAAATTAAAAAGCTTACTAGATGTATTACTTAAAAAAAATCATTATATTTGGAAAAAGGACCCCTAAATTTAAAAAAGGGTTCAGAAGTTTTATATTTTTAGTTATAAGTCTTTGAAAATTGCAGCATAGAAGTAAATATCAAAAGATCAAAGTTTATTAAAGTGTCTCAGAAATTTATCCTCTGTATTGAAGACGAAAATTATTAAATTATTTATACAAAGATGAAATTCTTTGTATAAATAATTTAACTTTCGCAAGCGACCTTTTGCACACTTCATTTGTGTAATTAATTTCTATTTGACAATCATTCCAAATATCACAGTGTCTTTCCAAACACTCAAGGCAATTATCAGTTAATGCCAATTTTAACTTCGTTATATTTTCAACATTTCTTCTGCAAGAGAACCACATATATATATATTCTGAAATAAGTTGTAAAATTTCACGGACTTTTACAAATAGTACAAGTACTAATATAAAGTAAAAACCTGCAACATTACAATAAAATAATAATGATAATAATAAAAATAAGAATAATTATAATAACAATAATAACAATAATAATAATAGTAATGGTAATAATTATAGTAATATATTCAGAACATTCAGTGTTAATATTATACCTTTAATCATACATCATACAAAAGTATTTTAGAATACAATCTAAACATTTGTTGCAATTTGTAATTTATTTATCCAAAATTTAGCTTCTGTAAGCTTTAGAAATTATTTAAAGAAATTATTAATGAATTCTGAGCTATGGGTACTAATATTTTTATATTGTTGTAATGTTTGTATTCACTCCTTGTTAGTTTCTGTAAGTCAAAACTTTTAGGTGTTTTCATAATAAACTTTGTTATATCTGAAATTTAGTGTAAGTCTATATAATTTAATTTCTTAAATCTGTTTTGCATTGCCTGTCTTATAACATCTTTACTTGGAACAAAAACCATGTGCTTTAAAAAGTGAGCTAGAAGCTTTTAATCATGAAGAAAATATTGTATTTGCTAATCCTAAATATATATTAAACCTGTCAGCAAAATGAGTTGTCAGTAATCCAAGTATTAGCATCATTAAAAATTAATCTTTGCTGCATAACATTTATTTTGGTCCAAGTAGTTAAGGATTTTTTTAAATTTCAAAAAACAGAAGTAGATATTTTTTTAGTATCACTTTATCTCTTTTGATTAATGGTGATACTGCACTAACTGATGAAACAGATTGGCAGATGTAAGGCCAGTATAAAAGTCGCAAGATCTATCATTTTTAAAATAAATGTTTGTGTACAAGCAAATTGCAATAACACAATTTGTTTGGGTTATGTTTCTATAAAAATTTGTTTCATAGTAATGTGCTTGAAGTTAATTTTTCAAATAAATCTTTATTTTTTTTAATTTCTTGCTGAAGTTCTTTTTTAAAGTTATCAATTTTTTTTTTTAATTCTTGATGCTATATTATAAAACAACGCTTAACATTATATTCAACATAATTTGATGGATCATTGTTTAAAAAATTTGTATTATTTACATTAAATAATATAAGTCTTTGAGCTTTGTAGCCTAAGTTAAACGAAAAATATCGATTTTTAAACAATAGTTCTCTGTCAGGAAAACTGTCTGAACATACTCTCATTTTATACTTTATGGTAAAAAATTTACTATGACGCAATAATGTAGGAGTTAATTGGTTAATTAGTTTTCTCTATATTTTTCTTAGCTGTAATTGTTTTTATATTGTTATATATCTGTGTGTGTATTGATAATGGATAACAAGTGCGTACTCAAATGGTAGTTTGCAGTTTCACAAGTTAGAGCTTCGTTTAACATTTTGTATCATACATAAATCATCTTTTCACATTTCTAGATTGTACTCGTTATTTTTACAATCAATGAGAGCGCATGTTTTTGATCTCTTGAAACTTCTATATGGTAAAGGTTCAGTATTTACATTTTTTTCCATTATAAACCTCTATAACTTAAACCGTTGAAATAATGTTTGTTTACGTTTTTACTTCCATTTCTGCGCGCGCATAAATTTTATATCGGAACTGTGAAAAGGCATATTCTATCCTGCATTTTAAATAGGCCCTGGTATAAAAAACTGAATTGCAGGTAAATTCATTCTTGACAAGACTTGTATCCTTTACATAACAAATCCAGTTCTGTATAATCATTCATGCCATATTTTTTAGTTTTAATAACTGGCCTATTAGGCTTGTATTTTTCAATTAAATCATGTTAGCTACTAATCAACTCATTAATGAAACAGTAATTAATATTAGGCGATGTTGAAAAGGATTCAAACTTTGCGTTCATAAAATGCTTACGAATCAGGTCAAGAACATAAAGTCGACTAGGATGATACACTAAAATTGGAACAATTTTTGTCAAACGCTTAATTACTCTATTTTAAGAACCTGTATTTACTGCAGTGGTGTCGTATTACAGAAATTTTATTTAATAAATTAATTTCCAAAATAATTGTGTCTAACATGTCATAAATAGAAACAGTTGCTTTTCTCTAATTTTTTCAAAGATACAACCAAAGGTTTAGACTTGCTTGAAATGCAAGTGCTATAATATTTTGTTTGTCTATGCTCTTACCATCAAAATGTAAGCACCACATTTCTTTCAGAATTCATGGACAAGTTTTGTAAATGTTTTTTGGACTGTGGATCTGCTAATCTATGTTGTATTAACTGCATTGAGTACAGCTTCTTCAATTTTGCAGTACAACTTATTCTATACCCTTTATTTTCAGATATCTTAGCTACCATTTTACCGGTGATCTTTGCACTTTACAATAGGATTGTGTAATCATCACTTGTACTATTATCTTCTGAACTTTCACTAATAGAATTATCAGTATCATCAAACAATTGACTATAATTTGTTTCAAGTACTTTTCTTTTAGGTTGCAGGTCTCATGGATGTGTTGTTATAGGCTCTGTCACAATACTTCACCTTCTAACCCATTGGAAGTTTTCTGAAGTTTGTAAAAGAGTTAGTCTTCCAGATTTTTAAATTTAGAGTTTTTGGACAATAAGTCAAATAGTTTAAAAAAATAACAATTTTTTAATTTTGAATAGCAGACAGTATAATAAATTGGTTTATATACATTTATTTTGTTCAAAAATATAGATTTATGATTTTTCCCATTAGTAAAATAAAAAAAATTATTTTACTTTTAATGATAAATTAAACATTTCAGATTATGTGGGTTGTTCCTTATGATTGGCTGAGATGGATTTTTGTGGCAATTGGTGTTTTAACTTCTGGTATGATTTTTTTTTTTTTTACTTTCAGTTTTTTCTTAATCAATTAAATATTTAATATTTTTATTTTTTATGATAAATATCAATGTTTTAGTACTCAAATTAATAAATTATATCTTGATGTTTGTCATTAATTGGACTATCATTTATGAGTTACTCACAATTTTTATTTAATTATGACAGAGTTAAAGTATATAAGCTAAGTCATTCATTTTTTAGGTTTATAGTCAGTCATTCATAGTCAAAGTCATTCATTATTTAGATTTATAGTCAGTCATTCATAGTAAAAGTTATTCATTGTAGTTATTCATTAAAGTATAAAATTATTCATTATAGTGTTAAAGTATATCATCAGATTTTAAGTATAAAGAGAATCTGCATAATGTGTTTATGCTAGAAGTTAATTTTTGTTGTAATATCACTAATAAATTAAGATTACTACGATTGGGTTGCCACAACTAAGAAGCCTCACCTGACTCCATGTGGTATATTTGTAGCAATAAAATAATATTTAATAATAAAGAAAATTTTTTATAATATGGATATGTTATTAATAAAAGTAATGAGACAATAATGAAATATAATGTAAACAATATACTATAATAATATATACTATAATACTATAAATAAATAATATACTCTATATATAAATAAAAATAAATATACTCTAATAATATGCGCTATAATGAAATATATAAAACTATTATAATATATACTACAAGGAAATATAATAAAACTATAATAATATATATAAGGAATATACTATAATGGTATATAATAAAAATCATTATAAAGATAACTAAAAGAGTTATGATTATAATTTTAAAAATAAAAACCTAATAATAGTATGAAAATATAATACGATATCTCAAAAAAAAAATCTATGATGACATCATTCACTGCAACTTTTATGAATTAAATGCACTTGAAATAAATTATCAAGTCAGCAGATTGTAGCGTTTATTATAAAGACTCTGAGAACCAAGAAGAAACAAAAAAAGGAAGCTTCAACTAAAATGACAATTTTAGTTTAATTGATATGCATTTGTTATTTAGTTTTAATCAAAAAATTTAGCCCAAATGTTTTTTTTTTAAATATTTTTTTTAATACAAACATGACTTGTCTTGGCACTTAGGGATCCCTTTAAAGTACTATAAAAAAAGTTATTTTTTCTTCATTTATATATATTTATTTATCACTCTAATTGAAGTTTTTTTTTAATTTTTTTTAATATTGACCACTCTTTTACAATTTTTTTTATTTTATTGTTATACAAAACAGCTTTAATATCAATATATATATACAAGGCCGGCGCATGGGGCTGTGTGACCCTCCTCCCATCAATGATTTTTTTGTTCATTTAGTCGACAAATTTGACCTTTTTTGAGAAGTCAGTCAGCAAATGTTGACCCTTTTAACAAGTTAATCAGTAAACTCAGAGAGTCAGTATGCAAATGTCGATAAGGCAGTCAGCAAATTTTAAAAGACGAGAACTCTTTTTTTTTTTTTTTTTTAGTTGGCAAAAGTTGTTTTTGCACTCACCCCCCCCCCCCCCCCATGAGACACCTACTCGCGCTAGCCCTGTATTTATACATATATATATATATATATATATATATATATATATATATATATATATATATATATATATATATATATATATATATATATATATATATATATCATATATATATATATATATATATATATATACTATATATATATATATATATATATATATATATATATATATATATATATATATATATATATATATATATATATATATATATATATATATATATATACACACACCCACGCAAACATTTAAATTAACTTTTTTTTATAGGATCGGTTTTGGTTAGAACTTTTTGGACAGCGTTGCAAGATGAAAGCAAAAAAGTTTGTTTAAGTTTTTTAAAGTTTTCTAACAAAGATTGTTTTTAACTAAATTACCAAGTTTATATTTAGGTTAAATATTAAAAAACAGCTGTAAATTTTTGTAATCCTTTGAATGTCTTTTTTAATTTATCAGTAATGTTTTCTTTTTTTGTTTGTTTTTAGTTAAGATCTTTGTTTTTTTGTTCGTTTGTATTAAAGTCTTATGTGTACTTTTGTTCTTTTGTGTGCAGACCTAAATACATTAGAAAAAGATTTAAAAAGAGACAAATGGCTAAATTTTTTATAAATATTAAATAATTATTAAATTATTATAATTATTATTATAAATTAATTTATTATATTAATATTATTAATATAATATATTATAATAATTATTATTATAAATTAAATAATTATTAAATAATTTTTTAAAGCAAAATTGATGCTTTATTATCTTATTTAAAAAGTTTGATACTAGTTTTGTCATTTTGATTAACAATTTTTTTCTGAAGCAAATTCTCATCTTCTATTCTAGATAAGAATATGATACAATACAAGGAAAATTAGATTAGAATATCATACAATACAAGGAAAACTAGATTAGAATATAGAATAGCTTAAAGAAAAAAACTTTTTACAAATTTTTTAGAATAAAGCAAATTCATTAGTTTTAATTTAATTTTTCACATAATTTTTTCTTTTAATTCAAAAAATTTGGCCTCAAAAGTACATAAATTTTAGATGATAGCTTATTGATAGCTTCAGATAGTAGACCTTATCATAGACTTTGGCTTCTTGTTTTGATTAGTTTTCTTGGAAAATTAGATCTTTTTTAATGCCTACAACAAGTACTATATTTAGAAACTGATTCTTGTTGGAGCTTATAGTGGCTGGTGCACTTTAGAATAAATTGATGTTGAGATATGTAAACTTAAAAATTGAAAATTATTTGTTCAAACTAATGAATTTAGTTTATTCTAGATATTTGGTTTATTCTCTTGGCTATATTTTAATCTTGCTTTACTTGTATTTGATGTAGTCATTAACACCATCAAAGGTAACAACAAAGCTATGACTTAATCAATCTTGAATATTGTGAAGATTACTGACGTGTTTATCACAAAATTGTACTAAACTAATTTTAATTATTAAAACTAATTTAAAATAATAGTATAATCAATAAAAATAATAGCAATAATAATAATAACAATAATGGGAAAAAAAAATTTTATTTATGTGTTGTTAGATATAATTTTTATCTAGGTGTTGTTAGATTTTTAAAGTTTTAGATTTCAACTTCAGATTTATTGAACTTAAAAAATTCAACTTAACAAAAAAGTTAAAATAGTTAATAAATTTTTATGAATATTTTTTTAGAATAAAAAAATTATGTGAAAAATTAAATTAAAACTAATGAATTTGATTTATTCTAAAAAATTTGTAAAAAGTTTTTTTCTTTAAGCTATTCTATATTCTAATCTAGTTTTCCTTGTATTTTCTTTGGTTTCTCAAATTAGGATACCATGTCAAATTTCATAGAGTTTAACAGCAAAACCCCTATATGGAAACATTTTCTGCAAAGAAAGTGATACAGCAATATGTAAACTAAGCCATTGCAAAGATTTACTGGCAAATCAACAAAAGCTCTTTATTGGCATCTACTTCAGTTACATAAAATAAATTTAAAAGCAGAACTGGCATGTTCTCTGACATGGGACGAAGAACTACAGAGTAAAAAAACTAAAATTAGTTCATATTTTTTCATCAAATATGAATAAAGAAGACAGTTTGTCTGAGGTTCCTGCAAAAGACAATGTAATGAAAAAAAAATTGGAAAACTATTACAGATCAATCAACAGTTATGCTTTGCTTGCAGTATTCATTTTGCTATTATTTCAGTTTTATATATGTCAGCATGAATTTGTACGGAGAGAGAAAGACAGCATGAATTTGTACAGAAAGAGAGAGACAGCATGAATTTGTACAGAGAGAGAGAGACAGCAAGAATTTGTACGAAGAGACAGTCGAGCAAGTTGATGATCACATTGAAAATTTGAAAAATGAATTTGAATTTAGTGAAAATTTGAAAAATGAATTTGAATTTAGTGAATGTTGTGAATCAGATAGCAATAATGATGGTGATTAGAGTTGCTTTATAGTGGATAGTCAAAGAATTGAAGACATAATAGTTACACACAAAGTGATTGGTCCTGGGGTTGATAAAGTTAGAAAAATTATTATGTGTTTTAAATGATTACTAACTAAAAATGATGGCTGTCTAAAAAATATTTTTAAAATGACTTTAAAAAAACCTTCATTTAATCAAAAATTGTAAAACAAGATGGAGCAGCTTACTATCAATGCTTGAAAGGTTTCATAAATTAAGAAATTGCATAAAAAATGTGCTTGTTGATATCAGTATTAGTTCTACAAAAATGTCAGTATGAGTGAGAGTGCTAATTCCAGTAAAAGTGGCAGTGGAAGCGCTTTGTTGACACGATGCAAACCTTATAACTGCTGACAATGTGTTAGAGTTTATGCTAACTATATTAAAAGAACTGAATACTACAACAAGTTATAAAGTTTTTAATGCATTAGCCTACAGAAGCCTCAAAGAGCGAAGGGCTGAATTAAGTAGTCTACTGCACTATCTACATTATGCAGAAAATAAATTAATGCCCATAGGTGAAGTTTTGAAACACCTTCAAATTTTAAAAATAAAAAAATAATGATAAAGCTTCTAAATAGATTAAGTGTAATAAATTTACTTCATACTACAAATCCCTTGGACAACATTAAAGATCTTGTAAGTTTATAACATTGTAAATTGTACTATGTTCTTCTTCCTTCCAGATGTTGTTTAGTGCTTTTTACACAAAAATTTTGTAGAAAAACTTATTAAATGTGCATTGATTCCACATATAAACAAGCAGATCAGTTTTTGGTGCTCAGTTGAATACACAATACAGGTTTGTGGAATACACAATACAGATTTGTGGTGCTCAGTTAAATACACAATGCAGATCAATTTGTTGTGTTTAATTGAATACACAACTTATTAAGTTGAATACCCCAACTTAAGTTGGTGAATTTATAAATTGCATCAAAGGTGCAAAAATGGTATCTATTTTATGTTCACTTATATACAATTATCACCTAAAAACAACTTTTTGAAAACAAAGTAAGAAAAAACAAATATAAAAATGAAGAATAATAAAAAACAAAATTTTGAACTTAGTTAACTGATTTTGTAACAGAAGAAGTTTTTCATAATCCAGAGAAATGAAAATACTACAGATTTAGATGATACGTTTCAGCTTGGGACCAATTAAATTATGGTTTAAAAGTTAATTTAAGCATATCAATAAATCCACAAAACAAAAAGGCAAATAAAATATTGAACAAACCTATCAATGCATGAAGTATGAGTACAGGGCTCAATTTAACAGTCGGACATCGCCGCCCCCTAGACTGTTTTTGAGATCTGATTTATGGGGGCAACCAACCATTGTTCATTTTTGCTGAAAAATCAACAATGGTTTGTTGCCCTCCTCTAGCAGATCTCAAGAATGGTCAGAAGGGCAGCAATGTCGGATCATTAAATTGAGCCCTGTGAGTGTGGAATAAATTCTGATAAGGTTTTTTGCGAATCTATTGAACCTAAAAAAGGTTTTTGGTTGATTCTCACGGATCTGAGTTTTATTCACTGAGAAAAGAAGTGTACTTAAAAAATTAAAAAAAGAATGGCCACTTTTTTCAAACAAATTTGATTGTAAACGACATAAACATTTAAACATTTTGTTTTTAGTTTTTTAATAAACTTAGTTAATAAGTTATGTTAAAATGTTGTACTTATTTAATTCGATTACAAAAATGCGATTTCTCCCATCAAAATTACTTCAAATCTTTATCGATCAAATGGAAATGAAAAGAGATTTTGTTACAAAATGTTTAAGTGTTTATCATGATGAACATATTACTTGGAATCACCATATTGATTATATAAGCACAAAAATTTCTAAAAACATGGGCATCCTATATAAACCACAAATCTATTTCAATAAGAAAGTCCTTATCCAACTTTATTATTCATTTATGCATAGTTATTTAAATTATGCAAACATTGCCTAAGGAAGTACAGAAAAAAATAAGTTGTAACTTCTTTATCTCTGTCAGAAACCCTTATCTTTAGAGCAGTAATTAATATTATATTAATTAATTATTATTTATATTAATTAGACAGTAATTTATATTAATTATTAATTATACTAATTAGACTAAAAAAAGATCCAAATTAATAATACAATTACTTTAAATATAAGCATATAATTTTTTTTTATTTAAATATAAGCTTATAAATTATTTTGATTAACTTTTTTTTTAGACTATAAATGAGTTTATTGTAAATGGTTTAAAAAAATTAACCCTCCCCCTTCTTCCTTTTTACAAAATAGAATTTTTATTTAAAAATTCAAAAATTCTTGCCACTTTCCCAATAAAAGCAGACTCAACTTAAAATTCCTTACTTCATCTGCCTGATTTTTGCTTTATTTTATTGAAATAATATGAAATGAACCTTAAATCTTTTCAAATAATATCTATCAGTTAATACTACCTGCTATTACTAACTTTTTAGCTGGAAAGTTGTTTTTTATCTATAATTTCAATTAAAGTTGTTAACTTGAAAGTTTGATCAAATCGTTTGATTTAATCAAACTCCATTTGATGTTTTGTTGATTACCCGACTTTTTTTTTTTTAAATTGCTTTATTTTTTAAATATAAACATTTTTAATTTTTATACTTTTTGTTTTCTAGGTTGCTTTTCTTTTCGTTCTTGCAATAATTGCACTACACACCATATTAGCCGTTGGATTTAAAGTAAAATTGTTTAATATTTATTTAAAAATAAAAGTATATATATAAAAAAATAATTCGCTAATTGAGTGTTAAAAAGTTTATTTATTGAGTGTGTGTGTGTGTTTGTGAAGTTATTTGTGTGTGTTTATGGGGTTCATCTGTAGTTTGTTTTAAAATTCCTTTCCTCTTATAATACTTTTTTATACACATAATAAATCTAGTTTTTATCGAAAAATGATTTCTCTAATTTTCGGAATTACATGAAATTAAATTCGGAATTCTGATATAATTCTGGAAATGCGAAAAAAAATACAATAGAAAAAAAAAGTTTCAAAGTATTTCAAATTAATTAAAATTTAATTTCTTAATAAAACAAAACAAATTCAATGAAAAAAATATAAAATATAAAAACATTTTTTTTTAATTCTGATTTTTAAAAAAGCCTCTTAGCATACACAAATCATCCAATGTCGTATCATTAAGTCTTGACCTGATTTTTGTTGAAAATATTTCAGCTATTTTTGATATTATCATAAAATTTAATTTTATTTCGTATTGCTGATTGAATTGATGGTTTTTTTAAAGCTCTTGTTCTGGGTTGTAAAATTGGCAGCTGGATTTTTTGCTGTAGCAATTTTGCCCCAAGGAGGGTTGAGTTTAACTTTTGATAGGTTCAAGTTAAGATTTTGCCAAGGAGGGTTCAGTTTAACTTTTGGTTCAAGTTAAGATTTGATATCAGAATCAGAGTCAGAATTCGTTGAATCAACTTCCCGAGAAGTTTCATTGTCAAGATGTCGGGCTAGGGTTAAAATAAAGTTATTTATTTCCGCTTTAGAATAAACAGAAATGCGCTTATGAATTTTTTTCCCTCTATCTCTATTATGCACATACTGTATAACATCAGATAAAATAGTTTTTTGGTTAATTTGGATTTTAGCTTTTTTTTCAATGCAAGGCCAATTTTGTTACCCTCACCTAAATCTTTTTTCGTTTATTTTTACTTCATTTTTTAAAAGTGAATGACTGAATACTTTAACTTTTTATATGAAAATATTTGGTGGTTTTTATAACTTTAGTTTCATATTCCATGCGGTAGTGGTATAGTGGTAAGAGCGCTCACTTTGTAAGCAAGAAGTTCGGAGTTTGACTCCCACCACGTCCCTGGAAGTACCGCGCTCAACTTAATTTCTCCGTGCAGCGGTCTTGCTTCTCAAGGTTCGTGTTTCGGAGTTAAAGAGTTGGGAGAGGGTTGTACCACAACTTACAACAACAACAAAAAAAATAAAAAATAAATAAAAAAATGAGTAGCCTCCTTAACTGAATATTTAAAAAACAGCCCCAAATTCCAATAATGGTCTCCTGATCCATGTACATTAACATTTATAAAACACAGTTTTTTAGTTTTTACTTTTTAGCGCAACAAAAAAAATTTGATTTCGAAAAAAGCTAACAATATAAAAATCTGAATTATCTCAATTTTGGCTTCTTTCTATTCCTGAATTTCAAATTTAATAAAAACAAATGAATTTCAGAATTCTGAAATTCAAAAATCTGGATTTGGAATCCCTATTTACATATTTTAATTCAAATATTTTTTATACACATTTTTTTAATTCAAACACAGCCAGATATTTTTTCTCTTATATATTTGTGTATAAAAGCATATTCAAATTGTGTGCAAAAACTTTTTCTTTAATTTACTGAAGGTTTTTAGTTACATTTTTAGTTATTGTTAATTATTTTAAAGTATTTACATTTTGTGTTGTTTTTGTAGTCTTTTTTTTAGTAATTTATTTTTTTACGTATTTATTAAATAATTTACATTATAATTACAGTACCGGTCGTAGGGGTTGCAAAGGTTGCCCCACACCAGAGCCCCACTTTTTTGCAATATCTTATAGGCCCCATTTTAAATAGCTCAAAAAAAATAATACCATTAAGATGGGGTCTTATTGATGTTATGTATAGTATCTTAAAGATTTTTTTGTTGATGTAATGAAATATGTTTTTTAACATTCCAAGCATTCAATAAGCTTTTGATTGGTTATGTGACTTTTCCATTTGAGTTTTGATGACATTGCAATTCCAAGATCTTTTTCAATATCAGAAGCTGCTAATATTTTGTCACATAGTTTATATATATAGCAAAGATTATTTTTTCCAAAGTGCATAATACAACATTTCACTATTAATTGTAATTGCCAGATCTCTGACCATTTTCAGGCTTGGTTAATTTCATTCTGAACTATTTTCAATGTATGAATTATCTTCCATCGCATCATTTGTAGATTCATCCAGAGAACTACCGATTTTACCTCCAATGGTTTGTCTCAAGAAGGAATTAGAACAACTATTATAGTACATAGCCTCAGCAGCAACTAAATCATATTTATTTTTAATGCATGCAGTAATAATTTTCTTCTACGTCATCAGGCCGACACAACCCTCAGAATTAGTTCTTCAAATTCAAGAGTAACTTCCATAGTAATTTTCTCAAACAAAAATTGGATTTACTTATGCGAGCTCTGGTATGAGATGGACTAATTTTAGATTTACTGGGTTGATCCATATGTTGCTGTATTTTAAATGCACCAACAGTACTCATCCGAGCATACATTTTTAGGCACTTCTCACAGACTTTTGACCATCCAGGAATTCAAGAAACCCTTAATTTCTATCATCACTAGAATCAATTAAATTCTTTGTTCTACTATCAACAACAACTGTTTTACTTGCTGTTAAAGGTTTACCACAAATTAAACATAGTTACGACATTTTATAAAAGTATTAAGCAGGTCAAATCATAATAAGGACTGTTAATGAGGTTGGTCTAGACCTTACTTAACTCTTTTAAGCTCGGTCTAGGTTTCATTATTATAGACCCAAAACACGTCAAATACAAATCTGTTAGACCCATTAACCAAAATGAATAGGACATAAATCTGTTAGACCCATTAACCAAAATGGCATACCTGACCTGTTTGGTTACAGGTCTGGTGGTTTTTGGGTCTATAATAACGAAACCCAGACCCGCTTTAAATGGGTCGGGTCTGGGTTTAGATTATCTTATTTCTAATAAAAAACATTGTTTAATAACCACATGTATTCCCTACAAAGAAATGTTTATAAAAAGTCAGAAAAACTTTCAACTAAGACAAACTTAACGCGCATTATTAGGTATACTGTTATGAAATATTTTTAGTATTTTTAGTTTTTTAAGTACTTTTAGTAAACTTAGTTTTAAACTTAGCTTAAAAAAGAAAGTTTAAAAAGTTATGCAGTAGTATATTTGTCATTTATTTTTATTAACAGGGCTCATAAAAATGCACTTTAAAAAAAAATACAGACTAAACTAAATAATTACTTTTAGGTTTCTATTTTTTATTATATCAGATTATAAAAAATTAATTTTAACTAAATGTTGAACGGCCTAATTATAACTAAATGAGAACGGCTAAACAGTAGAACTCTCTAAAACTTTAAAATATTTTATTGTTTGTATCCAAGATCAGAGAAAAGCCGCAGGAACGTATTTTTTAGTAATAAATTACAGTAAAATGTATTAGCAAAAAAATAAAATAATAAACCTTTGACCTTGAATAACTTTTTTTGCAGATGTGGGATCAGTGTGGTCTTTAATATTTTATTTGTAATAACGTCCACAATGTCTGTACCAATTTTCAACTTTATGCAAATTATTGTAAACTTATTGATCTTGACTATTTAGCATCTTACTCTACATAAAACCTTCGTAAATTAGTTCTAAGAAAAGAGGTTGCTTTTTAATAAAAAACATTCTTATTACTTGTAATAATTTTGCATAACGTCGGCTGTATTTATTTTGCATAACGTCGACTGTATTTATTTTGCATAACGTCGGCTGTATTTATTTTGCATAACGTCGGCTGTAATTAATAAAGCAGAGTGGGGAGAAGTGGGACATTAAAAAATATTTCAAAAATAATTTTAATATTTTTTTTATATAATGTATGTACTACAAGTTTTAACAAGTAATGCATTATTTTGGCCACTGATTTCATCCCCTAAAGTTGACACCAGATTATAATAAAGTTATATGTTTTTGATTTTAGAGAAACTGTGTCATTTGGCTAAAATGGGACAGACAAGTAACAAACAACATTAACAAAAATTATTAATTAAAAACTATTAAAATTGTAAACCACGTAATCTTCATCAAAAAGGTATCCACAATATAATTATACAAAAATGATATGGGAGAAATTGAGATCAATTAATTTTCTTTCTCACACTTTATTCCTCAAAAAAGCCGGGAGACGAGACGATGTCTTGTAATTAGAGGGGATTTTTCTTTTTTAAATAAACTTATTGTTTACATTAGATAACATTGGTTAGGGACCTTTCCTGATTGAAAACGAACGTTCTAAATAAAACTTTTGTTTATATTTTAATTATTTTATTTATAATTAAAATAAGACGTTCGTTTCTCCGTTTTTATTTAATTATTTTATTTAGAAATTATTTTATTGTAGTTATTTTATCTAGAAATTAACTTTGTTTTAATTATTTTATTTAGAAATTAATTTTATTTTAATTATTTTATTTAGAAATTGAAACTTTTGCTTATCCGCATTTTTTTTAAATTAGTTTATTTGAAACGTTCGTTTTGCCGTTGTTTTTTTATAGTTTTCAAAATCGCGCACGCCGTACTTTTTGATGTTAATTTCAAAATGTTGTTGTTAATCTCAAAATGTTGATGTTAATTTTAAAAGGCTGATGCTAATTTAAGAATATTGTCTTTAATCTCAAAATATTGATGTTAATCTATAAATGTTGTTGTTAATCTAAAAATGTTGATGTTAATTTAAAAATTTTGATGTTAATCTGAAAATGTTGATGTTAATCAAAAATGTTAATCTATGTTGATTTTTTATTCCTAAATATATTTTAAAATATTATGGAAGCAATTTTAATTGCTCAATACTTACGCTTAGATTTTTTTACTTTAGCTGTATTTCTTTAAATCCATCCGTTATGATGTTCTTTACTCTCAAGTAGTTGCGTCTGTTTTGCCTTCAAAAGGAAATCTTAATTCGCATAGTACAATGAAACCTAACGGCTAGTTTCTACCTATTTAATATTTTTTTGGATATGTAAGATAATCATGGATTATTTATTTCTCTCCATAATAAAACTTTATATTGTAAATTATTATCTTGTAATCTGTTTTTCAGTTTTATTGTAATTTTGCGCGCTTAAAGCAATATTTGATTTATTTTTTATTACACGTGACGAGTTTCGTGTTTTACACAGTTATTTTCTTATATCACTCTGGGTGTTCTTCGGCAAAGAATACCGTCGCACTTTAGGATATATTTAATATCGATTAGAGCATAGAGAAATTTAGAGTTTTTTCCGTTTTTGCTGGGGAAAATTGCTAATTTTTTTATGACCTAATCGACATTATATATGCGTTAATATGCAAAAAGTTACATGATTATCGAAAATAAATTAATATGGAATAAGTTGATTACATATGAATCGCTTACTTGAAAAAGGGGGCATGTCCTGCAAAAATTCACATAACATGTCCCCTTTTTCTAGTTAGTGATTCCTATATAAACATAAAGCTATTTATAATTATGATTTATAAATTGCGAAAAAATGGCGTTAGAAATATTTCATTAGTGTACAACAAATGTGCAATATAAAAACTGGAAAGATTAAAATCACTTATAAAATTTGTCGTTTTATGACATTCAATTTAAATTAAAGATAGCAATCCCAAAATCCCGGGATTTCGTAAAAAATGTTCAACCCGTAATCCCAGGATTAGTCTCCGAAATTTCCCGGGATTTCGGGATCGTCAAAAAAAAGGAAAGGTTAAGCTTATAATTTTAGTTTAGTAATTTTAAATCTTCTTTGGTATATTAGCTGTTTGGTTGTGTATTTATTATCTTTGCAATGTTTTCCTTTTAAAACTCTCATTTTCTGTATTTTACTAAAAATAAAACTCAAAACATTGCTTGTCTGCAAAATGTATATATGTTTATTTATATATATATATATATATATATATATATATATATATATATATATATATATATATATATATATATATATATATATATATATATATATATATATATATATATATATATATATAGAAGGTATACATTAATTTTATTTTAAATTTTCTGCTTCCAAAAGTATGCGCGATATTTCCAGTTTTATATCCATTCATTTTAATTTTCAAATGTGTGATTTATGAAAGTTTTTTTTAACGTCATACATATTAATATTATTTTTTTTTTTTTATTTATACTGTGTTACCATTTTAAGGTATTGTTTTATATAATACTTATAATACTTATAAATTATCATTAAATTAATCATTTTTAAGTGTTTGATAAGTGCTTAAAAAGTATTCAATTGCATTTGCGTTTTTTTCTATATTTAATCCCGGGATTTCCCGGGAACAATCCCGAAACCCCGGGATTGAAAATTTCCGGGATTTTTGACATCCCTAATTTAAATATCATATATCTTGGATTTTCGAATAAACGCGCAGAATAACTAACTTAGCTGAATTTAAATTGCTAAGTTCAAAAATTATTTTATAAATATATGAATTGTAAGACCAAGTCTTAGGTAAAACAACTTTAGTTTTTTACTTTATGCTAGATTTCTATCAACACCAAGTTAATTAAGTTTATTACATAACAAAAATAAAATTAGAACTCAATCAGAATATTTCTTTTAATTTTTTTTTTTTTTTTATAATTTTGAAAAATGGACTTGATTTGAAGAGACATAACTCCTTTACAATGAACCGTTGTCTGTCTGAAGGGTAAAATCTGTATAAGATCATTATCAGCTTTAATAAGACAATTTTTGATCTTAATACGTAATTTTATGAAATTTTCTACTTGCAAATATTCTCGTATACAAGACTTTTCAAAATTCTTTAAAATTTGTTTTTCTTTCTGTTTAACATAGTATAAATTTCAATTTTACAATGCGCGTATACATATATATAAAATAAAAGACAATGCAAAATTATATGCTGAAATTACAACAAAATAAAGCAGGTGGAGGCTATAAGAAGATAAGGATAACATTACGTTTTCGCAATCTTTACTTAAAGCGCCTTTATAAAAGCTCAAGTAATATATCGTACTGGTATAAAGCTCGTAGAAAAGAAAAATGCAATAACAAAGTTACCGTTTTAATAATCAAACAAAAATAAATTAATTTAAAAAAAGAAAAACCAATATAGCGGGAATAATTGTTAAAAAGTTGCTTAAATCGTTTATAAATGGGTTTTAAGGGTTCTTTTAAGCCACAAATTAAAAATTTGACAAAAAAAAGTTTAAAAAAAACAAAATGGTGGATCCAATGTGTCCTTAAATGCTAAAAAATGGATCAAATAATGAAAGTTGGTGTTAAATATAAAAAAAACATTTTGTTTCAGTTACAATCATTTTGGTTCTTTTTCATCTTGATCTGTCTCTTTGTTGAAATCTTCATTATATTCAAAAAATGTTTCCTCCGCATCTGCGTCAGAGTTTTCATAATATTCTGCTACAAAATGGCCGAATAAGTAATATCTGGTCCGTGGATCAGCAATCTATGTACTGATGTTGGCATGTTGTACGAGAGATATTCTTTGATATATATTGTCTTGCAGTAGCTAAGGTGAAACCTCAAAATTTTTCAACGTTAATTTTAAGTCCACTCGAAATTGTTTGCAAAATTATATGAAAACGGTGAGATAATTCTTCGAAAACACCAATTATCAAGGATGACGTTTGAGTGTTTTCGAAGAAACGTCGAGTGGTGTTTCCGTCGTTCATGCTGTCGAACCCTTACTTTGGTATGTCAACTAAAATTCCTAGTTGCTGTTTGAAAGCTTTTTGGATACTAGCTTTCATTGTTGCGTTTTCCTGGCTATCTTCTTACGCGCTTGCCATTTTTTCGTATTTTTTTTGTATCCTAAATGAATACAGCATTCAAAACATCGAATCCAGACGTGTAGAGTTGACAGTCTGTACTGTAGATAATCAGTGGTTACTGGTCTTTACAAAACTTCGTCAATGTTATTAAATTGCTTGGAAGTTGCTTGGCAGAGATAACACCGTTGCGCAGATTTTGTATTGGTGATAGCATTGCGTACGTTTCCTCGAATTCCTTTGTAAATTGCAATTTCAGAGGTCTGTAAAAGAGGGTTACAGACCTCTGAAATTGCACTTCGAATTACTCCATAAGAGATTTTCTTTTTTGTTTCTTGATTTACATCAACAAATTGAAATGGAACAAGCGAAGTAAAAAGTAAACTTGCATCTGATATATTCGGATCTTCAAAAGTCGTTTTATAAATGCTTTGTCCGGATGTTACGTCAAAGCCCTACTCACAAATCAAAGTCATATTCAATATTTCTGAATCACTCTTATATGTAATATTGTCTTGGTTTAGCAGTAAAACACGTTGAACGGTGTGATCTAATAAAGCTTGCAACTATACCTCAGCTTTTGATTCGGTAAAAGGTGTCGTCTGAAGGGACTCAAAAAATAACTTAATAACTTGTGGAGTACCCCAAGGTTCTATTTTGGGACCATTATTGTTATTACTTTATATAAATGACTTATATTTATCATCAAAAGTATTAAATACTATCTTATTAGCAGATGACACTAATTTGTTTTATTCTTACAAAGATATTACTGTTCTTTTTAAAATATTTAACGAAGAATTAGATAAAATCAACGAGTGGTTTATAAGTAACCGACTATCATTAAATGTAGAGAAAACAAAAGTTATCCTATTCCATAAACCTAGTAAAGCCGAGAATATTCCTCTTAAACTTCCCAATCTTTTAATCAATAATAAAATAATTAAAAGGGAATTGACTACAAACTTTTTGGGAGTGCTCTTAAATGAAAAATTGTCATAGAAATTTCATATTAAATATATTGAAGGTAAGATCTCAAAAAATATTGCTATGTTATACCGAACAAAACCTTTTCTTAATAACGAGTCTTTAAAAAATTTATTTTTTTCGTTTATAAACAGCTATCTTTCATACTGTAACATTTCCTGAGGTAGCACTAATCACACTAAACTCAAAAAAAATTATAGTAAACAAAAACATGCTTGCAGGATAGTATTTGGGGCAAATAGAAAAACACAATGCGAACCTTTCTTACGTTAGCTTGAAGCTTTAAATATTTATAAGTTTAATATTCATCAAGTAATGTTATTTATGTTTAAAGCAAAACTTGGGTTTTCTCTAGTAACATTTCAATCCTACTTTAATGAAATCTCCCATAAATATCCAACCAAATTTTCAGTGAATAACTTTGTGGTTCCCATAAACCTTCTTAAATTAAGTTCGTACCAAATTCAATATCGGGGACCTTAAGTTTGGAAAAAATTTCTTCCAATCTTTAGTAAAAAACAAAACTTCGTTTTAAACTGCACTTTGCAATGTTTTAAGGATAATTCAAAACAGCATTTACTGAACATGGAATTCGATATATTAGATTTCAAATACCTTTTTTCAAAACAATTTAAAGGTTTAAACTAAATCACTTAAAAATAAATTAAATCTTTATCACTTTCTATAGCTTTTATTAAAATGATTTCAAACCATTAGTATAAAAGATAACGAAAATAAGATTGCATTTTTCGTTCATATTTTTGATGATATTAAATAATCAGCCCAAATACTTATGTTTACATATAATGCTTTTTTTGTTTTTTATTAAACAACGCATTTTTTTGTGTATTTTTATAACTTTCATGGTTTTCTGTCGTTTTTACTTTTTTATTTTTAAAATTATTCTTCTGGAAGATTGTTGGCAACAAATTATTTTATTGCTGAATTTTATGGATTGTTTTTGTTTTTGTATTTATACTGTCTTTTTGTCTTTTATCATTTATTGTGCATGTAAATTTTTGTGTGACGGGGCTCGGTGATAAGACAACCTGTCTTCTTCTTGCTCCGGCCAGGATTTTCTTTTATTGTAATTTCTTTTTTGTAATATTTATCAACGGCAAAATAAATAATAAAAAAAAAAAAAAAAGGTAACAACTTTTTTTTGCTGCCAATACAGCTGAGTATGGTGGATAAAATATGGTGGATTAAAATGTATTTAAGCCTCTTTTTTTTTTTGCCTGATTTCTCAAAAAATTTAAAAAAACCTTTTTTTTTTTTCAAAGTCATTTTTAGGCTCTGACCCATAAAAAGGCCTCCAAAAACCCCCAAAAAGTCTTAATCCGCCACTGTTTGCATCATAAAAAGTTGGCAATGATAATAATAGTTGCAAGCCTTCCTTGTATTTCGTTGCTTTGAATGGACTTGACAATGTAACGTCATTCACAATCTTAGCAGCGTATGAATGCTCTGAAGATCTGAAGACTCATTTGCGTACTTCAAACTTCATACGCATCTCTTTGGTCCTCCTTCTTTTGAACCTATCAGATAAAGTTTCGAAACTTCCGGTGGGCCGACCCGTTGATTTATTTACAGTTGTACGTTTTGCATCAATCTGAAAATATACTGAAGTTTTTAACCAGTTTTCATTCTTTTTGAAAAAGTAATCTTGTAGTTGAGTTGCTTCCTTATATTTACTTCTAAACTTTGTCATTAAAACAGAAATAGTAGGTCTAATGTCGTCGGAAATTGAAATTACATACGTAATCTTTTCTGTCAATGACTTTATCAAATGTTCTATGATCACTTGCAAATTGTTTGCAAAATATTCTTTTGTTATAATAAAAATCTCTTTCCTCGAAAGTCTATATACGGCAACCGGTGGATTTAAACAATTTGATTTTATGCATACTTATTTAAAATTTATATACTCAATATTTAGTTAGGTTTTTAACTTTTTATTTTATTAAAATAGTTGTATTTATACCATCATTTAAATGATTTCTATCAATTTCCAATTCGTTTGCAAAATATTCCTATGTAATAAGTCCGTAAACTAGAAAGTCCGTAAACGGCGACCAAATTTTAAACTAAATTATTTATTTTGAAACTCTTATTTTATTAAAAATGTATAATGTAAAAATGTATAAATTATACAGTAATTTTTCCATACATCGTAGTTTTTCCATACATACATAATTATATCCATACATCGTCTATAAAAAGAGAATGACTTAAAGATTTAAATTACTCTACAAATTACATATAAATTACTGTATTAATACATTTATAATTACTGTAAAAAATAAATATAAATTACTATATAAATACTTTCAATACAATATAAATGCAACTTTTATTTTAATTATCAATTTATGCATTATTTATGTATTTATTTATTTATTAACTCATTTATTAAATACTTAAAAGCGTTAAAATACATATGTACAATGTTTGTGTTTTGATTTATATGTGATTTTTTCTTAATTTAATTATGAAGTTGGTAACTTTTTTAATGAAAAATATTTTTTGATATTATTAATTTCATAAAAATAACCAAATATTCAGTTTAAAATATGAAACAAGAAAAAAAAAATGGGAATGCAATCATACCTTGAAGATTGGAAAATGGTAACCACCGTGTGGCGGTGTGTGTGGCGATCACTGTCTTTTTCTAAGATATTCATCTCACTGTGTTCCCATCCTTTTCTACTTGTAATATTCTTTATAATGCTTCTTAGACATCAATTATAATTAAAATTATACAAATGTATCTCATAATTAAATAATTTTACTTTCATTTTTCAAGATTTCTCAATAACGGTATTTTGCAACCGTCAAATAAAACATGGCTTAACAGTGGAGTTGGTACTAGTAGGTGAGTTTGAATTTTAAATTACAAAAATAATACTACATACGTACTAACACTATGTAAATGAAAGTGGAATGTCGTTGAAGTCGAAATTTTATCTCTATTTTTAAAGCAAATTTTACAATTTTATAAAATATTTTTCTGTATTAAGTTAATTAAAAAAAAAAAACATTTATAATTAATGACTTAACAACAATATTTTTGTTTTTTAATTAGTACATACTTTTTAAACGAATCCCATATTGAAAATATTTGTTTTACGTGCACATGACAAAAATATTTAATTTTGAAAAAAAGACGATTTTTTAGCTTTAAACGGTTGCAAGTACGGCAGACTTAAACGGTTGCAAGTTCGCCGCGTTCGATCTGCAATATAGCGCACGAAATGAACAGCTGATCTTCTTCACAGCCGTTACTAAGTAGTCCAAACATTGCTAAAGCCAACCTGATAGTCCAAAAATACCGTGTCAAAACTTTTCTTTTTTCTTTTTTGACCAGCTTTTTTGAGATCTGACCCACTGTGTGCCAAGACTTAGGGCCCAAAACTTTGGGCCCTAGGAAATTTTTTTAACGGGCACGCGTTATATATTCAGAACTTCTAGAAGCGTGCTCTGGACTCTAATAATTGTAAATAAAAATTAATAGAATTTTTTAAAAGTTTAAGTTAAGAAAAAGTGTACAAAAAATGTTAAATACTGTCTCATAATAGAGCTTTGCGAGCCATCCAATTCGCCAAAAATTATTAACTTCTTCAAAATTAATTTTCATAGACATTTCGACTTCAATAGATAAGTATTCTTAGTCATTAAAGCGATTTTGTGTCATTGTTGATTTTGATATGTTTTTTATTCTTTTCAACACACTAAACGATTTTTCTGCTTTGGCAATTGACACTAGAATTGTGCAAAATATTCTTTTTGCAATGTATGCACTGTTTCATGTTCGGAAACAGTGCATCCAGCTGTTTTTATTTAATTTTGTTTAATAATCCAACAAACTTTCTTTTTTTTTTTCTTTTTGTATGTATTTAAGTGCTCCCAAAAGTCCTTACGGTCTTATCATAAAGCCTCCCGGATGAGCATTTAACAGGAAGTTCACGCCTCCTTCCGTACCAATGTCGCTTGTTGGGCTAGAGCTGGCGTCGAACCTCAGAACTTCTGGGTTCAAACTAAAGAAAAATAATTTGTATATTGACTTCATAAATTGATTTTAAATGTAATATTTCACTCGGGCCAAGCACACTGCTTCATCGAAGGCCAATTTGCTGTTGCATGTCTCAACAACTCGCTTACTGCGCAGCAATATCAGCACAAGATGATCATTAATATCGTTTTCATACTTTTTTTTGCAATTTAGACTTATTTTGTGTTTCTCATTTAAATCACGGAACAACCGTAATACCTTCCCTACGGGTATTTGTTTTTGGAAGTTACGTTCTAAATGTCTTTTAAACGTTTTTTAAACGTTCGTTACGCAATAATATTTAGAAGACGTTTATAAGACATTTAAAATACATTTAGAACGTAACTTTTAAAAACAAATGCCCACTGGGTTAAATTAAAAATGAAAAAAACATTGTCCCAACTATCTCTTATAGCATTTAATTCAACAAGAAGACTTGACAAGTTGGTTATTTTTACATCAACTGTTGCATTGCAAACTTGTAAAACAGTACTTCTGTAATGTAAAGCTGTCTGAACTTTGTGCCATACATTTGCAAGTACTAAGTATTCAAAAAATTTCATATATTTTTTTATTCCGTTAAGATATGATCGAATTTTCGACGTTAAGTTTAATTCCAAAAGAAAATCTTTTGCATTTTTAATTTCATTAATTTTTTCAGTAAATGGTTTAACACTTTCAATTCTTGCAGATTGGCGACTATTTACATAGTGTACAAAGAACATCCAGTATTATTTTTTAATATTTCCCATCTTTGTAGGCTACTACTAAATATATTGTATAATTTTTGTTTAGTGCCAAAATACCTTATATTTTGAATACGAGATTCTGCTGCATCAACACCACATGAATTTAAACTATGACATGCACAAGAAGAAAATATTGCGAATGAATTAATTTGCAAAATACGAGCTTGTGCACTTTTATATGATCCACTCATTTGGATCCGTTATCAAATCCTTGTGCGCGACAGTCATTTATAGGAGTATTATTCCTTTGCAGCGTTTCAAGAATTAAATTAGCAATATTTTCTCCAGTCTTCTTATTGCAGTCAACAAATGCAAGAAATCTTTCCATAATTACGTAATTATTGAAATTAATAGTAACGTGCAGTAAAATGAATGTTTGTTCCACATGCGCAGAATCGGGTGTTGAGTCTACAATAAAAGAATAATATTTCATAGTTTCTCTTTTCTTTAAAATGCAAGTTCTCAAGTAATCAGCACAACAAAATATTCATTTGGAATGTCTGCCGATAAGTAATGTACTTGTGATCTCTGTTGCACGTTTTTTAAATGTTCTTTTAAAAGCGGATCGTAATGAGTTAAAAGTTTTAATAATCCTTAAAAATTTCCATTATTCGAATCTCTAATTAAATGACTAGCAAGAAACAAAATTAAATCTAATAATCGTTTTATTAAATCTTTCCATTTTTACGTCTGGTTTTGTATTTGATTTACTATAAAGCAATCAATTGTTTATACCCTCAAATCATTTTTTTGTTACCTCTGTTAGCCCTGCTAACCATATTCTGCAGAAAAAATTATTTTTTTTTAGAAAATTTATAAAATAAACGACAAGAAAAACAAACAGAGCAGTTTTAGATATTCTTCCAACTAACTAATCACGATGAGCTATTTCTTTAGTTTTTAAACGAAAGCCTAATATATTTATTAATAAAGGAAGTTGTATTGTAGAGAACTGACTACCGTGTTTATCTAGAGAAAATATTGTTGGGTATGGTTCTGGATCACTTAGAATACAGCTGTGGTGCAGTAGTTAGCATACCTGGGCCGAAAATACGGGTTTCGAAGTGGAAGCACAATCTTCAACTTTTTAAAAAAATTTTCTATGTTTAGAAGTTTCTAAATATAAAGAAATTTTTATCTTTAAAATTTTTTGGATGCGATAAATAAAACTAACAAGGGATGAATAAAAAAAACTTCATATAAAAAATTTGACAGAGACATGGAGTTTTAAAATCATTTAATAAAGGAAATGATCATAGCTCATCAGGTTTATTATCATACTTAACATAGAATGTGGTTCTTTTCCACTTATTTGATCAGTTTGTACTACTTGTGCACATTCCAAAGATACAAAGATACCAAAGAGAATTTTTTTTGCTAACACAATGTTGAAAAGAATATCTACAAAATCAGATGGATTATTAAAATTTTTTGATATGGAATATTTTTTTTTGTCGCTTTATTAATTTTTTTAGTCTTGTTTTCTGAATTTTTACATTTTTTTCTTTTTTTTTAACAGCCACATAACGTAATACACAAGGTTTAAAATTATTACTCAAATTACTTAAAGATTGTTTGGCATTAAATTACTTAAAGATTGGCATTAAATTTGATCAAAAGAAAAGTAAGAGTAGTAAGAAATTGAATTTCTTCTTTTGGTTATTATTCTAAACTTGGTTTTGGTTAATATTCTAACTTTGTTTTAAAACAAGTTTTTTTGTTGCATTACATACTCTCGAGTGCCGAATACAATACGGGGGGGTGGGAATAAGCGGGTGGGTGGGAATTTTAGTCAAAATCTAATAAACGGGTGGGGTGGGGGGGATTAATATACGGGGGGGGGGGGGGAGTTTTTCTAAAATTTAATAAAGGGGGGGGGACATGTTCAATGCCGTCCCCCCCTCGTTTATTCGACATGCAAGTTATGCATATTCAAGTCAAATGCGCATTTTACTTGCCGTCAAAAGCGCATTTTATAACAGCTGTTAGAGTAGGGTTAGGCTGTTTTATCATAATTTCAATAGGATTTAATATGCTGATATAAGTTTTATACTTTGCAACGTATAAAACTTATATTCAGCATATTAAATCCTATAATTAAAACCAAAGCTTTGTTGAGAAATAAACTAAAAGTTCATTTTTAGTAAATCGAGATTTAATAGGTCGACCATTTGTAAAACCTGTTTACATTGAAAGTTTTTGTTTCTATCGGTGACTGAAAATTATTTTCAAATTTCGATTTTCGTCGATTTTCACTTATTTTTTTTTTTACTTTTGAGATATATAATTTTTTTGTTGATAACAAGTAAAAAATTAATAAACGGGGGGAGGGGGGGACGTTTATTAGGAACTCGAGAGTACCGGAGATGACAAAATAAAAATTGAGCAAGGAATAAAATTCTGCTATATTACAAACTTTTCTACAGCTTTTTTTAATGAAATCCATGCTTTTATATTTAATTTATTAAGTTATTATAAAAGCTTAACTTTTTTTGAAGTATAGTTAAACTTTTTCTCTATTTTTTCGTTTATACTTTGCTATAAGACACATGGCTTTATCTTTTTTGCTTTATCCTTTTTTTTATCCTTCTTTCCTTTAAACCATATTTGTTTTTTATCATTGGTCTTTGAACAATCAAGTAATTCTTTTCTTACTTCATTAGTTTTACTGTTAAGTTTTTTAATTATTCTATATCTATATTTTTATACAAGTAAAAACCATCTACGTACACATTTTTTTTCCACATGAAAAAATAGTCTAACGCACATATCTTTGAGTGCGCTTAACGCACATATCTTTGAGTGCACTAACATTAGTTAGTAAAACAGGGGCAGTTTTACAAATCACCAGTTGAAAAACAAAAAACCCACCCTAATTAACGATTAGAAAAAAAAATTAAAAATACATACATATTATTAATAAATAGCTGCAGAACCTACTTTCATGTGAAGACGGATAAATTATCTAATTTAACTGGTATTTTAACAGAGTTAAATCATTTAAAAGTGAATAACTTTTTCAATTCAAAAGTAGAATGTCGTCTTCACTTAAATAAATGTTCTACATTCTTTTCTGAAAAAAAACGACATCAAAACATGTATTTAAATTTGTAGTTTTTATAGTTGGGTTTTCATTTTTCGACACCTACCTAAAATCGTGCATTTTTTGGACGAAGTTTTTCGAAAACAAACTACGTTTTTTTTTCCGCAATAAAAAGTCACGTGACTAAACTTCCTAATAATTGCGTATTTTGCTGGTCTGTCCTTAAGTACTTTAAATAATAAGGAAACTTATTTTGCTTAATAAAAATTTAAGTTCTTCAACGTATTTTTATAATATATATGTCATATACTTATGTATTATAATTTGTTTATTTAACTTTTTATATTAGATTTTATTTAATAAATTATTCACAAAATTAGGTTAGTAAACTGTAGTTTTCGCGCCTAATTTTCAACATTTTTAAAGATTTCACCGTCAGTTTTTTAAAATACATTCAAAAACTTTTAGTATGTTATTTTTCACTATGTTACGTATTGCAGCTAAAAAAACTGGACTGAAAAAAAATATTTAGGGGTTACACAGTATCAAGTTATTTTGCCAATATAGTGTCAATCTTTAAAAACACTTTTCGCTGCAGCTCGTTGATCTATCAACAAGAATGCAAATGTGCAAAAATATAAAAGAAATGCAATAAAATCAATAAAATCAATAAAAATTTAGCTTCTGATTGAAAAATCATAATTTGTTAAGATAATTAATATACCAAAGTTAAGATAGTAATTAATATACTAAAGTTAAGAAAAGTACATACTCACGAGTGCAATGTACAAACTAACATTTAAAAAAAAAATTATAAGAATTTCCCATGGGAAATTCTTATAAAACTTCTGTGTATATTTCCTTGCAAATCAAAAATATTGTTAACTTATTATTCAATATGTACTCTATTATGGCAGCGTAATGTTATTTAACTGTTAATTTTTACCGGAGTTTATTAATTTTTAAGTAAGCGTGCAATTCAGAATGGTTAGCAGTAGCTCTGTATTATTTCAATTTCAAAATTTTTAAATTTTCAAGCGTACTATTCCAAAAATGGAAAAGTCTAGAGTGAGGAAAGAAACCCGATGCTTATCATAATGCAAGGTTCATGCACAATGACCTATGCATCTTCAGGTACGTAATGTTGGACCAAAAAATTAATTGGCATAACCAGGACTAGCGCCATAAGCTTAAGAGAATAATTTCATTGCACTGTTCCAAGTAAAAACTTGAATAATTTACTTGCACTCTTCCAAGTAGAAACTTTTTTGCAAAGTCGAATTTTCATCATTGCAACAAATGTCGATCGCCATACATCAGTAACATGCAGTGGTATTGCGAACTTGACAGTACAGCAGCAGATGCCGCCCTTTAGTCTCGTTTCAAGCATTTTTGATATTTTACTCAACTTCTAGTTAATAATATAATATATATTTCGCCATAAAGAAAATATTTACAAAATTAGACTTTAAAAACTGTATATGCACGGCTGGGGCAAGAAGAAGACAAATTCAGTCTTATCGCCAAGCCCCTTCAAACAAGAATATAAGTAACAAACAAAACAAAAAACCAAAAAAAATCCGTTATCACAATATAATATATGCGTAAGGTACATATATAAATACAAATATCTAAATATTTTTCATTAAAACTTAATATTTTTTTTAATTTTTTTTTTATTAGGATTTCAAATTTTAATAGTAAATAAAAATGGGATAAAACATGATAATTTAAGAAGGTAAAGATTCAAATTAAAATCAAAAATTAATATGTTAAAAATAAATTAAATATCAAGTAAAAAACAAGTGATTACTCCTATTTAAAAGTTTCAGAAGAAGTCAAGTTCATTGTCAATTATCAAAAGTTTACTTTTTATTTTTATTTTAAATTGATTAAGGGAAGAAATTTTTTTAAACTCATTATCCAATAGGGTGTTCCATAATTTAGGTCCACTGATTGCTATCGAGAACCTAGTCGCAGAATAATATTTTTTTGGTTGAATATAATTGTTGTTTGAAAATCTTGTTGGGTATAAATGATTTATTTTTTCGAAAAATGAATTAAATAAAATGGGTGCCATTTTATTATCTACTTTGGACATAAATATAAAAATATGGTATAGGTTAAGTTGAAATACGTTAAGTATTTTAAATTTATTAAAAAGTAATTTAGTGTGCGAAAAGCGATTCACATTTCCAATAATTCTTAGAGTTTTTGTTTAATTAGAAGCCCTTTATTTTTAGATACATTAGTGCTGCACCAAGCAACGTTAGCGTAATTTAGATAGCAATGAATAAAAGAAAAGTAAATAAGTTTCAAACTAGTTTGGTTCAACAACTGTTTTGCTTTGTATAAAAGGCCTATATTTTTCGAAATTTTATTTTGGATTATTCGTATGTGCTCCTTCCATGTTACGTTTTCATCTAAAACAACGCCTAGAAACAACAAAGAACTCTCTCTTTTGACAAAAGAGTTATTAATAAAAAGCTTAGGAAGTTGTAAGGGAAGTTGTCTTTATCATGAAGACGATGGAAGAAAGTATATTTTGTTTTTTTAATATTTATGGACAATTTATTTGATATAAACCATTCGCTTAGTTTCACAAGCTCCTCGTTCACTGTTGTAAATAAAAAATTAATATCTTTATTTGAATAAAATATGTTAGTATCGTCAGCAAATAAAATTGAATTTAAGATATTGGAAAATTTACTCAAATCATTTATATAAATGAGAAATAAAAGCGGTCCTAGAATTGATCCTTGGGGGACTCCGCAGGTAATTGTCATCAAGTCTGTTTTCTCGCCATCATATAAAATGCATTGTTTCCTATTCTTTAAATAACTCTTAAACCAGCCTAAGTTAGAATTTATGATACCATAATTTTTAAGTTTATAAAGAAGAATATTATGATCTACGGTATCAAACGCTTTGCTCAGATCGATAAAGACACCTAAAGTAAATTTTTTTTCATCAAACGCTTTAAAAAATTTCATGCACAAGATTAATTATTGCGTAATCGGTCGAATGACCGGATTTAAACCCGAATTGTTTATTGTAAAGAATATTATTTACATTTAAGAAAGAATAAAGTCTATTATACATTATACGCTCCAAAATCTTTGAAAAACAATTAAGGACAGAGATCGGTCTGTAGTTGGAAACATCAGAAGGATCACCTGTTTTAAAAATTGGTGTAACTTTTGCACCCTTTAGTTTTTCAGGAAAAATTCCATGTTTTAAAGATAAATTAAAAATATGTAAAAGTGGTATTGTTATATATTTTAGTGACTTAATAATGACCATACTGCTGATATCATCTAAACCGGAACTTTTGTTAATTTTTAACAAAGAAACTGAATTTAATAATTCTTCTTCCTTAAGTTCATGATTTGGCATAACAGCATTAGTTGATGTCAAGTATGATTTAAAACTTATTTGAGATGGTTCAATTTTTTCAGCTAAACTTTTACCAACATTAACAAAAAAGTTATTTAGCGTTTCAGCCACCATCGATTTATTAAAAACTAGTTTATTATTTAATTTGAGATTTTTTGGCAAAGCATTTCTATCTAAATCTTTTTTGCCAATAACTTCCTTAATAATGCGCCATGTGTTTTGCGAACCATTACTTTTTATTATTTGATCTGAATAGTAATTAACTTTTGAACTTCTCAAAGTTGACTCAAATAAACGTTTATAATTTTTATAGTTAGTTTCATTTTGTAGTGTTTTTTTTTAAAGATATTTACAATATAATCTCTGTTTTATTTTTGAAGATTTAATAATTCCCTTTGTTATCCAAGGTCTCATAAGGATTTTTTCTTTTAATAATTTTGTAACTATGGGAAATGCTTTGTTATAATATTGAAGAAACTTATTTAAGAAGATATCATAGGCCTCATCAGCATTTAAATTTATTAGAGTTTCGTCCCATTTTTCGAATGATATAACATCATGAAAAGATTTAATGGAGGTATCGTTAATTAGTCGTTTTGTTACTTTCCTTTTTTGAGAATAAGACTTATCGCATTTATTTGATATAATAAAAATTGGAAAATGGTCCGAAATATCCGTTTTAAATATTCCAGTTTTTATTTTTGTTTGTCAGAAATTCATTTGTAAAAAATTGATCTATTGATGTTGCACTATACTTAGTTACACGCGTGGGTTTATTTATTAATGGAATGTAACCAGATTGGAAAAAGACATTAAAGAAATTATTAATGTGCTTATTAACGTCATAGTCAAAAATGTTGATGTTAATGTCACCAATAAATACACACTTTTATTACAACTTGATTTATTTTTAATTATACTGTTTATGTGATTTTTGAACGCATTAATTTTTCCTGTAGGCGGTCTATATAACGCATGCACAATTATATTTCTTGAGGTTTCGCTAATGATTTCTACGCATAACGATTCATAGTCATTAGTGGTTGAACTTAAGTTTTGCATTAATTTGTATGATAATGAATTAATAATAAATATACATAAACCCCCACCTTCCTTGCCCCAACCTCTAACTTGGTGAACCACATTGTAATTAGGTATTTGGAAATTTGAATCGTTTTCAATATTTTTATCTTGACACCAAGTTTCGCTAAGGCAAATAATATTAAAACTAATTTTGATTTTATATAAAAACTGTTTTAATGATTCAAAGTTTTTTTGAATACTCCTAATATTAATATGGAGAATTGAAAATGAGTTATTATCCATTCCTTCCGTTATATTTTTTGAGTTTGAGTTATAATATAATGGATTAACATGTTTAATTACTTCATTATTATTATAAAAATTAAAATCAGGATCCGAACTTTGATGTAAAAGTGTTGAACTATTAATTTCAAATGTTTTAAACTCAAAATCGGATCTGTCAGTTTCGTCAGCCATTTTAAATAAGAGTAGTTTTAATAAAAAAAAAAAAAATATGATTATTCAAATTGATTTCTTAAAATCCTTTACAATTAATTTATCGTAAATAACAGCACAATACTTACCGTTGTTCCTGTGTATTTTTCTTTCTTCGAATAATTTTTTTTGTATTATTGCTGTTTCTACCGAATAATCTTCGTTTATAAATATTCCCGAACCTTTAAGTTTGTTTGCATTTTTCAGAATTTTTACTTTCTCTTTATAATCAAGTAACTTGATCACGATAGTTCTTGGTCTTTCTGTATTACGCTTTCCTGTCCGATGTGCTCTTTCTATTTTTACTCCATTTACATTTAAATTATTTTCAAGTATATTCATTATTTTAATTTCCGAATCATCCCAACTTTCCGACTCGTTTTCAGCAATTCCTTCAAATCTTAAGTTATTTCTTCTTTGCCGATCTTCCAGTTGTCGAATTTTTTCTTTGTCTTTGCTTGCTAAACTAGATTTTGAACACATTTTTTTCTCTAAGTCACTAACCTTTTTATCGTGATTATCTTGATGGAACGATAGACTTTCTTCAATGTCCTTTAAAACTTTTTCGTAATCATTTTGATATTCAAAATAATTACGATGATAAAAGAAATAACAAGTTAACTTAAAAAAAATAAAAAAGTTTTATTTTTTTTTTACGCAGGAAAAACACGTCCGTTCACTTCCGTGTCTTGAATTGAATTGAGTTGTATTCATTTTATTTGATGAACCTATTCAAGCAATCAAACAATCTGCCGAAGCTTTAAAATTAATTACATAAAAAGAAGCGAACAATTCAAGCTTGGAAAACCAAGATTTCTAGATAAAGTTCTTCATTTTGTATTGCTGATTGAACAAGATTCCTGGTCACTGTTCTATCTGTACTACGTTACTTAGTGAAAATTAAATACTAAAAGTTCTCAAACGAATTTTGAAAAACTGAAAATTTTGAAAAAAAAGTAAAATCTTTCAAAATGTTAAAAGTTAGGCACGAAAACTACTTCAGAAAAGTTGGGTAGCTTCGGACGGTGGATAACACTTCGGAGCTACCCGGACATTTAATGTACAGCTTAAACTAAAAAAATTATGTGATTTTAAATACTATAAAAACATTATTTATGTAAAAATGTGGCATATGCAAAACATCTATCGAAATATGCCGAGGCAATTGGCTGGGAGTGCAAGATATGGTTTACCACCTCCAGATGAGCGAAGTATCATCATATTTGATTCACATGTTGATATACCTATATTTTATGTAAAGTAATAACTTTTTATTGATTAAAATTCATTTTTATTTACAATATTTATTTCAAAAAAATCGTTAAACTTTAATTCATTGGTTTAAAAACTAGTATTTGTGAATGAGGTATGATCGGGTGGCATCGGACGCGTGTTTGAGGGTAGTTCCAGACAACTAAATCCGTTTATATATTAAAAATGAGCAATGTTTTTAACTTAAATAATAATACATTTAATATAATAAACAAAACTATTATAGCAATTCATTCAATTCCAATAAAAAGACGTAAGTTTTGAAAAAAGTGTGTTTAAAGTATTTATTTTCATTAGGATTGAAAATTTTCTAAAAATTTTCTGGAAATTTTTTGGGAAATTTTGGTCATTTTATTGCAATAAACTTATAATCATTATAAAAGTTTTATAAAATTCATTTTAAAATTTAAAAGACAAAACTTTATACAATGACAAAACCATATACGACGACAAAACTATATGCAATGACAAAACGCATATTTGTGAAACTTTGTTTTACAAATATGCGTTTTTTCATCGTTGTATTTTAAATGTTTTACAAAAAGTATAAAATAATAAAGACCCACAAGCGAAAAATGCGCATCTTTTAGTTAAATTTTTATAGTCCATTTAAGAATCGCGTCTTTTTTAAAAAAGTAATAAAACGCTAAAGTTGTACTACAATATAAAAAATAAAACGCTAAAGTTGTTATATATTACTTTTACTAACATTACTTTTGAAAAAAAAACAAAAAGTAGATGTTTTCCGAGTTAACTTGTTTTTTTTAACTTGTGTACAGCGAAACCACTTTATTACGGATGATACCTAATTACGGATTGTTTTATAAAAAGCTATGTAGCGTTTATATTATATCGAATTTATAATTTTTTTTTTTTTGATAAATAAACTCAATCACAAGACAAATCGAATAATAAAAAACAATTCAAAAATATATTTACAATCGTGTTAGCTTTCGACTTGAAATCTAAGAAAATTAAATTAACAAAAAATGGCAAAAAAATAACTTAGTTGTGCAAATAAAACTGAAAATTGTATAAAAACTATTTCGTTCCAAATTTGACGCTGATTAATATTATGCAAAAAAAAATTGCAATAGTTTTAATATTTCTTCAAACATATTTAAAATAAGACAAAAACAAGCGCACAAGAAAAAGATACCTAATTCCTGATACAGGTAATTATTATTTATTCTCGCCTAATTGTGTTTATGAATAATTTGTTAGTTTAATTCCAGATTTACGTACTAATAATAGCAATAATAATAATAGTTACGCAATTATTATTTATTTACCCATAATCTTGTGTATATAAATGAGTCATTTATTTATTGTATTTAAAAATGAATGCAGCTAAATTAAAACAAAAAATAGAGAAAGAATCTCGAATGCAGTTAGCTCTTCAAGCCGTTAATGATAAAACAATGTCATATGAAGAAGCTTCCAAATCTTTCAATGTGCCTAAATCAACTATTCACGACCGAGCAAAAGGCAAATACAAATCTGTTGGAGCCGGTGCGCCAAGAAAAATGAATCAAACTGTCGAGGTAATTATTGTTGATCTTTTAAAGTTTATCAGCGATATTGGTTTTGGTTTGAAGAGATGTGAAGTTATGATTATTGTTGAAAACTATCTGAAAAAATCAGAACAAACTGAAAAATGGTACAGTAGATTTATAAAAAAATATGAAAATGAAATTAGAATAAGAAAAGCTAGTGGCATGCAAGCTATTAGAGCAGTGGCTACACTGCCTAAAATAATTGACGACTGGTTTGACCAATTTGGCGGCATCTATCTTGAGCGCAATCTCAACAATAAGCTATTTCATATTTGTAATTGTGATGAGTCAGGATAACAATTCGACCGAGACAAATTTAATTTGCTCCAACAAACGACAAGAAAATGACAACTATTTTGACATGTTGTGATGCATTTGGAAATTATTTGCCACATCAAGTAAAATACAAAGGAAAAAATATTCTGAAAAGCTGGTGAATAGATGGCGCTATAAATGTTTATTATAATAATAGCGAACCAGGTTGGATGAAATCAAAACAATTTCTTGATTGGCTCAAATCAGTTTTTTTGCCTCATGGATTTAGACTTGATAATTTTAAACTACTTTTTCTTGATGGTCATGCTTCACATATTAGTTTAGAATTGAAAAAAATAGCCTTCGAAAATAACATTATACTTTGGCGCTTGCTTGCTCATACGAGCCATTTTTTACAGCTTTTAGACGTAGGTGTCTTTTAAAACAGTTAAAGGCGAATGGAAGCGAACAGTAGACAGTTTTTTAACTAGAAATAAATTTCAATCGTTAACAAATAGATAATTTCCTGCCATGTTCAAGGTTCTTATCGAAACAAATTCTTTTAAACCTGAAAATCCCCATAGTAGCTTTAGCAGTAGTGGTTTATTTCCACTTGATCGATCAAAAATTTATTCTTAAAAAACTGCAATAGGCAAGGTTTTTGAAGCTGTTGAAGACGAGAACATTTATAGTTTATTTCAGCCTGTAACCAACACTCCTAAAACCCAACTAAGTAGAATGTCAACCGAGAAATGTTACTTAGAAGTTTAGATAATATAAATGAAACAGTTAAAAAAGCCGGAAAAGACATCAATCAGTTTTAATGTTGCTAAAAGATTAACTTACATTTATAGATAATAGAAAAGAGAAAGGCAAAAGAATTAAACGGCTAGCCAATCATAATATGACCTCAGTAGAGGGTATAGCTTTTGACAAAGTCGAACAAGAATCAAAAAAATAAAAACTAGACAAACAAGCTGCCAAAAAACTATCTAGAGAACAAAATAAAATTGCTGCTGCGTCTCAAAAAAAATAAAAATGCAAAAAAAAGATACGAAAATAAACTATTGAAAGCAAGTCTAAAACAAGCCAAAAGCTTGTAAAATAATTTCAGATAAAAACAAATTTTCTAAAAACTTAAGTTTAGTGAAATTTAAAATTATAATAGTATTTTTTTTTTAACATTGTTCAATTCGTCTTGTTGCTCATTCGTTTTAGTGTTTTTATTTTTTCAAAATTAGTTATAATAAGCAGGATATTTTATTTTACTTCGAAACGTCCGTAATTAGGTGGTTTTACGGTATAACATATTTCTAGCCTTTACTGCTCTTAACTACGATGTAAAATATTCATTAAAAATACAAAGAATAAAGTCTATTTTAGATTACCAAGTTTTATTGTGAATAATTGTTGAGTGTTTTAAAGAAACAAAGTTTTTTTATGTGTAAAGATTGCATACAAAGACGATTTAGGGTTAGGGTGAATGGGGGAAGGAGGGTCTTTTACCCCCACAAAGAAGAATGATTTTCAAGTAAGAGTCAGTTTTTTGACAAATTTAGTCAGCTAGTTGGGTATTTGACACAATATGTATTTTTACCTTCTAAATATATTTTACAAAGGGTGATTAATAAAATAGTAATATATATACAATACAATCGAGTGAATTTTAGTTTTTTGTTTAGAAACGATACTTTTTACGGACTCACTTCCTTCCCCCTCCTTATTTTTTAATTTACTGATTTATAAAGTCAAAAGTGCCTCAGCTAGGTTGTGGCGAGTTAAACTTATGTCTTTAAAGCACTTATCTAAATATAGCGGTGGAATTTATGACCTCGAAATCATTAGTTCATTATTTTTATTGCTAACTATATTATTAAATAGTTCAAATTTATCCAAAAAGTTTTTGCCATTTATTAATCAATAACGTCTTTAAATCAAGAAAAAATTGTAAAAAACTGTAAATATTCAATCAAATCTTTTTCATGTAATATTACAGTTTTCAGTAACTTGTAGGCCAATCTAATAGGTATTGACAAATGCTACATCCCCTTTAGGGATGGGGGTGTAAATTATGTTAAGCTTTAAACAAAGCTTGCTACGGCAATAAACATCAATATGCTTAGTAAATAACCGGATAAAACAGTTTTAGAAAATTTGAAAACAAATTATCATAGTTTCTACTTTATAGTTATAATAAAAAAACAAAAAACAAAAAATACCAAAAAAGTGTTTTTCAAAGAGAGCCTCCTAAAATTTTTATGATCAGCTTCACAATATTTTATCATAAAATTGTCCATAACAACTGCCTAAATAATACACAAAATTTAACCCATTAATTATAAAATCGTGGTGTTCCCCAAGGTTCAATTTATGCTTCTCTTTTGTTCCTTATCTATATAAACAACCTTCCAAACATGCTACGTCAGAAAAAAAACCGTCAGAAACATGATATAAGGCTAATCTATCATAACGACAAATTTACACACGCTGAACCCTTATTTAAAGAAATGAATGTGCTTAACATTTATCAAATTAATATTTACCAAAATATATTGTTTATGCTAAAATTTAAATTAGGTCAAGTTAATTGTTTAATTTTTTATTATTTTGAGTAAAAAAAAGCTTATTTTGAGTTTATTTTTTTATTTTGAGCTTAATTTAATTTAAAGACTATAAAAATATAGTTGTACTTAATATATAATTATTTGTACTTAATAAGTTCCAGAAACATGCTATAAGACTAATCTATTCCGGCCCGTACTATTTAATTATAATTTTCACTGTAAATTTTGACTCACGAGACTTGTAAATATTACACCTTTATTTTACGAAACTTGTAAATGTTATATGTACGGAATAAAATTTAAAAAAACAAAAAAAAAAAAAACTTTTGTTTTCTTGAAAATTTCCAAATTTTCCGGAAAATTTCCCAAGTTGAAAATTTCCGGGAAATTTTTAACTCTAATAAAAAGCAAATGTTTATATTTCTAAGTGATGACATTTTCATTCCTATTCCTTAGATATCAGGGACAGTTTTTAAAGGCGTTTTTTTTTTTAAATGTGTTAAGAACGATCCAAAGTTATTTTATTATAGATTATATTTTTGTCACACTAGTAAAAAAAGAGGTAAAATCATGGTTAAACTCTGTGTCCGGAAGCGAGACACCCTAACTCAACATATCTTTATTTTTTATATATTATACTTAATGTATTATTTTTTGTATATTATACTTAATATTATACTTAAAAATAATGTTTTACAAAATAACAATATAAAGTTTTGAAAAAAGCTGGCAGAAGACATATATTGAATATGTGTTGTTCCATTGCACGTTTAAAATGTAGAGTGGAAATTATAGTCTTTATATTACTTGTTAGTCGAGTTCCACAATTGTGACCCTCGACAAGGTATTGAGAAGTCAGCTTGTTTTAATGAAGTTTTTGGTATAACAAAGTTTTTAATTGAGTAGCATAAAAAGTAGTATGTTATTAATATTTACTTCGAAGCATTCCAAGTTCTCTTAGTAGAGATTTGGCACCGGTGTACTTTTTAAAACGGTCTAGTCACAGAGCACAGCGGTAAAGCATTTAACCAGAAAGTTCACGCCTCCTTCCTTATCGTGACGCGAAATATGTTTTCGAACTCGTTTCAAACCTGGATCTTCTGCTTATAAAGCAAGCGCTGTAGCCACTGCACCACGGCCGCATCTGTTTGCGTTTAATATTAAGCGAGATGCATATTGTTGTTTTTTTTAATTGCATTTAACTTTGTTGGATTTGTACTCGCCCAGATTATGATACAGTAAGTGATGCAGCTATGAATAAAAGAGAAATAAAAAATTTTTAAACAAGTTGTAATAAGAAGATGCTTTGATTTATACATAATTTTGCTGATTTTAGTTATTTTCTTTTCGACTTTTTCGATATGATTACTCCAGCTAAATTTTCATTAAGAAAACCTAAAAAGTTGATTGAGTAATCACTTTTAAGTTTAGTTTTATTGATAAGCAATTCAGGAAGTTTTAAGGGGAGGATGTCGGAACCAGAAGATTTTGTAAAAATAATATAATTGCTTTTTTCTACGTTTAGCTAAAGTTTGTTGGCCTTAAACCATTCGCTCAGATTTTCTAGCTCCTGATTAACCGTATTAAACATAAAGTTAATGTTTTTGTGGCTAATAGATACTTGCGTATCGTCAGCAAAGAGAACAAAGTTGAGTTTATTGGAAGATGAGAAGATATTATTAATATAAACAAGGAATAGCAATTGCCCTAGAATTGATCCTTGCGGGATCCCACAGGTAATACTTTTAGGTTGTGTAACAGTATTGTTACACAATAATGCTTGTCTTTGATTATGAGGATAGGAGCGAAACCATTGTTATTTTGTATTCCATAATTATCTAGTTTATACAGAAGAATCTCATGATCAACAGTGTCAAATGCTTTTGAAAGATCAAGGAATACCCCTAGAGTGTATTTATTTTTATCGAATCTATTTGAAGTTTCATTTACAAGTTTGACTAAAGCGTGTTCTGTCAAGTGTCGTTTTTGAAATCCATATTTTATTCTTATATTTGCCGTACATATAACATTTACAAGTTTCATAAATTAAAGGTGCAATATTTACAAGTCTCGTGAGTCAAAATATATAGTGAAATTTATAATTAAATAGTACAGGCCGGACTTCAAGAAGATTGTAATGATCTTATCACGAAGCCCTTTCAATGTGTTTGATATATATTATGATTATGTTAACTATAATTATATGTTAAGTAAAAAAAAAAAATGTATACATACATAAATCGTTAAAAATACATTGTCAAACACACTGTGTTAAATATAAAGTATATGTTTTATATATATTTTATGATAATAAATTTGATAAAATAATTGTGATGTTGTAAGGAAACTCCCAGAAGACTTAAAGAAGTCTTGTCATCGAGAACCTTTGAGACAAAATAAGTAAAAAATTAAAAAGCAAACTTGTTAAGTGACATTACTAGAGTAATACACATAAAAATATTGAGATGTTAAAATTAGTAGGTATTGTATAAGAATTTTAGATTTTGTTATTTTTTCTTTTTCTTTTTCACTTTCTTGTCAAATATGTTTAAAACATATCGATAAAATTTGTTGAGTTAATTAAAAAACTCCTTTACAAACAAAAACTCCTTTACAAACGGAGATGTTACTTTGGGGTTTTTTGTAGATATCTCGAAGGCTTTTGATACAGTCGACCACAAAATATTATTATCAAAGCTTAATATGTACGGTATAAGGGGTAGATCCAACAAGTGGATAGAAAGCTATTTAGATAAACGTGTACAATATGTATATTACGGAGACAATAAACTCTCTAATCCGTCTATAATAGAGTGTGGTGTACCTCAAGGTTCAATACTTGGGCCCTTGCTTTTCTTAATCTATGTAAACGATCTCTGTATGGCTTAAAAAAGAATTTCAACTATAATGTTTGCTGACGATAGCAACTTTTTTATCTCTGGAAAATATAATAGCGAGCTGTGCGTAGAAATGAACAATGAATTAGAAAAGATTTCAGAGTGGTTTAGGGCAAACAAACTCTCTATTAACTCAAGTAAAACAAAGTTTTCTTTATTTCATCCTTCTTTTTAAAAAAAAGAAGTTCAATCTTTTTTTCCGAAATTGTTTATTGAAAATAGAGAAATAGGTAGGGATACTGTTACGAAATTTTTGGGTGTTTTTATTGACGAAAATCTAAATTGGAATAAACATATCGCTTATATAGGTAGTAAAATATCCAAAAGCATAGGAATAATATACCAGTCACGTTACTTATTAAAAAAACCACTACTCAAACAAATCTACTATAGTTTTGTTCAAAGTTACCTAAACTACGGAAATATAGCTTGGGGTAGTACCTATAAAACGAAACTAGAACCACTTTATCGTAAACAGAAGCATGCTATACGTGTGATTAATTTTAAAAATAAAACAGAACACTCAAAACCTCTTTTTGAACAAATGTCTTTATTAACATTGTTTGAACTAAATGTATATAATGTTCTAAGTCTTATGTATAATAGCAAAATGCAAAAAAGTCCTTCAATTTTTTATAGTCTTTATAAACAAAAACCAGAGTACAAATATTTATTGCGTACAAATAGTACCCTGTTAGAGCCTTCATGCAACAATAAGCTTGAACAATTCAAAATGACTTATCGTGCACCTCATATCTGGAATAAGTTTTTACTAATTAATTTAAATAATATTGATTTAAAAAACTTAAATTGCTTTAAAAAAACTATTAAAAAGAGTATTTTAAAGTATAAAAATTTAGTAATTTTTTTTAAATTTATTTATAAATATTTTCTTTTTTATTTAATATAAATATATTTTTAACATTGCATTAGTAATAAATGCGTAAATATTATTTCAAAAAAAAAAAAAAAAAACGATTTTTGTAAAAATATATTTGTATACTTGTTATCTGATATTTTAATACCATTATAATTTAATGATTTTATGTAAAAATTTTATATGTTTTTATATTTACGGCAATGTAAAGCGGTTCTTGATGATAAGACCATTTGGTCTTCTGCAAGTTTTCCGCGTTCTTTTTACAGTGGTGAATTTATTATTTTTGTAAAACCACTTTAATATTTTTTATTTATTTATATATTCACTGTTAACGAATCTTTATTATGTGGTTACGAATTTGTAATATAAAGGAACAAAAAATAAACTTAAAATAAATAAAATAAAAATAAAATAATTATGAGATGTTAAAGGTTTTTCTTCAAAGTATAAAGATTACCAGAATTTCTAAATTCTATATTTTGGGGTATGACTTTGTTGTATAGGTAAGGGCCACGGTATACAATTGCATATTGCGAAATTTTTGTTTTTTGTATAGGCAACGTGAAATTTCCCGTTCCTCCTGTAGTATAATTATTAGTGTTAATTTGAAAAAAAGTTATTAGAAAAATAATTTGAACTATTCCAAGTTTGTATTTCAACATAAATAAAAATATTTTGGTATATAATAATTTAATAGATATTTAGTACATTTAAAGATTTAAGTAAAGGATCGGCTTTACTTAAATCTTTAAATGTACTAAATATTTATTTATTTTTTTGAATTTATTTTTATTATAAACCAGTCTTGATGCATGTTTTTGATGCACGAATAGAGAATTTTAATTTAGATTTATGTGTGCTTCCCCATGCAATGTTAGCTTAATTTAAATAACTTTGAATATAAGAAAAGTAGAGAATTTTAAGATTAGATTGTGAGAGCATTGGTTTAGCGCTATAAAGAACACCTATGCTTTTTGATATTTTCTTATTTATTGTACTTATATGGGCCTTCCAGGAAATCTTCTCATCAATAATTATTTCCCAGAAATATTGATTATTTTTTAAGAGGTGATGATTAACAAGAAAGTGATAGAGTCTACTGTGCATAATGCATTCTAATATTTTTGAAAAACAGGGTGAAATAGAAATGGGTCTATAGTTAGAAGCCATAAAATTGTCCTCGCTTTTAAATACAGGAACAACTATAGCCATCTTAAGGTGGCACACAACTGAAAGCAGTGTATAAAATATTGTGTATAAACTGAAAGCAGTATATAAAAATGTATAAACAGTGTATAAACTGAAAGCATTATATAAAAGCTGTTCAGGAAATATCTCTTGATTTAAAGAGATATAAGGGATGTTCAATAATATCGTATCGTAATAATTCGCACTGATGTTGTCAAGTCCTGGGCTTTTGTTAGATTGTAGGGAATTAAAAACGTTTCGATGATTTTCTTCATCATAAGGTGCTTTAAGCTGACTAAGACAGAAAGTTTTATTTATGAGTAACATAAACATTTACAGGCCAATGTTCAAAACATATAAGTGTATTTGCTTTCAGGAACGTTGCTTCTTGGCCACTTTCTACTTTCTTCTGGATCTTTTGGTAATCTGTAAACAGCACACTTTTTTATCTGTTAAATAATTAGTAGAGCGATTCGCAACACTTTTCACTTTAAAGGCATAATAAGCCACAAGAAATATTTTTTCTTCTAATTTTAAGCAACGATAATAACCGGTAAATTTTTCTTAGTTAATTGGCTTCCAGTTATTTTTACGGTTTGCACGATTAATAGGCCTGTGTTTTAGATAGCCGTGAATCTATTCATTAAACTTGGTTTCTCTAATCTTGCAATCCATTCATTAAACTTGTATCAATAAATGCGCTTAGCAAATAGATTAAGAGGATCTTGTAAGCAAGCAATCACACAATTTTAAATTTTCTACACATAATTTTATTAAACTTGTATTTTATTTAGACAGCCTAACTTTTTTAATTCCGTTTTTAAATCTTTATGTACTACATTCAAATCATTTTGAACATATTTCAAATCTAAAAATATATTAAGCTAATAATTAAAATATTATCATCTTAAGTTTAACAAAAAGTATTATTAACATCACAAGTACAATATATAGACAAAAAACATTAAACTGATCTGCAACGTTACCAGTTAATAAAGTGTTTTTACCTTGATTATGTTTAATTCAATTTCTTTTCTTTAACTATTGGCTAATGATCAATATAATAAATTTCAAATCATTAAAATTTACCAAATTGAAACCATATTTCAACAGTTCAATGAAATTTAAACAAAAGGTAGAACTAAAGAAATAAAATTTTAATTGAATATAAAAACCATAAGCATATATTTAACATAATTAAAACCTAAATAAATAGAAAATAAAAAAGCATCATACTCGCAGCTTGTTCATAATCTATAATGCTAAAAATAAAAAATAAATAAAATATTAATAAATAAAAACTCTAACTTGTTGGCACTCTTGCTAAAAAACTAAAACTTTTAACTCTAACTTGTTGGCACTCTTACTAAAAAAACTAAAACTTTCAACTCTATCTTGTTGGCACTCTTACTAAAAAACTAAAACTTTTAACTCTAACTTGTTGGCACTCTTACTAAAAAACTAAAACTTTTAACTCTATCTTGTTGGCACTCTTACTAAAAAACTAAAACTTTTAACTCTAACTTGTTGGCACTCTTACTAAAAAACTAAAACTTTCAACTCTATCTTGTTGGCACTCTTACTAAAAAACTAAAACTTTTAACTCTAACTTGTTGGCACTCTTACTAAAAAACTAAAACTTTCAACTCTAACTTGTTGGCACTTTTATTAAAAACTAAAACCTTTAACTCAGATATTTTAATTCAAACCTATCTATTTTTTAATTAAAACAATCATACTTACAGTTCTTTATAAGATTTTTTAAATTATTTTAGAAAAAACGGGTCTCCATATAAAGTAAGTTGCTAAACCAAGGTAAGGTATAAACTGATAATTGATCAAGAATGCTGTGCAATATCTGACTGACTATCTAACATAAACCACATACATAACAAAGAATAAATTTTTTTGGTAAGATTAAGTATATATATCTCCTATATGTCTCCTCCGCTTGAAACTTACCGTTAGCAAATTAAAAAGCAGACAGTCACTATTTTTTTGACGTGCGCGATTTCTAAATTTTCAATTTAATGTTAACATATAAAAACATCCAAAAAACAATCTTATACGCTTAGATTAAATGACATTAGTAAGTTCTTAAGATTAAATGACATTTATTGTGCTAATAATTTTAATTAAGGTACTTAGTTTTTCATAAACATATGAATATTTTTATAGATTTTTAATGATTATTTTGAAATTATGTAAATAAATAAAAGTATTATCACTATAAAAAAGAATTCTTGCATTTTTAAAAACACGTCTAAAAATTATTGGCAAGCGCTAAAAAAAGCACTGACCGCAATATTGGCTGGCGTGTTGACAAACGCAAAATTAAAAGAGCGCGAAAGTGCTTGCCAAACGGAGGCGAATGATATATATATATATATATATATATATATATATATATATATATATATATATATATATATATATATATATATATATATATATATATATATATATATGTATATATATATATATGTATATATATATATATATATATATACATATATATATATATATATATATATATATATATATATATATATATATATATATATATATATATATATATATATATACATATATATATATATATACATATATATATATATATATATAACATAATATATATATATATATATATATATATATATATATATATATATATATATATATATATATATATATATATATATATATATATTAAGTTATTTACAACCGCAACACCATAAAAGATATATATATATATATATATATATATATATATATATGTATATATATATATGTATATATATATATATATATATATATATATATATATATATATATATATACATATATATATATATAACATTATATATATAACATAATATATATATATATATATATATATATATATATATATATATATATATATATATATATATATATATATATATATATATATATATATATATATATATATATATTAAGTTATTTACAACCGCAACACCATAAAAGATTATTGTTTATAACTGTTTTTGGGGCTTCAACACACTCTATATGGAACCATTCTTTGCATAACCCACATTGTATCATTGGTTTTTCATTGCTCGGCATTCTGCAATTGCAATATATATCTAAAAATTTGACCTTTGAAATATGTTGGGAAATTCTTCGCGGCTTAGATGGAAACTGTGTCAACTCTAATTTTTTAAATGACTTTAACAAATGTTTTCTCATATTTTCCTGAGTGTACTTTACTATAGATGGCTCTCCTCCAAAGCAAAGTTCACAAGCGTTTGCAAGTGCAAAAAGTCCACAGTCATCTGAACCCAACTGATACTGAACATTTACATATTCAATTTTAAATTTTTTAGTGGTAGAGCACAAAAGATCAGCAACTGTGTTCTTTAGCAACAATGTCAACTTATTATGCAAGCTGTCATAAACCCTGACAGTCCCCTGTGTACAGCCTAATGTAGCTATAGTGATCCAATGCATACCATTGTAATTCAGACACTGAATAAATTTTTTATTCTTTTGAACCTCAAAACTATTTGTTAACTGTAAAACGGGATCTTGAAACCCTGATAAATGAGGAAAAGCATCTTTAAGCATTTGCAACCGGAATAAATAATTGTGTCATTTAGCCAATCACCATTTATCAAAATATTTTTATCATCTACTGAAAGTGCTACTTTTTTAATATGTGTAAAATCATAACCACCAATAGAAACGGTCTCTTCTTCTGTGCATACTTCTTCTTCAAGACAAATAAGTTCTGCTTGAAAAGCTTCCTGTCTATTTAAACATATTCTATTTGGATGACAATGACTCTTGCATACAACACCAAACTGTCTGCAAGGGCTTCACCTTGTAGCACACCTATTTTGGCATGAACAAACCTGAACAAACCTGAACAAACCAAATTCATTGGATGGATTTCATCTTCTATTTTAACTTATGAATGTGTATCAATAATAGTGAAACTATTTATATTTTCTTTTAAGCACTCATTAGCATAGTTTAGTGCATCTACTGAAGGTGAGCCATTACCAGGGGTACTAGATTTTGGAGGAGTTTTATTTAAACCCTAATAGTTATCATTATTTGGTTCATTTTCTGATATCAAGTCTGATGATTCAATAGTTGATATTGAGTTTGATGATTTAAAGACTGAGGGATTCGGAGAAGTCACTTCATCATCAAAACATTGATTATCAAGAACTTCTTCATCAGAAGAACATGTTTTGCAATTTTGTAAAGTAGAACCTGAAGGTTTATAGATTTTAAGATGACCACCAGTAGCACGAATCGTAACGCCTTTATTATCTTGAAGTTTGTATACTCCATGAGGAAAGCAACTTAGTATTTTATATGGGCCTACAAATCTATCATTTTACTTACCTCCTTTGGTTTTTTTACGTCTATGATTTAATTTTAGAACCAATGAATTGACTTTAAATACCCCAGATTTTGAGTGTTTTTTATCATAATTTTTTTTTTGCTTAACTTCTTCTAAAACTAACTTGTATTCTCTTTCCAATATGTCTGGCTCCTTTAATTTAAAATAATTTGAACTTAATTCTTTAAAAGACTCTGTCTGGAAATCTACATCAATTGGAAGATATGCTTGTCGACCATACATCAATTGAAAAGGTGTGAACTTTGTGGAATCATGACAAGATGTATTGTACGCAAATGCACAGGTATCTAGAAAAAGACTCCATTGTTCCTTTATGGAGGATACATATTTTACTAGCATATTCTGCAAAGCCTGATTAAATCGTTCATCAAGTCCATTAGCCTTAAATGGAAAACAAATTGTTTTATAATTTAAATAATTTAAACTACTTAACCTAATTAAACAAATAACTTGAGATATTAGTATCTTATTTCTTTACTAACCTATTCACTAACAATAAATTAACATTTAACTTACTTGTGGGTGATATGGAGTTGTGAGCCTTTTCTTTATACCAAGCAATACATTAAGGGTATTATTTAGTTCATTGCAAAATTCAGTCTCATTATCTGACAGCAAAACTCTTTGCAATCTCCACCTCTTGAAAACCTGAATGATAGACTTATGATAATAGTACCATATACATTAGAGCCCTGCAAATCAGCATTTTTTGTTTTGAACCAAATCTTTAATCAAAGCAGGTCTTGATTTGCGTTTCGAATCACGTTTCGAATCAATAATTTAAACTAATAATAAACTTTTTTTTTTAATAATATATAATTAAAAAAAAAATAATAATAATTGTAGAAACTTTTTTTTGGTGCTTCTTGCCCTGATTAACATTTTAAACGATTGATTAAGAAGGTATTTATGTAAGCAGCAAGTACAGTGACAAGAAAACCACATTTTGTAAAAATAGACTAAGGTTATGGGAAGAATTTAATGAAATAAATTAGAAAATATGTATTTTTTTTAAGGCCAAGGCCAAAACAATTTAGGCCAAGGCAAAAATTTTGAAGGCCAAGGCCAACAGTTTCAAGGCCAAGACTTCAATTTTTGGCCTTAAGGAAAAGCCAAGGTTAAAGTCAAGCCCAAGGACTAACAACTCTGGTGGTATTTTTATCTTATGTTATTATTATATATTTTTGCTATTATTACTATTATTATCAAAACTATTGTAAAATGATAAACGAAAAATAAATAGCTTGTTGTTGTTGGTAACCACTTTTGGTTTTACATGACTTTTATCATACATATTACATACATACACATATTTTTGAATGTTTTAAGGGGCGTCATTTGACTGTTCTAGGGAGTGTGTGTGTTGTGTGTGTGTTGTGTGTGTGTGGGGCAGCTCTCCCCCATGCCTTATACTAAATCCGCTACTGCATATTTCATTAATCTTGTGCATTGTCTTTCTTTAACTTTTTCAAAAATTTTCTATACCTACCTATCTTTTTCTTATAAAACTTCTCTCTAAATGCTGATACCCAATTAGTAGCACCTTTATGCTCTAAAATGTAATACCTTGAACAGACATCCTGCCACTGTAACTGCCATTTTGTCTTTAGTGGCTATTACTTCAAATAAAAAGTAGAGGAAAGATAGAGTGTGTTATTAAATTTTTTTTATCTTGGAGATACAATTGGATCAGCTGGAAGAGCAGAAGAAGCACCTAGGGCAAGAGTAAGGTTTGCTTCAGAGTAAGTCAGAGTAAGGTCTCTATCATTAAAGAGGGGAGAGGGGAGGGGGAGGGTTACTAAGAATTAATTGAATGAAAAAGAAACTAAAAGCAATCAAGGTCGATGATGTTCAGCATTTGGAAAGGATAGAAAGGATGATGATTAGAAGGATGTGCAGTGTGACTCTAAAAGACAAGAAAAGCAGTGATGATTTAAGAATAAGATTAGGCATAGTGAGTGTATTTGATAGGGTGCATCAGGGAAGATTGAGGTGGTTTGAGCATGTGGGGCGTAAGGATGCAGATGACTGGTTATCAACATGTAAAAAGTTAAAAGTTTCAGGAGAAAAAGGTAGAGGCAGAAACTTAAAAACTTGGAAAGAATGAGTTTCAGATGATTTGAAAAAGCTACATTTCAAGAAAAAAAATGTTCAAGTGTATGTTAGAGACACAGCATTATAAGAAACATCCAACCCATACAAGGAGAGAAACAAGGACACTAAAATGATAATAATATTTTTCTATAACTTATTTTGTTATATTCAGTTATTAAAACTATGCCATCAATAAGCTATGGCAAAAAATACAGACAAATATAAAAATCAATTAAAGTTGCAAAGCAGAAATCAAAAACAATTTACAATTTTATTTTTTTGAGCTGTATTGCTATGTTATATGTTACATGTATATTAATTTGAATATCATTTCTTAATTTAAAATTTAGCTTGCAGAAATTTTAAATTTAGGTTAAATTTGATGAATTAGGCTAAATAATGAATAATATTAACTGCTGTTTATTTTAGAATAAATAATTGTTATGAATAAATATTGATAAATCAAGCATTGAATTGTCAGTATTTGTTTATTACCTTGTTCAAATCAAATTAAATATACTCTGAAATTAGTTGCAAGGACACTAAAATGATAATAATATTTTTCTATAACTTATTTTGTTATATTCAGTTATTAAAACTATGCCATCAATAAGCTATGGCAAAAAACACAGACAAATATAAAAATCAATTAAAGTTGCAAAGCAGAAATAAAAACAATTTACAATTTTATTTTTTTGAGCTGTATTGCTATGTTATATGTTACATGTATATTAATTTGAATATCATTTCTTAATTCAAAATTTAGCTTGAAGAAATTTCAAATTTAGGTTAAATTTGATGAATTAGGCTAAACAATGAATAATATTAACTGCTGTTTATTTTAGAATAAATAATTGTTATGAATAAATATTGATAAATCAAGCATTGAATTGTCAGTATTTGGTTATTAACTTGTTCAAATCAAATTAAATATACTCTGAAATTAGTTGTTAACATTTCAAGGATATTTACAATAATATATATACTAGTATAAAATAAATTCCTAACAAATACAATAAACAAAGTTAAAGACATAAACATAGTTAAGCTATCAAACAGTTATACAAATAAAGTAAAAAATAGTTTGAAAGTACAACACATCAATATAAACAACAATGAAAATAATAACAGTAACAATAATATGATATTAATACTCATTATCAAAATAAAAATAAACATCTAATCAAAATTAAAGCTAAAATATATCAATAATCAATAATAAGTAATAATGATAGTAAACTAGTTAAACATGTATTTACATAATATTACTATCACCTAAAAACATAATAATAACAAAATAATAATAAGAATATATATATATATATATATACATATATATATATATATATATATATATATATATATATATATATATATATATATATATATATATATATATATATATATATATATATAACTTTTGTTTAAATAAAACTGATAAGTTGTTTGAAATAGTTCCTTTGTTATGATTGTTTAGATGCACAAGCTATTGAAAGCTTATATGAAAAATTAAGTTAGTAATTCTATTTTGTTATTTAGTTATTATTTATTTTATTATTTAGTTAGTAATTCTCATTTATTGAATCTATTTTATTCTTAATTCTATTTATATTAAAACTGCTTTGTTATTTTATATATTATGTTTTTATATAATCTTATAATAATATAAAATTCTAACAATGTAAATCACAATGAAAATAAAATATAACTGTAATGAAGTAACAAAAATAAAAATAAAAACCATTATTATAGTTATAACTTTTTTTTTAAGTTATTTTTTCGCAATTGGTTACTTTTGTTTTTTTAGACACTATGGAGAATACAATAAGTATGCATTTTATTGTATCGTCTAATACTTTGTTAAAAATAAATTATTGTTTTTCAATCTTAGATTTATTTACTATTAGTTACTTATTTATTTTTTAGACAATTTAGTTAACGCTTGTAAGTAAATTTTGTTTTTGGATTTAAAAAATTTAATATGCAATTTATGTATAAGACCAATTTTGAATATATAGTTTGTGTATATGAAGCAAAAACTTGAAAATTGTATTATTACTAATTTTTTTTATAAATAGGTTTATAATAATTGTTATTCTTTAGTGAAACCTTCATCAAGTTCCTCAAGAAAGTTTTTCATGGTAAAATGGTAGTTCAGTGGTCTATGCAGGCAGCACGTAGAAAACAAATAAAAACTCGACCACAACATTCTGAAATTAGAGCTGAGATTTCTAAAAGACAGACTATAAAACGCCAAAAAATCGATGAAAAAGAAAAAAAAAAGTTAGAGCAACAATTAACATTATTAACTATTAGTGAAATTCTGAATTTGTTTAAAAACTTATCTACTAAGCAAATTGATGATTTAAATGATGTTATGTGTGAAAGAATTGTTGGGAGAAATTTTTGCCATGAATGGTATGATTCCGATACAGCAATGACAGTCTTGTATATTGGCAGAGTAGAAAAACTTAAAAAAGCACAGAAAGGCATTATATACACTATTTCTTATTGGACTAGAGATGAAAATGATACTGAAGCAGTTGATTATTATATGAAAAAGTTCTTGCTAGTTGCTGACATTGTATCCGGTGAGTTGATGTTTTCCTAATGTAAATATGTTGCATTTATTTTTTTATTATTGGAAATGCATTTGATAATCTTGCTACTTTATTTTACTATGGTTGACTCTCAATCAATAATATGCAAATGTACAGCGAGAAGTGGTACTTGCACAAAAACTTTATAGGGAGTAGTGGAACTTGCAATAAAAAAATATAGCGAGTAGTGGAACTTTGCATAAAATATATATAGCGAGTAGTGGAACAAGTGAAACTTGCAAATTTTTTTGATAGACGGCTCTGGCTTACGTTCACGTCGTGTCTATTGTTAACAATGATTAATATATAGTTTCATTAATGGAATTTAATATCTTAATCATTAACTAAAAGCCAAGATGCAAACTAATTAGAATAATATTATAAAACATTTTTTGTTTTTAAAATTCTTTTTTAGGTCAGAGGGGGAACCATCTATAGCTATCACAAAGCATTGTGTGATGTATTTTGAGTTTTGGTAAAAGATGTTTTTAAATTAAAGTTTATTATTTTAATTGCATTTAAATATTTTTATGAATCTCAATAAAAATATATATATATATATTTTTTTTAGGTTGTCAAAAAAAAAAAGGGGGGGGGAGGGACAACACGCCCCCTCCCCCATTTACACCCCTTGAAACAAGGGGTGCGCTGCTAGTGATTTTGTAAAGTAGTAAAATATAATTTTTGATTTGAATAGTAGATTTCTTTTTAATTCTAAAGATAAATATTTATATAAAGAGTCATTTTTGATAATAGGGTGTTTGAAACCAACATCCACTTAAAGGCAATGATGAATATTCTATATTTGATTGTGGTCTGATAGCTAATAACAAAAACATCTTGCATATAAAAAATTTACATTTTCATTAAAAAAAACACTTTTTTATAAATATAGTACGTCTTTATTGCCGGTAAGGATGGTGGTTTGTGCCCCCTCTTACTCCCCGGATGCGCCCGTAATCTAGAAACCTTTGTAAATTTGTAGATGACTCTTGTATCTATCTTTTGATACCAAGATATAGACATTTGGATAAGAATTGGTTAAGTTAGAATAGTTTTAGTTAATAAAAAGTTTATTTTGACCACAGTTTCTTCAACAAATCCTAATATCAAAAAATCGGTACTTAAAACGTTATAACTTTTTGTAGGGTGGTTCAATTTTGAAAATTTTTTCACTTTTAGAATATTGACATTAAGCTCTTTTTAATGATATATAACAACCTATATTTTGATGAATTTAAAAATTTCATGTGACATACCTGACATTAAAAATTTCATGTGACATACCATGACATAAAAACTTCATGTGACAAACGCAAAAACACTATTTCTTTATTATAAACAGTTGTTTCTGAAGTCAATTTTAGAGTATTCACATTTGACAAATGTGAATACTCTAAAATTGACTTCAGAAACAACTGTTTATAACAAAGAAATAGTGTTTTTGCGTTTCCTGATGCTCTTAAAAAACCTGAGTTAAGAAAAAAATGGATTAAATTTGTTAATAAAAAAAATTGGTTTCCTACAGAACATTCAGGTGTTTGTAGCGCGCACTTTGATTCAAAATTTCTAAAGCACGGTGTTAGAATGACTCTTATTTATGATATTCATCCAATACCAACTATTTATTCAAATGATGCAAAAAAAAATTCCACCTTCTCTGTTATTATCTATTCCAGGTCCATCAAGAAAATCTCCAACTAGATGCGTCACAAGCATTCAAGATGAATCAGATATTTTTATGGAAAAAGATTCTATCAAAGACCTAGAAATGTTAAATTCATCTTCAAGTCCTGTTGGCTTTATTTTTCGAAAATATGACTCCCGTGTTTTATATTATCGTATTTTTAATGTGGCATCTGTTGATAATGCTCCATGTATTGAATTAATACAAGTTGATTCTACTTTGCATGTAAAGTTGCATCACAATGGATGTCAAATTCCTCTTCCAAAGTGGTTTAAGCAAAACCAATATTTACTTAAAAATATTAGCATATTAGAAAAGTTATTTTTGGAGGAAGGAAAAGTAGACCCAGACTGTATTTTAATGTTAGATGAAATGTATTTACAGAAATATAGTGAGTATAGTGGCGGTAAATATGTTGGTTTGGATAAAAATTGTAACTTTTTCAAAAGTATCCTTGTTTTTATGATTGTGAGTTTAAAAAAATCTATCCCTTATGTCAGAAAGTCTTGTCCACAAACAAAAATAAATGGAAATACAGTTTTCCTTGAAATTAAAGAAAGTTTGTCTGTTTTAAAATTAGCAGGATTTAATGTACATTCAATAGTTGCAGACAATCATTCGGCAAATGTATCAGGATATGGACAGTTGATTTCGGAACTTCGCAGTTGATTCAAATGCTTCGGAACTGGTAAATCTGAAGAAGATCATTTTATTGTGTACGAAGAAAAAAAAAATTTACTATATGTAATATGGTAAATTTATATAATAGTATAATTTATATAATTTATATAATATATAATAGTGTTCATCTCTTAAAAAATATTTGAAATAATCTACTTAGTTCTAAGCGATTTATATTCTCTGTTTTCCATTTCGATGGACTTTATAATCCTATTTCAGTTACTGCTGGTGAAATATCTTGGCATCTTCTCCATAAAACTTACGAAAAGGATGAAAAACTTAGTGCTAATTTACGTAAGGCACATAAACTCACATTTCAAACTTTACATTCAGGAAATGATAAGCAAAGTGTTCCTCTTGATTTGAATGTTTTTCATGAAACAACGTCAGCTGCCATTAAAAATTATTTTCCACAAGATTTATCTGCAGCTGAATTTTTACACCTTATTAATAGTTGGTGGTTAATATCGAATTCAAGGTCAAAATATTCAAATAACTATATTGGTTATGCAGTTGTGAGGGAAGATAAAAAATCTGAATTCTTACGTTATTTTTCGAAGTGGATTAATGAATGGCAAATAAAACAGTTAAAGGAGTGTGGAAAGTTTACTCTTAGCAAGCAAACAGCAAATGCTATGATAAAAACATTAAAATGTTCTGCTGATTTGTGTGATGATTTACTCAATGAAGGTTATACTTACATTTCAACAAGTCGTTTCCAAAGTAACCCTCTAGAACGTCGATTTTCAAAATATAGACAAATGAGTGGAGGTCGTTGTCCAATCTTTTTAAAGTCTTTAAATCATCAATACAAGAAGTCTTTTCTGATCAATTGAAATTTAAATTGCTAAAATTATTCCACTTTTCAAAGGTGGTGACAAATCTGATATAAGTAATTACTGGCCTATTTCTATCTTATCTATATTTTTAAAAATACTAGAAAGATTCATGTTCAATAGAGTATTTAATTATTTTAGTTTATGTAATTATACAAAAATCAGTTTGGCTATAAAAAGAATAACTCAACTGAGGATGCAATTATTTAGTTGGTGCGTGAAATTTCCAAATCTTTTGAAAAATGTTTACTTAAATTAAGAATTTAAGTTAAATCTTAAACCAGAGACCAGTCCAGATCTTTCATGTGAAATCGATTTTGAAAATGATTTTGAAGAGATTGATTTAGACGATGACAGCAAGGAGGTGGCAACCTACATTGCAGGATTTATTATGAAAAAAATCTCTAAAAAATTTGTTTGTTCTGAATGTGAAGCGTTATTAAATCACGAGAAGGTCACCATTTGTGTTGAGTATACAAATTTGCTCTCTAGAGTGGGGCTTCAATTACCTGGGAAACATCTTGCATCATATATATCCCATTGCTTTGCTAAACTAGATTTAGCTCAAGAAAAATTATTTTTAAATGCTGATAATATCAGATATGCTGCAAGAAAGCTCCTACATCTTGGAAGAGAAGGGATCTTCATGTGATCCTCAGCATTTTAATAATGCTACAATATTTATTAATAATATAATTATAAACATATACTTTAACAACTACAAGCAAATAATTATCAACGGTGGAAAAAGGAAAGACGAGATTGTTGCTTTTAAAACAAAGAGAACAAAAAGAAAACATGATTAATCTATTTGTTGTTTTAATTTCACAGTATTTTAAAATTTATTGTGATTTTATGAATGTTTATATTACTTTAAATAAAAAAAAATTTTAAACAGTTGTTTATTTGTTTTAATAACTTCTATTTTTATTATTTCAGCATTTTCTATGAAAACTCAATAATTACAAAAAAAAAAAAAAACTGGCCTACTAATTTTTTCCCGTAAAAACCAACAAACCCGGCCGTGTATTTATAGTAGGCCATGAAATAATAATTTTTTCTTGATTGTTTTTTTAAAGTTTCAAATAAATTTTAATATTGTTTATGTTTTTTGATTTTTATAGGTTTTTTTTTTTTCAGAAACTTTTCATAGAGTTTTTTTTTTTTTTTTTAGAAGATTTGACAAGCCCAATTGTCATCCAAGGACTTTGTAAGCTTTTGAGCTTAGTTTTCTGTTTAATCTTTGGAAACGCTATTTCGTCTTAACAATGTGTGTTTTACAGTCTTAAATTGTGTTTAAAGATATCGTAAGCCGTATTTGTGTTATGCAATTCGTAATCTGACCCCAGTTTTCTTTTAATAAGTCGCTTCCAAACTTTGTTATATTTTTTACATTTGTTTGTCTTTTAATTACAGTTGTTTCTTTTTCTTTTTTATTGTTGAAATGGTTAAGCGGAAAAAAAATTGGAAAGTGGTTACTTATGTCAGATCTTATTATTACACTTTGAATGTTGTACTTTATAGAATTGTTTGTAAAGATGTTATCGATAAGGGTTACGGTTTTTCGAGTTACACGTGTCGGCTTATTTATTAAAGGTATCATGTAGTACTGAAGGAGATTATTTAGAAATCGTTCGGTAGTATTATTAAGTTTTATTTTTAAAAGATCCAGAAAATCTCCCATTATGTATATTTGCCTGTGTTTAGTTAGTTTTATATAATGAGTTAAATGCTACTCAAAATATTTTATATTGGCACCAGGTGGTCTATATATTGCAGTTATAAACGTGTTTGTTTCATCTTGGTTTATCAATTCAAAAGTTCGCAGTATGCGTTTAATACACTCAAGTATTCTAGCTTTTTGAATTGAAGAGTATTATGTATGAAAAAATATAAACCTCCACCATTTCTTCTACTCCAAGTTTGATGGAGTGCTTTATATCCTTGTATTTGAAAATTTGAGTTTGAGATATCATCGTCTTTACACCATGTTTCTATATTACCCTAAGTTTGTTATTTATGTCATTTAGCATAGACCTTTTCGTAATAAAGCGGCAATTATGAACCACGTGGTAAAATGTTTTTATCGGGAGGGCCAAATTGTAAACAAAACATTTTGAGGAAGTTTATCTGATTTTTTATTGCTTATTTAAATCAAATAGTTTATTTGAAAATACGAAGTGTTTTAACATGCCACTTAAAAGTTATTAAGGTTCTTTAAATTTACCTGTCAAGCAGCTTGTTAGTTTTTTAGCTGTTCGTGGGTTAAGTTCAACTGAACGTAACGTCTGGCTTGATGCCAGAACGTTTACTGCAATGGAATAAAATAAAGATGTTATTGAAACAGCCGAAGAACAGGAGAAAAAACATAAACAATTATATACGGATAAACGTAGAGGTTTAGATTTAATTGACCCAAACTCTGTACCTACGGAAAACAGAAAAGTAGCTGAGTGGCCTAGTATAACTATGGGAAACATTTCTTCGTATATCCTGAAAAAAATACTTTAATTCGGAATATATATATATATATATATATATATATATATATATATATATATTCCGAATATATATTGGCAAGTACAAGGACTAAAAAGTATTTTCATTTTTTGATAGTGGTTTTGTAGGCCCTATTATGCACTTTAGTTTGGAGTATGCTAAAAAAAGGTTGGTATAATCCAACATGTACTGAACAAGCGTGTGTCTGGAATAAATCGTCTCAAAAAGATATCAAACCATGTTTAATAACTGACCTAGTTGTTAGAAAATAATAGCAAATAATGAAACAAATGGTATTAATAATAAGGAAAAAACACGAATAAAAGCGTTGAAAGAAATTGGTCCAAGAATTGAAAAGAAATTGGTCATCGACTTTAATGAACATTCATTTGAAACTTTTTTAAACAACATCTATATAATCGAACCTTTTGCTGGAATATCCAAATCAAAAGTTAAAACATTTAATAAAAATATTGAAAGTATTAAAAGTATATGTAAAGTATAAGTTAAAATAAAAGTATTGAAAGCATTTAATATAAATATTGAAAGTATCTTGCTTGTTCACCAGATGGATTTATAGTATGCAAATGCCATGGAAGGGTGTGTTTGGAAGTAAAATGTCCTTTTATAATTTTTAATGAGATAATTAAAGTGATTGTAACTTTTTTACAATGATAAATGATGAAATAGCATTAAATAAAAGTCATAAATGTTACACTCAAATCAATTCCCAAATTGCAAGTCAGCATATTTTATTGTTTGGAAACTAAAGGATTTATATTTTGAATTAGTCAAATTTGATCAAGAGCTCTGGATTTGTTACATGTGCTCCATGCCTACTTTGTATTAAGTTATATAACTTAGTTTAAGAGTATGTCTTTATATGTGTTATATGTTTATAAGAAATCAATCAGTACATTGAATTTTTTTTATCAGTCGTTACATTTAATTCCTTTATCTAAAACATAGATCAATATAGTTATTTTTTTTTTAATTTTTTTTTTTTTTAATAAAAAGTTGTATTTCTTGATTTTTTCTTCTGTATTTTTAAAAGATTTTACAATCAAAAAACTTGGTTGAAATTTTTAACTAAAACTAAATAGACATGATTTTTAATAAAGCAACTACTTATTTTTTTTTACATATCTTTCAGCCCTAATGATCTAATGTTTAAACAGTAAGTAAACAGTAGTTTAAACAGAAAAAAATTTAAATTTCTTATAATCGTTGAGGAACATTATATTGTTTTATAAAAACGTTATATTATATTACAAAAGATAAAAATATTTAGCAAAAAATTTTTTTTTGTTAAAGACTATTTAGAAACTAATGGTTTTCTCAAGTTTGATATAGCAGCACATACCCACAGTATATTATTCATGATTGGTAGATATAATAATGGCTGTGTTATTTTTAAAATACGGAAAAGCTTTATCCTTTTTAATGTCTGCTCTACATAAATGCATACATTAGAAATATTTGATTCATCTCGAACTTTTTCTTTTAACATTTGTATTCCTTTAGAAGCACTTGGAGGTTTACAAAGTGTACACTGTTTAAATGCAAGATAAACTCAGCATAATAACAAATATTAAAAAAAAAAATTAATGCGTACTTAAGAGTTATATAAGAATAACCAAAGTTAAATTATACAAAATTGTTATTTAAACAACAAGAAAATGAATAAACAATAAAATAAACCTATTGCAAAAACACCCGCTTAATCAGTACAATTTAACTGTATGTTCACTTTTTTTATATTTTACTTACTTAAAGATTTACAAAGAAGATTTTATTTAAATAAATCTAAATTTCTCTTAACTTATATGCAAATTTTATTAATGTGAGTAAATGCATATAATTTTTGAATTTTTATACCTAGTTTGTTTTATTTATACCTGTTTGTTTTTATGTTTATAAAAGATTTGTCACGTCACGTCACGTGGTTCATAATAGCCGCTTAATTCCGAAATCTATTCCTTTGAAGTTTTCAAAATTTTTACTCATGCTGCGTATGTTTAAGATCAGCGCTGAGAAAGCAGATTGTGACGCTTTTATAAAACAAGATGCTACCTCAATGCTATAATAATTAGAGTTGAATTTTAAATTTTCAGAAATTTTGTCCGGGTTGTTAGTAGAAGTTTTCATTATCAAAATTTTCAAAATATTGCGTTTCCAGTTGTTTTGTCTGTCGATGCCATAATAAATATTTGCAACCGAAAAATAAAAATATAAAAAACCTTTATAATAATAATAATAATAATAATAAAAAGGTACTTTTTTTGGATATTGTTTAATATAATAATTTTGTCATACCTGACAATGACGTTTTCGCCGTTTTGTTTTCTTTGTCTTACTTCTAAAAACAATTTCTTTCTAATGGTTGCTGTTTCCTGTGAATAGTTTTTATTTACATATATATTAAGTCCTTTAAGTCAATTCGTTTCTTTTAAGATTTTAGATTTATTCTTTTATCTAAGTAGCTTTATTACGATTGTTCTTGATTGTTCTTCTTTTTTTACTCCTGTACGATGTGCTCTTTCAATCTCAGTTCTTTCAACGGCCAATTTTTCAGATAAGAATTTCAGGATCTTTTCTTCTGTTCCTTTCCATGTTTCATTTTTGCTTTCATGTATGCCGTCAATTCTTAGGTTGTTTCGTCTTGACCTATCTTCAGCTCTTCTGGGTTTTTCGCTGATTATTCTTATCATGTTTTCACTCTCTTTTTCATTGATATCCTTAGCGCATTTGATTTTTGTCTCTGTTATTTGTCTCTGTTATTTGTTCTTTTAGGTCTTGTTAGCTTTTTTCTATTATTTTTATTTTTGAATGGCTATCCAATATTTTACTTTCAACAGCATTTAAACGTGCATTGAATATTCTTAAATTTGCACTTACGATATGAACAAACACTTTCTCCTGTTGTTTCAGCAATATTTTCATTTCTTTTTTATATTCGTTAAACATTACCGTAAGCATATCCCCTATTTCTTGTAACGTAACTGTCATGTTCAAATTTGTAAGTATATGAAGATAAGATATTTCAATTTTGCTTTGTCAATATATATAAGTATAGTCGTCCATAAATATATATAGTTATAGTCGTCCATAAATATATTTAAGTATAGTCGTCCATAAATATATATAGTTATAGTCGTCCATAAATATATTTAAGTATAGTCGTCCATAAATTACACCATAATTTACATCGTGGTAAAGTATTAAACAAAACATAAAAGATTGCAAAGCATTTAATTAAATAAAAAAAATTAAATTATTGATAAAAGTTGCCGCGCAAAAGAGTAAATGATCTCCTATCTCTATTTTTAAATAAATTTAGAACTTGTGTAATTTATAGAACACCGCGGAAGATCATTTTACTAGAAAGTTCACGCCTCCTTCCTTATCAATGTCGCATAATGGGTTAGAGCCAAAATACTAATGGGTTAGAGCCAAAATTCTAACCACTGCGTCACAACTGTAGTGGTTAGAGTTCTTCATATTTAGGCATATATCATAACAATTACCGGATTTTTGTATCGCATTATAGCGCTGCATTATATTGCATTAAGGATTTTTAAGTAGAATTTTTGCTGTTATAATCTATGACGTAAATCAGTTTTGGCTTCACTTCTTTTAATACTGATTTACGACAGTTATATATATCAGAATTTTTGTTTATAATTGCCACTATATCATATTATGTGATATAGTGGCTAGCCACTATATCGCATGATGAAAACCATATTATCGGCTAGCCACTTTTGGCGTCTGCCACTTTGCATAGTAATATTAACCCTAACAATAATAACCCTATTTAATCAATATCAACCCTAATAATACTAACCTTATTTAATCAATTTAAACCCTAATAACACCAACCCTATTTATCAATATTAACAACATCTTTTGATAGGTGGTTTTTACTAAAAATTAATAAACTTGTTAAAACTTTTTTTCGTCATCTATACAAATACTTTTATAGTTAATCAATTGTAGTGCTATCTTAGAAGTTCCCTGGGTAATCAACTAAGACATCAAAGAAAATATTTCATGATTGGAACTGGTCAGACATGAAATCAAATAGTCTAAACCATTTCTTTAAATTTTATTATTCTATGCAAATATTGCATGGTGTAGCTCTAATGTAAGTAAAGTTAAAAAATTGCTTAGTAGACATAAATACGCTGTCAGGATTATTTCAAATGCAGGTCGATTCGCACATTCTAATGAACTATTCAAAAATCATCATATACTCAATGTTCTTCAGTTAAATCTTTATCAAATTCTTATATTTATGTACAAACTACATAATAAATTAACTCCTATAATTTTTAATACATTTTTCAATAAAATTAATCACGTGTACCCTACAAGATTTTCAAATTACAATTACAAGAAACCTAAAATACACTATTTGGCTACTAAATTTTCTATTGCCATGAGAGGTCCTAAATTATGCAACACTTTATTAAATAACCAGCTAAAAAATTGTTCTTTACTTTCTCTATTTAAACAAAAACTTCTTAACGATGTTAATGAATTCTTTTTAAGATCTTGATTTTACCTCTTGATTTTAATGGTTATACACGCTTGCTGATGAAAGCACGTCAGGGTGTAGTGATAAGATAAAAAAAGTTATTTCGCTTGCTGATGAAAGCACGTCAGGGTGTAGTGATAAGATAAAAAAAATTATTTCGCTTGCTGATGAAAGCACGTCAGGGTGTAGTGATAAGATAAAAAAAATTATTTCGCTTGCTGATGAAAGCACGTCAGGGTGTAGTGATAAGATAAAAAAAATTATTTCGCTTGCTGATGAAAGCACGTCAGGGTGTAGTGATAAGATAAAAAAAATTATTTCGCTTGCTGATGAAAGCACGTCAGGGTGTAGTGATAAGATAAAAAAAATTATTTCGCTTGCTGATGAAAGCACGTCAGGGTGTAGTGATAAGATAAAAAAAATTATTTCGCTTGCTGATGAAAGCACGTCAGGGTGTAGTGATAAGATAAAAAAAATTATTTCGCTTGGTTAGAAGTTCTTCGTTCTTTAGAAGATTTCTTACGCCTATAGGAAAAATCTTCCAAATTTTCTTCTGAAAATTTCTTAGCATTTATGATGAAACTAGAATCTGCATTTACCTTCAGTACATTCTGTTAAAATTCATACGATAATTAGCCAACAATAGGTAGGTAGCGTTCATTAAAAGAATTTTCTGCTCTTTTTTCAATGAATGGATGCTTACCTAGTGACAAAAAATATCTTGATAAAGCTAAATTTGTTTACAAAACTCTATAGATTGCTGAATTTAAAAATAAGTAACGAATTTAAATAAACGACAAAACCCAATGGGCAAGGTGCGTAAAAAAAGACGTCTTTTATACGTCTTTTGAACGTTTTGGACGTCTTTTGAACATTCAAAAGACTTTTTTAGTACCTGTACCCACTGGGAATCGATATACACAAAAGTCAAAAATCTTTCAAACATTTCACACGAACTACGTGAAAAGAACAGCCGCTTCCTTTGAACATCATAATTCCATTTAAAACATTATAATTTCCAGATTGAGAAATCGGAATTGCAATTGCCTCGACCAAACGCCATACACTTTTGTTTACATAATAATTCTTTTAAATTGTGTAATTTTAAATTTGAAACACTCTCAGTTTTTTCATTAAAAACTTATTTAGATCTGTAAATTTTGGGGTCAGTTTGTTTTGAGTAGGTATGAAATTTCGAATCATAATCACGCTTCTTTCTTTACCAAAGTTGTATATATGGCTCGAACCACGGAAATCCAGTTTTGAAGCCAGAACTCTAATCACTACACCACAGCTGCTTAAAACTTACTCATTTAAATATCAGATGAAAAAGATAAAATAAGAATAATTTTGTATATTTTTCAGTTAAAAATTATTTAAAAACTCACAACTTTATTACAAATAATGCCAAAAATTAAACATTTTTTTTTTTAATTTTAATTATCTAGGTGCTACAAAAAATACTTATTTTAAACTTTTTTTTTTTAGTTTTGTTCAGTTATTTAAGTGCTACAAATCCTGTTTTGTTTCTTATCTACATTAGTGTTCTTTCCGACAACCTACATCTAGAGTAGCTCTTTTTGCTGGTGACTCAACTTTATACTCCTGTCTTAACAAAAAGTCTTCATTGTCTTTTAATAAAACACCACGGAATAGCAATTAACAAGGAAGTTCACTCCTCCTTTCTTGCAAACGTTGCATATATGGTTATTGCTATTTTCGAACCGCGGACCTCCAATTCTGAAGTCATAACTCAGCCATTACACAACGGCTGATTTTATTTACATTGGAAAAATTGCTCCAAGTTTATTTTTAAAATATTTATTTTATTAAAAAAAAATCTAAGGAGCGATTTAGGAGAGTCAGTAGTCTGATTAACAGTAACTAAACAGCACAAGCTTAAGTTATTACGCGACGAATGGAGAGTGAGTTGTGACGAGTTAGGTCTTTTTTTAGAATATTGATCTGGTCACCACTTAATTAATAAATGCAGCCGAAAAAGTTTTACTAAGAAACTTGGTACCTAGGTAGGCTTAGTAAAACTTTTTCTTATAACTACTTCAGGCTATAAACTTAAGTTACACAAATTTAAGTGTCAACTTAATGTTCGTAAATATTCTTTCTTTCTCAGAATTATTAATATTTAGATATAATAACCTGTCATCTAATGTCGAAAATGATTATTATATTAAAAGATTTAAAACAAAAATTAACTCCATCAATTTTGAAAAATACTGTTCTTGCAAACTGAATCTTGTGTAACAGTTTTTGTCAAAGTTGTACTTTTTCTCTTATATTTGTAACCTTCATACTTATTTTATTTATATGGGGCACGCTGTCTTATTTTTTTTATGCCCTCGTATCTTTTAAAACATGTATTACTGTTCTAATAAATTTAAATCAAATCGACAATCATGTGCGGAATTTTTTAACAGACAAAAATAATTGAATTGATGAAAAGGTATACAAATTAAAAACAAACGCAATAAATTAGACTGTTTATCAAGTTGAAAACTTTTTAGTGAAAGTAAATTGTAAAAGGAAGACAAAAATTTTGTTTCAAAGTGAGGACGGAGGACGGTTCACCCAAGCTTAGTGTCAACGGCCCAATTGTCATTAAATAAACTTGAGCGACAAAACGGTGATTGCCGTAAATTTACGATCTCTGGCTGGTCTCGATTTTTGGCATAACAAAATTTAAAATAAATTTTTGAATTATTTTTCTGAATTATTTTTTATTAACAAAATTCCTAATAATCTTAATGAAATGTCCGACGATTATAACCCATTCATAGATCAGTCAAATGATGATAGTTGTAACCCTTTTGACGATCAAGAACAAGACGAAGACTTATACGCTAATAAATCTGAAAAATCAACTAAATCGTCAACACAGGTTGGTTATTATGTTAACCAAAATACTTCCAACATAAATAAAAGTGTAAAATGACAATATCAAAATAATTTAAATAGTTTTTAACAAAATAAATTAGTGATAAAAGTTGTAAATCTCTAAACAAATAAAAAAAAAAAAACATTTTAAAACAATTATTAAATAATAACATTTATGAGTTCCTAAACCAATATATTGTATTCTTAAAAAATTTTTTTTTGAAACACTTCAAATAATAAGTTTATATAATAAAAAATATTTTTAACTTTAAATAAATGTATTTATGTTGTAAAATAAGAAATTATCAGTAAAAATGTAGAGTTGTATTGTTAAAAAGTCAACAAAAAATTTTAAGATCATGTTTATTAAGATCAAATTCGTCCTTTTTATGTTAAATAGTGCAGTAAGAAACTTTAAAACAATAGAGTTTTTAAATATTACCCTATAAAGAAAAGAAGATATTGGTTACCTTATTGTTTACCCTCTGTTGATTTATACAATTATTATTTTTACAGTTTAATTGGCCTGAGATGTCATTTATCATTTTAGTAATAAATTCCTTTCAACAGACTTCAGCAAGTTTCACTTGAAAATCTTGAAATTACATTTAACCCAGGTTTTCAGGTTATAAAACAGATAGAGAATGAGAATGTGAATTGGTATAATACAAGTTTAAATGATTAAATTTAAGTTTTTAAATAATGTATCATATCCAATATTTTCCTTCTTCAGTTATTCTTTTCTGGTATTTTGCTCTTTTTAGTATTTCTTCCAAAACTTTTAAAATCTTTTTTTGGACAAACTTCAAAACAGGTGAACAATTTATTAAATAAGGTTAAACGAAGGTTGAATTTAATCTAATGAACAAATGCCTGCTCTTTAATTATGTCCATGAAAATGGTGTCGGTGGTTCCGATTTTTAAAAAATCTGGAAAACATTCTGACTTCTCCAACTATTGTCTGATCAGTCTTCTTTTTCTTATTAGCAAGGTGTTTTAGTTTTTGATCAATTAATTTCAAATGTCCTATCTTGAGTCAAATAGTTTACTGTCAGACAATCATACAGTTTTTGTTCTATGGCTGACTTGCTATCTGCTGTGACTGAAAGAATTCATTTTGCATTATTTAGGGGCAGCAAGCCTATAGTTATTCCTCTTGACATATCTAAAGCTTTTGACAAAGTTTGGCATGCTGGTCTTCTCCATAAGCTTACTTTATATGATGTATCTGGAAATGTTTTTGAGATTATCAAATCATTTCTTTGTAATAGCTTTATTTAAGTCATCCTCTAAGGCTAACACTCTTCTTCATTTCTAGTAATTTATGGGGTATCCCAAGGTTTAATCCTTGGTCTTTTTTTGTTTCTTATCTACATTAATGATCTTCCTGACATCCTTACATCTTAAATGGCTCTATTTGTTGATTACTTAACTTTATACTCTTGACAAAAAGTCTTTTCTTTTTGATTGTTTAGAAAAGGCAGCCGATTATGAATCTGATCTATCTTCTGTAACTTGGTGTTGCAGTGGCTTGCAAATTTTAACTTAAATAAAAGTTAGTTGTTTATTGCAAACAATTTTTGCAATATTGTTGACCTATTTTGATAAATAGCAACTCTCTCACAGTCCTCTTCTTTTCTTCGTCTTGAGTTATAGTTCATTACTTTTATAGTTCATTATATATATATATATATATATATATATATATATATATATATATATATATATATATATATATATATATATATATATATATATATATATATATATATATATATATATATATATACATATCTACTATAGCATATTTATATGCGCAATTGCTCACTTTTCTTGCTATTCTAATTTAAGTGAGCATTTTTAGAAAACGATGAGAAAATTATTTTACATATATATATATATATATAAATATATTATATATATAAATATATATAATATATTTATATATATATATATATATATATATGTATATATATATATATATATATATATATATATATATATATATATATATATATATATATATATATATATATATATATTTATATATATATATATATTTATATATATATATATATATAATTTTTTTTTTGACAGCTTAAATCGTATTTGGCTTCTGATTTTAATTATCAAATTAAAAATTGAGGACCTTTTTTTCTTATTACATCAATATTGTTGTTTTTTTTTGCGGAAAAACGCCTATATTCCGCAATGTTTTGTCAAATTTCTGCAGGATGGGGGTGCTGGGGGGTGGTGGTGGTAGTGGTGGGGGTGTTGGAAAGGGGTTAAGTATATCTAAAGTGATTTATTAGGTGCGCCTAAAGCAATTTTGGTGAAACAAGTTTTTATCATTTTTAAACTTTTCAATTATTCAATAAGTAGTAAGATAAAAGTAGTAACTGAAAATATAAAAAATTCACTTCAACTTTTAAAATTATATAAAAAAGTTTGTTACAAAAGTTTGAATGAGAATTATGTTGGATATATTTGGTGTTTACAAATTGAAAAAAAATTCAGATAAAATTAAAAATAAAGAAAATTTTATTTATTTAAAAAAAATTAATAAATGTTTAGAAGGTACTACTGGCTTAATCTTGATAAAAGACTTCAATTCTGTACCTCAGAAGACAAAGGTCGGTTGTCCAGTTTTTTGTGAAAATGAGTTATTTATGAGACCTTTTTAGTTTTTTCAGTATCTACACAGTGGTATAAAGACTATTGTCCTACGACAATGTTAAACAAAGTTAGGTCAATATAAAAGGTCTGGTGTCCCCACAATGTTCAAACGAAAAATGTCAGTTGTCCAGAAACAACTTTTACAATTTTTGTCAAAATTATATTTCACGTGCTTTAAGACAAATTAAATAAAACACGAAAAAAAGTACATAAATTTAACCATCAAGAATAAGCCAATAAAGACTAATTATTTTACTATTTACTCTCTCCTGAACAATTTCTAAAATGTGACAATCGACCTTTGACTTCTGAGGTACAGAATTAATAATAAACTAACAAAAGCATTCAATTTATTACATGTTAAATGTTAACATTTTATTTTATTTTATTGAAATGTTTTACATTTCAATAAATTTACAGTACCACAATGATCGACACCACTGTTTGTTGTCTATTTACTTTTGGAAAGATGTATTTAAGATGCTCTAGGTTTGCTGATGAAGTGTGCGGAGAGAACGCCAACTAGATAATTACTTGTTTCTCTATTCTATGGGAGTTTATTAAATTTATTGGAACATACTAGATTTAACCATGTCTTCATATTAACCAAGCACATGATCAAGACCACAATCATCAAGAAGGCCAAGAAATAACACAATTGAATGCTTAAAAAAGTAAATCTACCTTAGTCAGCTACAAAAAGAAAGCAAACATTTTTTCAAGAGAGTAGTGCTTTTCTTATTTTACAAAACCAACATATTTAATTTAATTAAAATGATAGAAATAAAGATGATGAGGTTAAGAAAGAAAACATTAGGTTATTGAAGCATTATCTTAGAGGGGATTTGGTCAAGTTTGGAAACATAGACAATAGATTTTGTAACCATTCAAACAGAGACTTCAAGCACATATAGTAACTATTAAACTGAATATAACAAACCTTGTTTACCTTAAGCCAAAGTCCAGAAAAAACAAAAAAAGATTTTTAACAATGAGGATAGAATTGCATCTTTGCCTGAGATCCACTAGACATCCTTCTTAGCATCTTAGAAATTGAAATAAATATAGTGAAAATGTTAAATTATTTTATTATAATAGCACATATAGGCATATCAAAGTTTATTACAGAAACAAGTGACCTTTCACACATGTTATTTGTGTAATCAATGTCTAATGGAAAATCATTCCAAATATCACAGGTCTTTCCAAACATTCAAGGCAATTAACAGTTAATGCCAATTTAAACTTTGTTATATCGTCGACATTTCTTCTGCAAGAGAGCCATGGCTTGGCCCAGTGATCAATACAATAAAGTTGCATGCCTCTAATATTGATTTTTTTTTGTCTGATTCAAAAGCATATGTTTCAAGCAATAGATAGCTCATGAATTCCATCGTGCATTTGAAATAGGCCCTGGTTTAGAAAAATGAATTGGGGTAAATTCATTGTGTCTCAATAAGACTTATATCCTTTACATAACAAATCCAGCTCCTTATAATTATTCCTGCCATATTTTCTTTTAATAACTGGCCTGTTAGGTTTGTATTTTTCAATTTAATCATGGTAGTTACTAATCATCTCATTAATGAACCAGTAATTAATATTAGGCGATGTTGATAAAGATTCAAAATTTGAGTTCATAAAATGCTGAAGAACCAGATTGAGAAAATGAAAGCAACAAGGATGATACACTAAACCTGGAACAATTTTTGTCAAACCCTTAATTACTCCATTTTTAGAACCTGTGTTTACTGCAATTATGTCACATATTACAAAGGAAATTTTATTTGATAAATTAAATTCTAAAATAATATTGCGCAACATGTTATAAGTAGAGACAGTTGCCTGTTATAAGATATAACTAAAGATTTAGACTTGCTTGACATGCAACTGCTATAATATGTTGTTTGTCTATGCTCTTACCATCAAAAGGTAATCATCGCATTTCTTCAAAAGAGTCGATATTAGACCACATCACATGCGTCTGAACATATGAGTCCCTTTTTGTGACAAAGCTTAATTCATGCATGTAAATAGTAAATGTTTTTTGGACTGTGGATCTGCAAATCTATGTCTCATTAACTGCATTGAGTACAGCTTCTGCAATTTTTGTAGTACAACTTATTGTATACTCTTCATTTTCAGATATCTATCATTTTACTGGTGATCTTTGCATGTTTCAATGAGATTGTGTAATCATCACTTGTACTATTATCTTCTGAATTTTAACTACTAGAATTGTCTGTATCATCAAACAATTGACTATAATTTCAAGTTCTTTTCTTTTAGGTTGCAGGTCTCGTGGATGTGTTGTTATAGGTTCTGTCACAATACTTCACTGACCTTCTCACCCATTGGAAGTTTTCTGAAGTTCATAAAAGAGTTTTTCTTCCAGATTTTTAGATTTAGATTTTTAGCATTTCTGGGTAATAAGTCAAATAATTTATTCCAGCTATTTATAAAACTTGTCTTCTTATTTGTACTTTGTGTTGATTTAGTAACAAATTTATAATATTGAGTAGCAGACTTTACTTTTCTTTGCACAGATTTCTCCATAAAACATGGTATCGTCATTTTATTCCATAATTGACAAGCTTCAATTGAGATTTCTTTAATAACATCACTTAATCTAGGAATATTACTTAATTCTAAAAGGAATGATATCTTCCTAACATGTGTTTTTTTTAGTTTTTTTTATTTGCATTCACTCCCAACAAGGCTGTCAGCAACCACTATTAAGTTGGGAGTTACTAGGAAAAAAAAGAACAAAGTTATAGGGCAAGGAAACGGTTCACAGAAGACTTGAAATGTTGAAGGTTGTATGAGTCAGGAAAACATGAAGATGGGAGAGAGTTCCAAAGGATTGAAGTGCGGGGAAAAAAAACTAGATGAATAAAAGTTTTTAGAGCATGCAGGGACAGATACAGTAAACGAATGAGACTTAGCTGAATGACGAGTAAAACAAGAATGAATTTAAGTTGATGGAACTAAAGATGATAACTCCTTTGAGCAGTGACCATGATAGTATTTGTAGAAAAGAGAAAGAGATGCAACTTTATGACGATGGGAAAGAGGCTTAAGCTTAGCAGATAGTCTAGGTCCAACAACATTTACAATGCATTTTTGGACCTTGTCAAGAAGAGAAAGTGAATCGTTAGAAGAACCAGCCCAAATATGACAACAGTATTCCATACAGGGGCAAATAAGAAATTTGTAGAGGCAGAGAGTGGAATCAGAAGTAAGGAAATGGCGAGCACGATAAAGAGAAGCAACCTTAGCAGAAGGTAATTTAGCAATCGATTATATATATGGTTTCCATGAAAGGTCAGTAGTAAGCGATAATCCAAAAAGACGTAAAAAGGAGGACTCAGTAAGAGGATTGCCATTCATTAATATAGGAATGTTGACCATATTACGGTAATTGTTTGCAGTAAACAACTGGGTTTTGTTAAAGTTGAAATTCACAAGCCACTGTGAACCCCAATCTATTACTGAAGTGAGATCGGATTCAAGATCAGCTGCTTGTTCTAGGCAATCGAAAAGACTTTTTGTCAAGACAGGAGTATAAAGTTGAGTCATCAGCAAAAAAGGTTTGTCTTACATATTTCGGAAAATCCATCAGTGGCTTCTCAATTAAATTTCCATATATGCGGTTTCTTGGCTTTGAAATATTGGAAGGGTGATCAATTTGTCTAATTAAATTATTTCCTGTTATACATCTAAAATTCAGTTTATTTTTAAATATATACAATATATAATAGTTAAACAATATGATTTATTTAAGCAAATTTTTAAGCTTTTGGCGATACATTAAAATGGATTTGCGCAGAAGGTTTTTTTGGTTTATATAGTTTATTTTTATGTTTTTGTGAGTTGAAACATAAAGTTATAGGGCCAAAACTTGAAAAAAAAAATCTCCCCCTAATGGATATATAAATTTTATGTATGTATATATATATATATATATATATATATATATATATATATATATATATATATATATATATATACACATAAATAAAATATATATTTTTATATATTTTTTATATATTTATATATATATATATATATATATATATATATATATATATATATATATATATATATATATATATATATACTAAGTAATTGCTAGTATTATTGAATATGTCTAATTTGGATACTAATAATATTGCTTATTCAATTGAGCAGTGTTTCTTGATTAGGTTTCAGATGAAAATGAACAAAATATTGCTCGTCTTACATACACCTCTCTTGATGGACAGCAACAGGCTAACACAATCATGAGATCATTATCAATTGACGAAGATATTCTTGATGTCAGCTCTATTAGCTCTGATTCTCAAGACCTTATTGTTAGGGTTGATAAACCCGAGAAGCATACTGAAGGCTATGTTAGCTATTGTGTTACTTCTAAGGTAAAATTGCTATTTATTTTTATAATTTGTTGTTCTAATATTTGTATATTACATTTTGTAGTTTTTATTACTTTTATGGTAACCTTTTTAAGTAGTGAAACTTGTATAGTATAGTTTTATAACTTGTATAATTTAGTTTACTTATAGTTTTTCTTCTATAGTCAACAAGACAAGAATATGAAGCTGGAGAGTATCAAGTTCGTCGTCGATATCAAGATTTTTTATGGCTCCGTCAAAAACTTTTTGAATGTCATCCAACGCATATTATCCCAGTAAATACTTTCTTCTTAAGTTTATGTAAAGTTTTTTATTTGAAGCCATAATAAATATATAAAAATAAATTTAAACACAATTATTAGGCGTTCTTAAGAAGAAAAAATATTATTCTAAACAATAAGTTAACATTGGTTTCAAAAAAATTTTTATTTTTAATTTTAATTTATATAAATTCATAACTTTATTTTAGAATTAAAGCTTTTAATGTGTTAAGAATTAAATGGATTTAAAAATCTAATTATCTAACTAAATAACCAAATGGTCTTCAGAGTGCTAGTTTGCACTCTGAAGACCATTTATATATCATATATTATATTATATTATAATATAATGTAATATATGATATATAACACTTATATATCATATATTATATTATATACACTTATATGTTATATAATAAGTCAACAATTTGAGTAATCTTTGCATAAGTTTTGCGCAAGTTATGCAAACTTCATGCAAACTTAACATGTTACAAAAATTTACTTATGATTTGCTATTATTGTTATATTATAGTCATAAAGTCATTAAATGCTTTTTTGTAATAAATTAATATATATGCATATATATTTAAAAATTAGTGCACTCCCAAGAAGGTTTCAAGCAACCACTAATAAGTTGGGAATTAGGTCATTCTATGCCAAGCAGTCCAATTTCAGAAATCGGCCCCACTCAACCATCTCAAGATTTTATAAAAATTGCTCAGTTTTTTGTTAGGCATGTTTCATGAAGATTTCGAAAATTTTAGATTACAATGTGTTTAATATTTCGGATTTTATAGGACATTTTGTAATACATACTAAACTTCGCTTTAACTCACTAGCTATAAAACACATTTTTGGACTCACTAGCTATAAAACATATTTTTGCAATTAAACTCTTAAATATCTCAAGAACTTGGTTTCTGATTAATCCAAGGGTAATAACAAAAACTTTTTAAAAAAGTTACGAATATGTTGAATTTTTAATCCATGGTCCCCCAAATTAACTAGTCTGAGAATAACTTTAAAAAAGCGATTTTCCCAGGTTGTGGCAATTTGGACAAAAAATTGCGTCGAAGTTGCCGCAAAACTTATTCAACTACAAACTCATATAAATCAAGTAAAAATGTTAATAACATTGATGACATAAATGATACAACTTCTAAAATTTAGAGTGTTAGTTGAACATATATTTATATTTATTTATAGTCTAAATACTTTATGAAGTTGGAATTTTACCTTTAAGAATGAAACTTGTAAGTAAGAGAGATCATGCTGATTATGTTGATGAAAAAATTGGAAAAGTGTAAGCAACTGTTGCTGAAAAAATAGCTTCTGTCTGTGGTTTTTTACCAATTAAAGCCACTAAGCAGTGCCAGTGTGAAGATTGTATTGACTTTTCAAATTTTATATTAGAGTTTTAAGAAAAAGTGTCAACATATAAGTAATCCACTGGAAAAAATAAAAATCAAGACCAAAAATATGTAGTAAATGAACTTTGTTGCTGCCTCGTGGAATCTTGGCACGACCACTAAGAAATACTGCAAAGAAATTGCCAAAATATGTTAAAGAAAAAATGTTAAAATTTTATGAGCATGAGACATTTAACAGAACTTGTTCAAATAAATAAAAAATCTCTCAAATTTTTGTTCGTGTAAAGCTCGTGTAAAGTTTGCAATTTCTCCAAAAAAGCTGAGTAAAAGAATTTGCTTTTTTTTATTCACCCGGCTTTTTGTATCTATCCACAAAAGTGCATATGCAAAAAAAGTTACTATTAGTTAATTTAAAAGAATTTTTTGCAGAGTATAAGAAAGAATATGAAGTTGAAATTGTGTTTTCTAAATTCTGTGAGTTGCGTTCAAAATGAACGCAACTCACAGAATTTAGTATTACCATTATAAATTTGTATTACCATTATAAATTTGTATTACTATTATAAATTTGTATTACCATTATAAATTTGTATTACCATTATGAATTTGTATTACCATTATAAATTTGTATTACCATTATAAATTTGTATTAAAATATAAAATCTCCTTAAGATGGAGTTAGAGGGACTGTGAAGTATTTAACAGCACAAGCTAGTCTTCAGCAGCCAATCAATAATCAAATTTAAACTCCCTTAAATTTATATGATTTTTAAAAAGAAAGTTTGGCAGGCATTACTTTTATTTATATTTGAACAGTGAATTTTAATTATAAGTGAACAGTGTAAAAGGCAATCAGGAGAAACGATTTAATTCTGGAAGCACAATTGCAGGTACCGTAACAATCACAAGTTTGTACCATTAAATAAAAATTAAGTTAGTGTCAGTTGTATTTCAAATCATCTTTTATTGCTAAATTTAATGAAAGCTACAATAATAACTTAAATTAACCAAATTAATTTCATTTTCTCATCTAAATCCTGTTTGTTGCATTTATGTAGCAGATTGATGAATTGGTATTGTTTGTGAAATTTCAGAAAAGCAGGAAGATGTTTTTATTGATTTTATGCATCCTCATAGTATAGAGTAGCATTTTATTACAGTCTTACCAGATCCAATCAATTATGCAACAGGTCAATATTACAATTTACCATCATTTGTTGTTTCAGACATTAATTCCAAATTCAAAGCTATTTTAAATATGTAATTGAAATAATGTTTTTCAAATATTGTAATTCATATTTGCATTGATTTTTTGTACTTTTGTGAAAATCTTTTATTAGAACATTAGTTTTTACATCAAAATATTTTGTTTTTGGCTTAAACAAACCTATTTTTGATGCAATTCGATAAATCTTCAAGGATTACTATGACATTAGGGGAAGGAAAGAAGGGTCTTAGCCACCTATTTTTTTATATATTTTAAAAATAAAATGTATAATGAAATATTAAATATTAAACAAAACTTTGGCCCTCCTAAATAAAATCCTGCACCGTTCTCCTTGATCTTTAAGTTAAGCACAAAATTGTAAAAATATAAAAAGATTTTAAAAAATTGACTTGATTTTTTCTTTTGTACTACAAATCTCTCCAAAATGATTTTTGTTGTTTCTAGAAGTATAAAATAAGCACTTAAAAATTATGCAATTAAAAAAATCTGCTTACATTGAGTTTTTTGACTTATCATTTTAAGGTTTTTCATTTTTGGCGCCATTTTTATTTCAGAATAACTCATCATAGACATTTATAAAAGAGTTTGTTTTTACTCCATATCGTTATGTTAGTATTTAGAACAATTAGACAAATTAACTATCAAAAATATCGTTTTTTCGAAATATGACCTAAAAAAATTTATGGTGTTGTGTTGTTGACATCAGTTGGGGAACCTATAAACAAAAATATAGTCACGATATAAAGCTTGTACAAGTTTTTTGTAATCTATTCCCCCAATTTACTCAGTAACTTTGTTTTTGAGATGTTTTGGCATTTTATTATGAGAATGCCCCAAAATTGCTGAAAAATGCAAATTTTTAGCAACATAATTTAATCAAAGTTTGGATATGTCTTATAAAATGTCCTATAAAACCCATAATAATAAACATGATCTGAAAATTTAGCAATTTTCATAAAACATATTTAACAACAAAATTTTATCAAAAACTGATATGGTCGCCTAGGGACCTCTGGACTACTTAGTGTGGAATGACCCAGTCAAGAATAGAGTTAAAGTGAAAAAAAACAGTTGACAAAAGACTTGAAATATTGTAGGTTGTATGAGTCAGAAAACATGAAGATGGAAGAGAGTTCTAAATGATTAAAGTGTGTGATAAAAGGTTAGGTAAATAATAGTTTTTAGAGCATGAAGGGACAGTTACAGTAAAAGAATGTAATATTGCTTAATGACAAGTCAAGTGAGAATGACTTTTTCCTGATGAAACTGGAGATGATAGCTCCTTTGAGCAGCAACCATGATATTATTTGTAGAAAAGAGAAAGATACGCAACTTTACAGCGATGGGAAACAACTTTATGATAATTAGATAAATAGATAGTTCAAGTGTGAACAATGATAGGAAAGAGGCTTAAGCTTAGCAGATAGAGCGGGTCCAAACAAATTTACAATGCGTTTTTGAAAAAAGAATCATTAGAAGAACCAGCCCAAATATGACAACAGTATTCCATTCAGGGGTAAATATAAGATTTGTAGAGGTAGAGAATAAAATCAAGAGAAAAGCAATGGCGAGCACGATAAAAAGAAGTAACATTAGCAAATGCTAACTTTCCATGAGAGGTCAGTAGTGAATGGTTATTCAAGAAGATGTAAAGAAGAGAACTCAGTTAGAGTGTTGTCATTCATTATTATAGGAATGTTGACAGTATAGCAATAAGGGTTTGGAGTAAATAACTGAGTTTTGTTGGAGCTAAAATTCATAAGCCACTGCAAGCCCCAAGCTCTAACAGAAATGAGATCAGATTCAAGATAAGCTGCCTGTTTTATGAGATTAAAAAGAGAAGATTTTTCTTCAAGTCAGTCAAAAGTGTCTTCAAGAGTGACTTTTATACTGCAGTCAGATAAAAATAATTTGATAATCTCAAAAATTTTCTTAGATACACCATTTGAAGCATGCCAAACTTATCGAAAGTTTTTGATATGTCAAGAACAATAGCCCTTGCCTCGCCACCTGTATCTAATGATGGAATCTTTAAATCAAGTCAGATAAAATAAGCAAATTAAAAACTGTTTTGATTGTCAGAGAAATTTATTGATTAAAGACTCAAAAACTTTGCTAACAATAGAGTTGACCAGGCTGAGAGAAGACTGGTCAGAAGATAGGTGGTAGGGTCAGATTTGTCCTCCATCGGTTTTAAAAATTGTAATCACAGATGCCATTTTTCAGCAGGCAGAAAAACGAGATTACGAACTGATTAAATAGTTTAGAGACAATTTAAGAGAGTTCTGCTGGACACGTTTATAAGACCATGACGGGAATGTTGTCTGGCCACAAGCCATAAAAGAGTTTAATTAAGAAATGAGTTTAGCAACAGAACCCGGAGTGATTTGGATGTCTAACAGTGGGTTAATCTGTTTAACTTGAATAGTAGGAAGAGTTTAAATTATTTTTTAATTCGAGTCAAATTTGAGGACAAGTTCTTTGAAAACAGGTTTGCGTTTTGATTGGGAGAGGTAATAAGATCAGACTCATGTATTAGAGATGGAATTGACTTACCTTTATTAATGTTGAAAATTTCCCAAAAGTGTCTAGAGCCTAACTTCTAAGATAAGAAACAAACTTTAGTAAACTGGAAATAATGGAGTTTAGCATCAGACATCACCATTTTACACTAATGTCTTGCAATAATAAAATGGCATTTTTTTTAAGAGTGTTGGTCTTTTTTTTTTTAGATAGATTTAAGAGGTGCTGAACCAAATCACATAAAAGAATGGTCAGAGGATTCAAACCTGATTTCTTGACAAATAAGTAAATTAATGCATAAGTAAATGCCCAAGCCAAGCATATCATAAGTAAATGCCCAAGCCAAGCATATAATAGAGTCTTTGCAAACCAAGATATAGTAGCCATCTATACTGATATCCGAAGATCTCATGAAGAGCAACTAAATCTGGTGAATTTTGTAGGTAAGATTCAACTGATGAAAAATTACAGCAATGGCCACAGCCCTCGCAATTAGGGTCAGCATTCGACAATGTTGACCTAACTGCTGACCTAAAAGTTTTTGAGATTGGCTAAAAATCCTTTAACAGTTTGAGGTCGGAAAGTTATTTCCAATCTCATTTTTCTTATTCTGAAGTTTTTTCCTTGGCTGAAGTCCATGAATATTTGTGAAAGGCATATTGAAATAGTTAAGTGATGGTAATTTTTTTATGTTTAATTTTTTTGGTTACTTTGAGGATGGTTTAAGTTAAAGAGAACTTGTTTCATCCATAGATAGAGCATAGCATCAAGAATTGAGCTAATCAGTTATGTTATTCCCCAAAATCGTAACTTAAGGCTCTATATGTGGCCTTGATAATGCACACTAAAACCGCTAACAGAGACACTATCCATGCACAACATGGTTCTGTTAATACTCTGATATTTTACAGCTGTTAATAGAATCATTCTCTCTGAGAGTTACCTCAGAGTTTGGGAAATCTTACAACCAGCAGGCCTCAGAACTATTAAACTGAGTATTAAAGCTGTACCCTCATTAGGAGGTAAAAGGAAAAGTTGTGTGAAATAACTAAAAGTTTGCACTAAAAACTGTTCAGAACTTATTTAAAACACTCTGTTACCTGTAACAAAGCATTGGAAATAAATTCAGATAATACTTGTCCACACTTTAATCTGTTAGTATATGTGTATTTTGTTCCACCTATTGTTATTTTAGTATAATGTTATGAATATTTATTTGGCATTACAATGTCTTAATCCAGCAAAAAAGGATATTTATAAAACCAAACAGAAAATTATTTTAAAATTTTTTTGTTAAAATTTTTTTTTTACAAATCAAAGTATTTTTTCACAGGTTTTTATGTGTTATTGTTTTTACAGGAGTCTAAAATTCTTTTATAAGAAATTAAGGAGTTCATTGAAATTTCTATTTATAAATGTTTTGTTTTTGATAAAAAATTTGTTTTATTTTTGTTTTCATTAAAATTATTATTTTAAATAATTTTTATTTTTTAATTTTGTTAATAGCCTCTACCAGAAAAGTTTACTTTCAGCAAGCACATTAAAGACAAGTTTGATTCAGACTTTTTAAGGACTAGACAAAAGGCTCTGCACAAATTTATGAATAGAGTTGCATTCCATCCTGTGATATCTTTTAATGAAAATGTAAAAACATTTTTAACTGCAAAAGCTTGGGTAAGTTATATTAACCATGATTCCATTTTTTTATTAATTATGTTTTATAAAACATGTTTTTAAATGTTAAAAGTAAGTTTTGTAACTTTAAACATATTTAAGTTTAAATTATTTGACAGGAAATGACAACAGCACGTAAAAATCAGTCTGGCACTGCATCGCTTATTGGTGGTAGTGTTCGCAACACAGCTGCTCAGTTTTTGATGAAAAATCGTAGTGAAGAGTTTTCCGATGTAATGAAGTACAATGTGCAGTTCCAAGCAAAAATTAAAACATTTGCAAACATTACTGAAAATATCGCTGAAGAGCAATTTTGTAAGGAATTTGAAAAAAAAATTAACATATTTATTGTTTAATCTTTTAAATTTATTATAAGCAGTGTTTTTACCTTGAGCATTCCCTATACCTTATTTATAATTAGACATAGTTATTATATAGCTTGTAAATTGAAAAATTGGTATGAAAAGTGTACTCTGAAGATTTGAGAAGAAATATGAAAAAAAGCTTAGTATAGTATTTAATAAAGTGATCAAAGAAATGGTCACACAATCAAACACAAAAGAAATCATGATGTGTTGAAATTCTATCAGGAATCATGATGTTTTTAAATTCGATCAGGAATCATGATGTATTGAAATTCAATCAGGAATGGTCACACAATCAAACACAAAATGAATCATGGTGTGTTAAAATTCAGAAGTGAATTAGATTTTTGAAAAAAAAGCTTTTTTAAAAAAAGTAAATGTCCAAATAAGACACAAATTAAAACCCTTAAAATATAAAGCAAAAGGAGTTGCATATATTAGATGAAACCAGAGTATAAAGTGAGATACTAAATTTAGAGCACAAGAAAACAGAGTACCATAAAAGACAATGTAGCAAGCTAAATATTTTTTTTTTTTTTTTTATTTTTTTATTTTAATTCACCTCCTCAAGGCCGAGAAGGCCACTACAGACGAGGAGGCTACTTATTTGTGGCTATAACCCTCTCTCAACTCTATAACTCCGAAACACAAACCTTGATGAACAAGGCCGCTGCGCGGAGAAACGAGTTGAGCGCGGTACTACCAGGGACGTGGTGAGGATCGAACTCCGAACCACTCGTTTATGAAGCGAGCGCTCTACCACTACACCACTACCGCATTTAGTAGTTGCAGAGTTATTGGCAGTTACATAGACATGTTTACCAAATTCAAAACTAAAATGAAAAAAAATAGGTAAAAAAAGTATAGAAATAAGTTTCAAAAAAGATAAATAATTAACAAACTTTTAAAGCATGTCACTAAAAAAAAAAAGAGAAACTTTCAAAATAAATTACTAACACATTAAAAAATCAAAATAAAAAAAACATATTAAAATATTTAAATAAAGTATAGTTGTTATAATAATATTTTTATAGCGTTTTAAAAAAAGATATAAAAAGACTTTATTCATCTAACAAGCTAAAAAATCAGGAAGAAAAAAGTTTATAACAATAAATGGTTAAAAAGATTTGCTTTAAGAATAATCCAGTCTTGTCTAATAGAAAAACCAATGTTTTGTTATGGCTGTATAACGAAAGTGAGGCTACTTAGTTGTAATAAAGGCAGCCTTCCTTAAAACTGATTTAAAATAAAACCCCTTTAAATTTAATTTTGGAAAAGGGAAGTTTTTAAATCTTGCATGTTAATCTTCTTAATTAATCTGCAGAACAGGTTAATGCTTTCACTCTTCCATAATATTATTTATAAATAAGAAATTGGAAACTTGTCCTTTCCATGCAAGTATGGAGCCATCCCAAACCCTCACTTGATGTAGCAGCATTCTTTGTGGAAGCAGGCTAAGATAGTCAATACATGTACTGAATTCCCCAACAGCAGTTGGGGACTTCAACTTCACTTTGAGCTTTACATGTACTGAATTCCCCAACAGCAGTTGGGGACTTCAACTCCACTTTTTTTTTTTTTTTCTTGGTCTAAAAATTTATAGAACAAATTCAAATTATATTTCAATTTCAATTAAAATTTATTGAACGTTTAGATATATATATATATATATATATATATATATATATATATATATATATATATATATATATATATATATATATATATATATATATATATATCAGTGGCAGATTCAGATTCATCATAGATCCAGCCTCCCTCACTCCTTAGGCCAGTCAATTGGTAAAAATATGTTTCTCATTATTAAATTCTGCGTTTATTTTAAACAGAATTAGAAAAATAGGTAACAACAAATCATCGTTTACATACTTGCTTTTCGAATTTGCTTGCATTTATGGTAGAAAACAAAACAGAGATAATTTGTTTTAAGAAATTATCTTTTATATTCATAATGTGCACAGCCAATACATTTTAACATAGATGTATCAAGATTTTCATAAAACTTTTTTCGATTTTTGTAAAAACTTACTCATAGTTAGATGTATCAAGGCTTTTATAAAACTGGAATTACTTTGCAAACAGTCAACAACTTTATTTTTAAAGGGGAAAAACAAAAAAAAATATAAATTACCTGATTTAAATTTTGTGAACAATTTAGGTTTGTTTTTATGAGTTAAAAATGTTTTCAGCAAAACCTGTATGCCATCCCCTCCCCACTAGAAATATACTAGCCCTACTTTCAAATAAGTGTACGCATTAATATCTCCAGCAATGACGAAAAATGAAAGATGTACCATTCTTATTAGAGAAATAGATGACATCATGTTTTCCTAACTTGTTTATGCTCTACGAATTGGGCTTGACTCTTCCTTTTTACACCTGTTTATGATGAGAGAAGTTTCAGTAGACTTAAGATTATCAAAAATAATCTTTGATCAGCAATAAAAACAATTTTTTTTGTCTTTTTAGATTGAAATTGATTTTAATCAAATGTAAGCTTGCTAAGAGCATTGACTTTGAACCATCAATGAATCATTTTACTTCAATCCAGCAAGCACAGACATCCATAAGACATCTATACAACGCCTTATAGAAGTTATTGCCTTGGCCTTGGGGCAAGAACATTAATTGCATTTTCTTAGAGCCATGTTTTGACAGTTTTGGTTGATTACAGGTTATACCTTTATGTATTGAATACTTAAATATCAAGTTTCCTATTTTATATCTGTCTATCCTTCACTGCCAAATGGCATATCATGTTGATAGTTTTCTGAGTGGTAATTTTTAATCTTCCATAAATATTTATTAGATTGATTCTCTCTGTTGACTTAATGCAATGAATAATATCATGAAAAGTTAAGGCATCTTCAAAATGGCAGCGCTTGATTATTCAGGCAATTTTAATGCATGTAGAGAATTTAGGATATTTTCAACTGATTGGTTGATAACTGTATTGCAAGCAAGTATGATTTGCATTTGTAAGTAATTATCTATAATATTTATGTTTTTAGTTCTTTGATAATAGTTCTGCTATTATCAAAGAACTTTTCTTCTAATTTAACTCCTGAATCTATTCATCAATCTATATATTCACTTCCTTCCATTCCAATTAAACACGTTTACCCGTGTTTAGACATTCAAATCACTCCAACTTCCATTGTTAAAATCATATCTTGATTAAACTCTTCTACAGTTTGTGGTTC
>NC_061169.1:36666002-36856002 GCF_022113875.1 Hydra vulgaris
TAAACAGACTGCACTTAATAAATACTTAAAAAAGAAGTGGTTTATTTTTTCACATATCGGTAAAACAACAAGTTGTTAAGTAGTTACACATTGCGAAATAGTTGTATTAACGTGGTAGTTGCTTTAAATTTCATCTAAAGCACTGAGTGCTTTGTTCAGTAAGGGATCCATTAATTTTTGGTGGTGGTGTGTGTGTGGGGGGGGGGGGGGAGTGTGGATGTTGAAATATTTTGGTATTTTGTATCACCTTCGCGTCTCCTAAAAAATAAGGTCCTCTATTTTTAAGATGCATACCCCATTCCCCTCCTGGATCTGTCACTGGCTTTGTTGAAAATAAAAAAGCCATTACAATGATAAATAAATAACATAACTATATTGATACTGCTTAGATAAAAATTGATAACGAGTTGTTATCGTGACCCGTTCAAACGGAAAGGAGTCGATATGTTTTTTCATACAATCCGTATTTATTTAACTTAACTTCCTTATTTTTACGTTTTACTCGAGATTTACTCTGCGTTTTTTTAAGCGGATAAAAATATAAGGGGAAAAGAAAAAAAGCTAACTAAAAAACTTGAAATAAAAAATTATTCATCATTCATTATAAATGTACCATCAGGAATTTCAAAACCAAGATTCAAATGCTGCATTAATGGAGTTAGAAAAAGGTTTACTGATTATAGTTCTTGCTTTTAAAGAAAATTGCGATGTATTTAAATACTTTATTATTAAGTATTGTAATTGATTGTTAGTAAAAAATAATTATTTGTCAAAAATATTCAAAATTATTTTAGCTATTTAACATTTTTTTATGAAAGTGTACATTTCTAATAAAAAAAAATGTTGTGGTTATTAAAAAAATGCAAGCCATGTGCATAGGTTTTCCAAAAATAAGGTCTAAAAATTCTATTTTTGTCTTTTTTTGATTTATTAATATTTGTTCGATGATGTGGATCTAAAAACGTTACGTAAATGTTTTACTTACAAGATCATCAATAACGTTATTAAAACATAAGTTTTTGCATTACTAACATTCCTCTCTTTGACATTTATATGGATCACACTTTTGGTGCTAAATGTACAAAAAGAACCTTATTAACATTCTTATGTTAGATGTTTTAATTTTTTCTCATAAGGTAGTTGTAATTTGTAATTTTTTTACTTCATACCCTATTTTTTTGCAATTTTTTTTTGTTTTGTTAAAAATCATTTAAAAAAAAATCAATGATCAAAACTGATTAAAAAAATTGATGACAATTATATTCAGTTAAAAGCATTATTTATTTGATTGATTTTGAATTCACATGATTTTAATTTTAAACACAGAATTTATATCAAATAAATACTTTTTATGATTTCACCAAGCCATTTGTATTTTAATTTTAAAAATCTAAATTATCTTTAAATTTTTGGTCACTACATACATGTATTTAGAAGTTCTGAATCATGCATCATAATTTCAAGTTTATTTTCTTGTAGTTGAGTTAAAACTCCTTTAAAACCCAGAAAACACAATAAATTGTTGATTAATTGTAAAGCATGTTAACTTATAATTTCTTGTTTATCACAATTACTATTTGTAATTTTTACATTAACAAAAAATAACATCTTTTATTTCATCATCATAGTAATTAAATTCATTTAAAGAAATTTTTTTGAATAATAATTTATTATAAATCTATGTCATTCACTATTAATTATCAGCCCGGAGTCCTGGAGTCTTTTCTGACATTATGCTAAAAGGTCCCGAGTTTAAAAATTCATCTAGCCTAAAAGTCTTAATCTTTTTTTAATAGTCCATAAGCTTATTTGCAATTTTGGAGCTTCTGGATTTAGAGGTTCTTAAATAATCTTTTTTTTTTACTTACAAATCTAAAGTCCTTTTTGGGACTCCACATCCTTGTTTTTTTATTGCTTGTTCATTTGCAAATGCATCTGCAAGAAATAACAGCAAACCTTTTTGAATATGTTATCTAGAACTGATTATATTGCAACAGTGTCACTTAATCTCACTATAAATTTTAAAAAACTTTGTTTCTGAAACCTATAAATATACTTCTATATTTATATAGTGGTATATTTAGTAGTGGGTGAGTGAGTGGGTGGATGGCATTGAGGTTTTCCAAATGTATATTTTAAATAACAGTTTTTAAGTTTAAAAAACTTGTTTAGATAACTGAGCACACCATATTCTAACTAACATGCAGCATTTCTGATTCTTATAAATTCTCATCATATACTAATAATATTTATCAGTTTGTCTAAAGCTTTTGATCAATCGCTATTCTATTTTAAAATTTAGAACTCTTAGATGAGATAAGAGATGAGGTTAGAGATAAGTCCCTTGATTCAAAAAGATTTTAAAGCTGACTCAAAAACAATTCTTAAGAATCACAACTTTTTAATATCAAAGGCTCTTCTTTGTTCACAAGGATATTTAATTAAGCCTCTATTGTTTTTATTGGGCCTCTCTTATTTTTAATATACATTAATAATCTTTGCAAAGTCTCTAACTTAACTGCAATAAGTTTTAAACCTATTCTGTCTCAAGAAAACTTAAGTATGCTTTTATATAATATGACATATAATATGCTTTTATATAATATGACAAAAGAATTTAACAAAATCTTATATTGGTTTTAAAAAAATAAATTGCCTTTAAATAATAATAAAACTTAATGGACACTTTTTTACAGAATCTCCTGATAAAACAGCCTACAAATGTCAGGTATTGGTAGGCTGTTTTTTCTGGAGTTTTTATTGGTAGGCTGTTTTCTCATATTAAAAATGGAAAAAGGTACAATATTTCTTGGATTTTTTTGTAGGCAAACCTGGAAACAATAAATGGATAGCATCTCCATAAAATTTGCTAAAGTATTTGAATTATATATAAAGCTAGACATAGATTTAATAAACAACAAGTGCATAACTATATTATTCATTTATCCATTGCTATTTAATATTTCAGGGGAAGAGTGCACTAAACTTGAATCTCTTTATTAGCATCAGAAACTATAATTTATTAAGGTTTATTTTTATTTCTTTATTTTAATCAGCTTTTAGTAATAATAAATAATAATAATGTCATAATAATAGTAATATATTGATAGCGAGTTAGCTTCATTCTTGGATTTGGAGTTATCTTCATTCTTTAATTTGGAGTTATCTTCATTCTTGGATTTGGAGTTATCTTCATTGTTTAATTTGGAGTTATCTTCATTGTTTGATTTGGAGTTATCTTCATTTTTTGATTTGGAGTTATCTTCATTCTTTGATTTGGAGTTATCTTCATTCTTGGATTTTTCTTATAAATAATTTTGTAAAGGGCTTTATGATAAGATCATATGATCCTTCTTTTTTTTTCTTCGTCTTTATGATAAGATCAGTATAATTTTTATAAATATTTCAGGGGAAGAGTGCACTAAACTTGAATCTCTTTATCAGCATCAAAAACTGTAATTTATTAAGGTTTATTTTTATTTTTTTATTTTTATTATCTTTTAGTAATAATAAACAATAATAAATTTAGTAATATTAAACAATAATTCGTAAATATTTTAGTATTTAAATTTTTCTGATTTTTTTTGATTAATTTTGATTTTTAGTCAGAATGTTAGGGTGCATGGTTGAAGATGAGGGTGCATGGTTGTTTCTGGATTTTTTTTATAATGCATAGAAAATATTATTCAAATTAAGTTATACACTTTTGACATAAAAAATCCATAAAATAAAATAATAACATAAAAGCCTTATTTTTAATACTATATTTTTGACTTGGATTTGATTGTAATTATTAAATTTCATAGTTATTTACATTTTTTTCTGCTGTTCTGTTTTTAATTTTTTCAAATAATATAAAATATAGTTGAAGAAATTCATTTTTCTTTTTCATTTTTCTCATATCTCTTAACCATAATAAATAACTAGTAGTTTTTATTAACCAGTTTGTGTTTAGGTCTTCGAAGTGGAAAAGCAGGTGAGCAATGTGGAGCTATTGTTCATGTTCCAGCATTATTAGAAAGACATCCTTATCCTATACTTGTTAATTCAGCATTCCTAAAGTTGGCTGATGCTTTTCGCACCGGGTATGATTTTATAATATATATATATATATATATATATATATATATATATATATATATATATATATATATATATATATATATATATATATATATATATATATATATATATGTGGGAGTGCATATATATATGTGTGTGTGTGTGTGTATATATATATATATATATATATATATATATATATATAAATATATATATATATATATTATATATATATATATATATATATATATATATATATATATATATATATATATATATATATATAATATATATACCAAGTCCCAAGACATGTTATGTTCATATTAAAGAGCATGTTAAAAAAAAACGTCTTAACAAATATTTTTTGATTAAAACTAATTAATTAATGTATACCAAGAAAAACAAATCTTGTTGTTTTAACGAAGCTTGTCTTCTCCATTTTCTGCGGTATTTGGAGTCTTTAAAATAAACGCGATTTTCTAGGCGCATTATACAGACTTGATAATTTATTCAAGTGCGTTTAATTCATAGGAGTTTTAGTACATGATGTCATTGGAAACATTCTAGAAATTCTTTATGTTTTCATGTATGTGCGTAAAACAAAAATTAATATATATTAATTTTTTAATTTTTAAGCCCTCGCTTTAATATATATTGGATGTTATAATAATGGAAATATAAGTAATGAAATAAGATAACCTCAATACCAAAAAATACATTTTTGAAAAAAATGCATTAATTTTTTTTTAATACTTATAAAGCAAATTAATAAAAGTGCATTATTATTTTAGGTTAAAAAGTATTTTATCTAATATTTTGAAAGAAAAACTTAAAAAAAAAAAATCAAAATACATGTGGTCTAGACTATTATTTAAAAAAAGTTGCACAAAAAAAATACTTTTTTGTTTCTAATTTTTTTAAAAACACATTTTAGAACTTTAAAATATAATGAAAATGAATATGATTTGGAAATTGCATGTAAAAAATAATAATCGGTGTTTTAAACAAACAAACAAAAAAATCTGACTAAAACTTCTATGAATTAAACACACTTGAATAAATTATCTAGTCTGTATAATGCGCCTGGAAAATCGTGTTTATTTTAAAGACTCCAAATACTGCAGAAAATGGAGAAGACTAGCTTCAACTAAAACAACATGATTAATTAATTTTAATCAAAAAAAATTTGCTCAGACGTTTTTTTTCAACATTCTCTTTAATATGAACACAACATGTCTCAAGATTTGGTGGTCCCTTTAATAGTGAACATTTTTAGCGCAAAAACCAATGTTACATAACAACTCAAATTAAATAGTGTAATAAAAAGTATTGGTTTCTATAAGCGTAACTATCAAACTATTAAAATAACTATTATGTTAAAATTTTTATAAAACAAAAATTAAATGGGGTTTTAAAAACTAAAATGTTTGTTTGAAATTTATAAAAACCATTGTACAAAAAATAAAATAAATACTAAACTATAAATTTAAATTAATAACTAATTGCAACGTTTTAATATCAATGATAAAAACTGAGCTACTTAATTCAAAATAATGCAATGCTTTGTCGTCTTTTAAAAGATGAATTAAAAAAATAAACGTATTTTATTAACGTAGCTGTGTGTTCAACTTATGTATAAAAAAAAAAGTTCAAAAATTAAAGTTTATATACAAAACTAAATTTATTAATAACTTTTGGAACAACTATAATAATTAGAAAATAAATGCACATAAAATCCATGTTGGACAAAATGACCGACGGATGTCATTTTTTAACGGACAAGTATTGAACATTGTCCTATGTCCGGCGCTTAATTCGAGCCCTGCCTTAGAGCGCAAAAAATTCAAGGACCAAGCATAAAATAGCCTATTGTGCTTTAATATGGCTTTGAAATGTCTTTATATCGGTTGTGCAGAACGAGCAGAAATTAGGCAGTTGTGGCAGTTGTGGCAGAGTAATTAGAGCGCTTTCATTAGAAGCAAGAGAACATTTATATTAAGTATGATGTTAGGTCTTTATGGGACATCTAAATCAAAAATTGAAAAAAAAATTTTCATGACAGTATATGCTGTAAAAATAAGGTAATAAAGGCAGGGCTCAAATTAAGCATATTGTTATCCCAAATTGCGACTGATTTTCACACTTATGCAATTAGTTTTTTCTTAAAAATAATATTTTTTTAATTTGTTTTTTTAATTTTATATATATATTTTTTTATTTTCTAAATTTTTTTTAGCCATTTTTAAAATTAATATTTTTGTCAGGGTTAGGGTGACTCCTAATAAAAAAAAGTTTTTTATTAGGTGTCATATATTAGGTCATGCTAAATTTATCTTTTTTAATAAAAATTTGATCATTTGCTCTCTTGTGTGGAGATTTTTACTCAATTGAAAATTTTTTACAATTGAAATTACTTTAAATCTCTGTAACTAAAATTAATTTACTCAACTGTTAAATTTGTTAAAATTAATTGACATCCTTAATTTTGCGATTGAAATTTGAAATTAAAATTAAAAAATTTTAAAAGTTTATAAGAATTTTAACTCTCAATAATTATAAATACCAAGAGGAATAGGATCATCCTGAAAATTTCAACACATATTCTACTATATATATATATATATATATATATATATATATATATATATATATATATATATATATATATATATATATAGATATATATATATATATATATATATATATATATATATATATATATATATATATATATATATATATATATATATATATATATATATCTATATATATATATATATATATATATATATATATATATATATATATATATATATATATATATATATATATATATATATATATATATATATATATATATATATATATATACAAAGCTGAATTGTTTGCTAAGAACTTTTCATCAATATCATCTCTTGATTCCACTAGTTGCGTTTTACCTGACATAGCCGTCAAACAGGTTGATCCCTTGCTTGACATTCGCATCACTTCAGCTTCTGTATCTAAAGTAATTTCCTGCTTAGACTCTTCAACAGCTTGTGGTCCTGACAACATTCCTGTTGTAGTCTTGCAGAGGTGTTCTCCTGAGCTTTCATCCATACTCTCTAAACTATTTAACAAGTGCTTATCAGAGTCTTGTTTTCCATCATGCTGGAAAGCAGCATCTGTTATCCCTATTTTCAAAAATTCCGGAGAGCGATCTGATTCATCTAACTACCGTCCCATTAGTCTTCTTCCTGTCATAAGCAAGGTTTTTGAATCTTTAATCAACAAACACTTAATCTCTCATCTTGAATCAAATAACTTACTTTCTGATCATCAATATGGATTTCGGTCTTCTCGTTCTACAGCTGATGTGCTAACAGTAATAACCGATAGGTTTTACCGTGCATTAGATAGAGGTGGAGAGGTTAAGGCTATCGCACTTGACATTTCTAAAGCTTTTGATAAAGTTTGGCATGCTGGTCTTCTCCATAAGCTTTCTTCTTATGGTGTAGCTGGTAACGTCTTTAAGATTATTGAGTCCTTTCTTTCCAATCGTAGTATAAAAGTTGTCCTCGATGGACAACACTCTTCTTCACATCTTGTAACTTCAGGGGTTCCTCAAGGTTCAATCCTTGGCCCTATACTCTTTTTAATTTACATTAACGATCTTCCAGATATTCTCACATCTAAGGTGGCATTATTCGCCGACGACACTACCATTTACTCTTGTCATGATAAGAAGCCTACACTCTCTGATTGCTTGGAGGGGGTATCTGAGCTTGAAAAGGATCTCACTTCTGCTACAGCATGGGGCTCACAGTGGCTGGTGAACTTTAATTCAGATAAAACTCAATTTTATTCGGCCAATCGTTATCGTAATAATTTAGATCTTCCTATATTTATGAATGGTAATGTACTAGATGAGTCATCTACCATTCATCTTCTAGGATTAACTCTTACTTCTGATCTTTCTTTTAAACCGTATATCAAATCCATTGCAAAATTAGCATCTGCTAAGGTTGCATCTCTTTATCGAGCTCGACACTTTCTTACTCCAGATTCTATTCTCTATCTCTATAAATCTCAAATCCGTCCCTGTATGGAATACTGTTGCCACATCTGGGGCGGATCTTCTAATGATGCTCTTTCTCTTTTAGACAAGGTGCAAAAACGAATTGTAAACATAGTTGGACCTGCTCTGGCAGCCAATCTCCAACCTTTGTCACATCGTCGTAATGTTGCTTCTCTTTCTCTTTTCTACAAATACTATAATAGGCACTGCTCTAAAGAGCTAGCGTCCCTTGTGCCATCTACTAAAATTCATTCTCGTGTTACTCGCCATTCAATTAAGTCTCATCCTTTTTCTGTGACTGTTCCTAAGTGCTTCAAAAACTCTTATTCTTCTAGTTTTTTTCCTCGAACATCAGTTCTTTGGAATTCGCTTCCTTCATCTTGCTTTCCTGATTCATATAATTTGCAATCTTTTAAGTCATCAGTCAATCGTTATCTTGCTCTACAGATTTAGTCTTTTCTCTTCCAGTAACTTCCAACTCTTATAGTGGTTGCTTGCAGCCTTGTTGGAAGTGAAGATGTTAAATAAAAAAAAAAAAAAAAAAAAAAAAAAAATATATATATATATATATATATATATCTATATATATATATATATATATATATATATATATATATATATATATATATATATATATATATATATATATATATATATATATATATATATATATATATATATATATATATATATATATATAGATATATATATATATATATATATATATATATCTATATATATATATATATATATATATCTATATATATATATATCTATATATATATATATATATATATATATATATATATATATATATATATATATATATATATATATATATATATATATATATATATATATATCTATATATATATATATATATATATATATATATATATCTATATATATATATATATATATATATATATATATATATATATATATATATATATATATATATATATATATATATATATATATATATATATATATATATATATATATATATATATATATATATATATATATAGATATATATATATATATATATATATATATAGATATATATATATATATAATATATATATATATATATATATATATATATATATATATATATAGATATATATATATATATAGATATATATATAGATATATATATATACAGGCCCGGTTTTAACAGTTTTCTATGTGTAGGCGAGATGCAAATTTGCCGCCGCAAAAATTAAAAATGCAATAATTTCCAATTTGAAGGAAAATAGAAAAACACTGAAAATCAAACTTTAATATAGAAAATAAAAAAACTCAATTTATACAAAAATAAAAAACAAAACAAATTCCATTCATGAAAAAATAAAAAACAAATCGTAATTAAAAGTGAATTTTCCTAGCTTTTAATTCTGCGAAATCTTTAACCAAATCTTTTATGTCCAAATGATCAGCAATTACTTTCTCGATGGAAATCGTAGCTAGACCAACTAAACGATCTTGACACATTTGTGATCTCAAATAGGATTTTATTATTTTCAGCTTTGAAAAGCTTCTTTCAGCACTAGCAACTGTGACTGGTAACGTTAGTAGTATGCGAAGAGCTATCGAAAAGTTTGGGAATACTTCGACAACATTAGATGTGTAAATACATTTGAATACACTTTTTGGATCGCTATTGGAAGTATCAAGTCGTCTCCCAATAGCTTTAATTTCATATCAAAGTTCGACCCCGTTGATATCAGATTGGCCATCAGACATAAGCGCTAAATGCAAGTCCTTACAGTGTTTCAATAACTCATCATCCGTTAAGGGTTTGCTGCCGATATTGTAAAGAAACCCAAATAACTCGTTATATTCCGATAATTGCGTAAATCTTTCATTTATTGCTTGAATTGCGATGTCCAATATTCGATTGAAAAAAGATACTCTGAAGTTTTGTTCTGGTGATACTATCGGTTCATCACGACCTTCGTATAGGAATTGTCTACTCTTTCTGTGTACGCGTACGGGATCATCCACATCAAATCCTTCAAAAATTTCTAGTTCAACTGCCAATTTTTTTGCTCTTTCAACCATTGCGGCAAATTCTTCATCACAGCGATAATTGCATAGGAAAGATTTGGTAGCGTTTAAATGCTCTAGAGCAAGCGACAAGTCTAAAGCCTGTGATTGGAGCATTTTGCTGACAATATTAATTTGGAATAAAATGTCATACCACAATACCAAGGAGCAAACAAATTTGAAATTTGAAATATTTCTGGCTATTCCCTTAGCTTCTGCGCGACTCTTGACTTGTGGTGCAGTAGTTAATGTATTGTCTTCTGCGATTTCAATTAGTGCATCGTAAACTCCACTAATCTGAAATCGAAGTGCCCGTACGGCACCGACCCTGCTTTCCCAACGAGTGCCACTTAACGGTTTTATAGTCAGATCGCTTAGGTGGTTTAATAATATACTCCAACGGTGAGTTGATGCTGAGAAAAAGTTATAAATGCCTTGAATTAAATCAAAGAATGCGACAGCCTCCATACAACAATTAGCTGCATCGTTCAATACCAAGTTGAGCGAGTGGGCACTACAAGGAACAAAAAAAGCTTGAGGATTTAGTTGACGAATTCTGGCTTGCACACCATTATATTTTCTGCGCATGTTGGCTCCATTATCGTACCCTTGTCCCCTCATGTCATCAAGATTTACGTCTAATTCCTGCAACTTATCGATAACAACTTTTGTCATATTTGCTTCCGTTGTGTCTTGTAATTCAAGAAAAGTTACGAAGTGTTCAGAAACTACGACTTCAGCTGGTTTTTCCGAAGATAATTCAGTTGCACTGACAAACCTAAAAACAACTGTCATCTGCTCCATGTGGCTTATATCGGGGGTACAGTCTAAAATAAGTGAGTAGTACTTTGCTCGCTCTAGTTTTGCTAAGATGTCATTTTTGATTTTATTAGCAAGCAATTCAACGATTTCATTTTGAATAGTTTTTCCGAGATAGGTGGTGTGAATTTCACTTGTTGTTATTCGTTGAATATGTTTACTCATAATAGGATCATAATTTCCTAAGAATTCAATAAATTTAAGAAAATTTCCGTTATTCGGTTCGAAAAGCTTTTCACATGTTCCTCTTAATGCTAGATTTTGTCCAGCAAGATTTCTAATTAACGTTATTATTCTTGCAAGAACTTGTCGCCAATGTTGAGTTTCAGATTGAATTATTTTTTGATTAATGTGATCAATCGTAGCCCCTAATTTAAGTCTCACCTCCAGATCTCTCCAATTTAGATATGCAGTAGTGTGGCCACTTGATGTTTCATGTCGTTTAATAATAACAGAAATATTTTTCCAATCTCGGCAGCCGTCATGCGATGACAGGGAGAATTTATTCGGACTAAATATCTTACAGCAAAAGCAAAATACAGTGTCTTTCGTAATGGAGTACACCAACCAAGTGCGTTTAATTTTATCGCCATTAGACATTTGGCGATAAAAATGAAAGCTTGAAAATTTTCTACCTTGTTCATCTTCGGGAAATAAAGACGGCAATTTTTGAATTGGACCATACTTCATCAGCAATGCTTTAAATTTACCATCTATTATAGGCCATTTTGCCGGATCATTAAAATTAAGAGGCAAATCTTTATTGGTTTTGGGGTCTTCACCACTTTGATCTTCATTGTTTTCATTTTGTCCTATATCATCGACGTTCTGTACAGCAACTTCACTTAAATTGGAGATAAATTCCACTTCATCAACATTTTCTGGTTCTTTAGCAGTATCATTATTTCTAGAATTTCTATATTCATTAACACTAACACTATCCGCATATTCTATTTCTCCACCGCTTTCGATTTCAATTTCAACTTCATTTTGGTTTGAAGTTGAAGCTACTATAGGTGCCAGTGCTTTTTCGCTTGATGACCTGCTCAAAAAGTACAACAAAGCATTCTTCTGCTTGGCAGAATTTGCTTCACGTTGAAGCCTAATTTTCTTGTATTGTGACCCAGACAAGCGCTGTCTCTTACCACGGTCCATTATATTGTATCGTCTAAAGAATTTAAACTTAAAAAAAATATAGCATTGATACATATACCTAAATTTTTATATTTAATGATAATAATAATAATAATAAGTTTATTCAAATACATGAAAAAGAAAACGAAAAAACTAACTTTAACTACTTACTTATAAAAATTATTGTTGGACAAATATTAATCAATTTATAAAAGGGTATAATAATTTTTTTTTTTTTCAAAGTTAAAGTTCGTTTAATAATACACTTTTATAACAATTTACAATAGATATCTCAAAGATAACTTCAATAAAATTTTTAAGAAAGTTTCTTAGGAATATTCTGGAACTTTAATTTGCTTAGTCAGCGTATTTTATGAACCAAAAGAATTCGTTTGTTTGTTTATTTGGCGGTTTGCTAACATCCATCCCTGAAAAAGAAAAAATAAACTTTTTTTTACTGTTTCTTCTTCGCCAAATCCCAAATGTAAAACATGTATACAAACAAACACTTTTATTACTATATTATTTATTTGAAAAAATTAGTATGTATTAAAGTTCCCGTAAAAAAAATAAAATAATTTCTTGTTACAAAAAAAAAATTTATATATATATATTTTTTTTGGGAAAACACAAAACAAATTAAGAAAAGTGACGCTCTAGAAAAGTGCCGCCGTCGGCTGTCACCGACGTCGCCTACGCTTAAAACCAGGCCTATATATATATATATATATATATATATATATATATATATATATATATATATATATATATATATATATATATATATATATATATATATATATATATATATATATATATATATATATATATATATATATATATATATATATATATATATATATATATATATATATATATATATATATATAACCGTGCAAAAAAAAAAAAAAAAATTAAAAAGTGATTTGGCTTTTCGTAAAAAAAACTTTTCACTTTTTAACATTAATACTATTCTTTTAAAACCTCAAAATCTCAAAATCAGGATTCCATAATATAAAATCAAAATTCCATAATAGATTGTAGATTTAGCTTCAGTATCAGATTTAGAACTTAGTGAAAGTGAAGAAAAAAGTTTTATTTAAATTGTAAACGTTTTGAGTAATTAATTATTTTTCTTGAAAATATTTTTAAAAGTAAAAACATTCGATTGCAAATATTAAACCAGTGATTATTACAAACATTAAACCAAAAATTTAATTATAAAAAATTTAAATTAAAAAATATTAATTGTTTTTTCAAATCAAAATTTTTTTCCAAAAAAATAATTTAATGATAAACTTAAACTAAAGGAAGTATAATTTGATTTATTAAACCAAATTATTTCTCTCAGTTTTTATTAGAAAAACAATTTGAAGGAAAAAATCAAATAAAAACATTAACTGAAAAACCCTTTTGCATGAAAAAATTAATTGTTCATCAATTTCAAATAGTATGGTAGATCTATAGCAATAAATTAGAAAAAAAAGGTGTAATGTTTTTTCTAAAAAAAACATTAGATACCTTTAAAGGTATCTAATGTTTTTTTGCTTTGATCTCACTTCTTTGGTTTATAGCATGATTAGCGCAAATATGAAGTTTAAAGTTTTATGACAATAATATTTTAATTCATTACCTAGAACAATTTTATTTATTTACTGTGTTTTTTTCTAAACGCGTTTTGTTATTTGTTAAATGTATAAAAATATGTATAAAAAGAAGTTGTTTTACATTAAATTACAAGCTCTTTATATTGTCAACTTTTGCAGTATTGTTTTATTTTTGTTTTATAGCTTTTTACAATTACAATTCATTCTAAAATAACACTTGTTTTATAGCTAATTAAAATGATATTTGCGTTTTTTCCTTTACTTTTTACCTTCTAAGTAAAAACAATTACTAAAAGTAATATTGTAATAGTACGCTACTTGCTCATTACATTATAACTTGCTCATTAATTATAACTTGCTCATTAAACTATAACTGCAACCAGGGCCATCCCAAAGAGATCTTAAAGGAGGGGTGTGTGTATGTGTGACAGATCTGATTTTTGCCATGTAAGGCCTAGAAATTTTTTTTTCAGACTAAGACCTAAAAGAAAAAAAGGTCCTCATTTGCTGACATAGTTGGCTGACTGCCAACTTTAGATCCAATTTTGCTGACTTCAGTGTCCGATTTGCCAACTAATAAATTTTGTAGGGGGGCTAGACTCTCCCTATAGAATTTATTAAACTCTAAAAACAAGAAAGTTACTAGATGTTTAAATATGAGAGCTATTATCTTAAAAAAATTACAATTACAAACTAATTTACAAAAGGTTATGCAACCCCCCCCCCTCACCCTTCCTTACTGCAAAGTAGCGCCAGAGATGAGAAGGGGGGTGGGGGGAGGTATTCAATTTTTTTTTTTGCAATTAGATTTTTTTGCATTAATTCGAGCCCTGAAAGAAGACATCTTTCATTAGGTATTTCATCATCTTTCATCTCTTTTCAATTTTCTAGTTAAATTCACCTTTTTGTTGTAAATTTAAATACTGAAGAAATTATTATTAAATAAATAAATAATTTTCAACTTTAAAAGTTTTTAGGTGTTCTTTATTAGAATTGAGTTTGTAGAATGTCTAGCCATGGCAAAGCAATAATAATTTTATATCAGCAAATGGTATAAAAGCATTAATTATTCTTATCTTAATTTTTTCCAAACATTGTTGCTTTTTTTCAACAATAAGAAATTAGTATCTTGAATGTATTATCTTTTTGGAAAAATTACAACTTTCGTAAGCCTCATGTCAAAAATAAAACAGATTTATTTTGATTAAAAAAATTGAAATAGTTAAGCTAATGTTACTTGAACAAATTTTTTATTTAATTATTTCCCCTAGGCTACTTCAGTCAAGGTGACTTTTTTTAATTATTTGTTTAACTCCTTTTCTGGTGTTGGGTGCATTTGAATTTTGATTGTGAGCTGATTGCTTTTTTATAGATTACTTTATCTCCTCTAGACTTCTGAGAAGACCACTTCAGTCAAAGCGACTACTCAATTTTTTTAATTATTTGTAACTTTCTGGCATTAGGTGCATTTGAATAGCTAATCTTTTGATTGTGAGCTGGTTGCTTGTTTATAGAATATAAAATTTTAAATTACTTATAGAGGGGTGCCAGCAGACTTTTTTTCAAAAATATTGTTCTGAAAGCAATCCTAGAATAATATTTTTGAAAAAATTGTTTTAAGAAAAATCAATGGTTTTAGTATTTTCATATTTTATTGGTACCCCTTTTAAATAATTTTAGTAAAAAATAGTATATAAATATGTTTAAAATAAAACTTAAGTATAAAGTTAAGGACATACAAATAAAAGTATTGTTTCTATAGAAACAATATCTATTGTATAGTTATTTATGAATATAGTTGATTTTCCTATTTTTACAGTTCAAATTTTTTAAAGTTATGTGTGTTAAAAGCCATTCAGAGCAGCAAAAAGCATTTAAACAAAATATTCAATGTTGATGAATTCTATCTTCGATTTTTTGCAGTTATACACAGTAATGATCCAATTGCTCGTTCCGTTACATTGAGGTAAGTTTTTCTAAAATTATTATTATTAAAGTAAACACACAATAAACACTTAATTTTTTGCACAAGAGAAATCACATAGTTTACACAGGATTAAACACTTAATTATCACAAGATAAAGCACTAACTTATTATTATAGTGTCAAAATAATTTTTAAAATAATATTAAGAAAAAAATTAATTTTATCAAAAATATTAAAAACGTATATATTTAATTTTATCTAAAATATTAGTGTTGGTTGAAGTCTTTAGCTAAGTTGTAACTTTTCTTACCTAAAACAAAATTACAAAAAAATTATTTACTTTAACCTTTTTCACCTTTACAGTCTATACACACATCTTCTAAGTTAGAAAAAATCAAAGGACATAAATAAAGAGTAAAAAATAAAAAATTTATAAATTGTGTCTTTAAATTTATATATCTGATTTAAATATTTCTTTACAATGAGATAGTGATGAACATTCTTTATCAGACTTTGCACTAATTATAATCTTTTCAATGGTTTGTTCTTAAAAAGATAAAGTTGTATTTTCTAAATATAATAAACCTCGAAGTATAATATAAACCTTGTGTCAAACATGATTTGATCAAATGATTTTTTAGTTGTACACCTAACTTAAAAAACATCTTTTACCATTTTGGTAAAACAAGATTTTATAGTGAATGCATATTACAAACAAAGAAAATGAAAAGATAGATTTAAAATCTTTTTTTAAATTCATATTAAATGATTTTTATCCAAGGCTTATACCTTTTCAACCATATTTTGTTATTATATTTGTTTTTTTTAATTGTAAACACTTTGTGAAAAATTTTTTTTCAAACTATAATGAAACTTGTAAAATAGTTAAAAAATAAAATGGTTTATTAAATGGAAGAATAGTTATTGTATGAGTGTGAATTTTTTTTTTATCATCTGATCATTCTGATTATAAATAATTTTAGAATTTTTGGAAGTATTTCTTCTATTGTTGCTGAAAGAAAAGACATACATCATTGGTGCGATTCATTTTTTTTTTTTTTTTTTTATTGTATGAAAAGTTTTATTATTATTGGTTAACAGTTTTATTTTTATTTGCAGCATTACCAATAGTCTTGATTCCCATGATAATTCAGAAGTTGAAGCTGCTATATTTGCTACAAAAGCATTTGCTGAGCAATCAAGGTAATTTACAATAGTGGTGATACTTGCTCACATATAGAAGCTCATTGAGTTGAACTCCACTACGTGCTTTGCATTATTTAATATGGATTGTGTTATATAGATAAAAAATCAAATAAGTGCGATCAATTCATTTTGAGTATAATGTTTTTTTTTAATTTGTTAACAGTACATTTGCAATGGGAATGTGGCAAAAGATTTCTGAAATGGTAAAAGGTAGACTTATTTTGTAAGACGTATGGTAGACTTATTTTGTAAGACGTATGGTAGACTTATTTTGTAAGACTTATGGTAGACTTATTTTGTAAGACTTATGGTAGACTTATTTTGTGGTTATCATGTGAGAAAAAAGTTTAAAATTTAAGTGAAATTAACTTTATTACTTTAAATCTCTATTATGTTTTGGTGTCCAGGGGCTCTAAAAATGTTAAGTGTTTTATGATTAGCTGTAAGTAAATAATTCATGGGATTTAATGGCTTATTTTTTTTTAGCCCATAGTCCTGGAGTTGTTGCTGTCAGTATACACAAGGGCTTTAGATTTAAAGTTTGGTTCCTTCCCTAACCTAAAAGTTTTAATTTTCTCACAAAAGTAGTTCATTTATCGCTCTAGATTTTTTGAGCTCCTGGATACAGAAAATCAGCAAGAAATGATCATTTTATGACTTACAAATCTTTTTAAAATCCTTTTTGAGACTTTGCATCCCTGATTTTAACCTAAAAAAATGTAAGTACACAACTTTTAAAAAAACCTTTTTTAATTCCATATAGTAAACCGTTGCTTTAGTTAGAATGAATGGTGTTGTTAAATCTAAGTGTAACTCTAATTATGATACAAAATATAAAATGAGAGTAAAAACATGGTGTGTCTACATTATTTAATTATTAAAGCCTGTCAACGTTAAGTCTTTTGTGAAAAAATATTTTTATTTTGGGGTTCAAGTTTATGGAACTCTTCTCTAGATATGTTTGGTGATTTTTTTAAAGTTTTTTTATCAAATCCTTTTAGGTCTCACAACAAGTTTGGAATTAAAGATGAAGTTACTACCTGTGTTCAAATATATGCATCATGATTTTGCAATTGTTAAGAAGGTTGGTCAATCTAATTGTTATTTTAATTATTTTTGAATTAAATTTTTTAAATAATATTTTTAATTTTTTCTGCGCAAAAGAAAATTTTTTTTTTTTTTTCTATTAACAAAATAATTCAGCATATAAGTACCAGAAAAAGTTTTAAAAGTTTATAAATAATATTTATTTAAATTAATAGACTGCTTGACCAAACAAAACCCTCAGATGTTTGTGCATCATTGTCTATATCTACACTGTCAATGTATGCATAGTCACTGGGCTAAATAAATGTATGTACAACATGCTATATATATATAGCTGAATAAATTAGTTGTTTATAAACACTTATTATATTTATTTCGTATCTTTACTTATTTTATATTTACACAATGAAGTAAAAAGAATAACACCCAGAACACAAATAAGATAACCCAGAAAGTTTTTAAATAATTCATTAATCAGGAGCATTCTTCAATGTTATACTTTAATGAAGTGGTGCAACCTAATGTCTAGTCTACTGATTTTTTGATAGTAACATTTTTATGTGTTAAATTTGAGTTGGACTGATTGTCTGGTTGAAAAAGTGCTTCTACATAATCTTTAATTTTACTTTTTCATTTTCACTTTTTACTGAAAATGGATTTGAAAATTTAACTGTCTTAGCAAAATTGATTTTAACTTTTTTAAAATCATGTTAAAAACAATTCCTTATCATAAAAAAAAAACCCAGGTGGCACTTCATTAATCATAGTTGGCTTTCTCATCCACAGTGTGCAAATAATATTTTGTATTCCTGTAACATAAATAAGATCATAAACTGTGATATTAAGTTTATGTGAGATACAGTGAACAACAAAAAAATTATATTTTCTAGACATTGTATAGCATCTTTATAATCTTGACCCAGCAAGACTTGGGTAACCTTGGGTATGACTTAGGTAACCTTGGATAAGGCTTAGGTCACCTTGGGTAAAGCTTGTGTGGCCTATAACTTTGCTCATGCCTATTTTGTGTTTTTTTAGCTCTCAATTTTTATCATTTAATCGTTAAAATGTTTCGAATATTGGAGCTTTACCTATACTATATTAAAACAGTTTTAAAGCATTAATTGGAAATAATTGACATAAATTATGTCAACAGATTATTCTACAGTAAGTTTCAACATTGTACAGTATTCTACAGTAACTGTTTCAAGATTGTAGTAGCTGGTTGTTATGTCTTTGCTGAAACTGTACCAAAAACAAATAATATTTCATCTAAGCCATATTGCCACAGTTCTGAAAATGTATTTTTACCTAAACCATATAAGAAATTATAACAAATTTTGGTATATGCAGAACTTAGTTTAAGATATGCAGAATGCTAAAAATTTTTGTTTAATTTAAAAAATCCACAGGAGAAGAGCAAGTTCACTAAAAAAGATGAGTTCCATTTATGGGCACCCATTTTCTTACTTAAGTGTACTTAAGCTTTGAAAGTTTGATCCCCACCACATTCCTAGTAGGACAGCACTCAACTTGTTTCTTTACGTAGTGGCATTGTTTGTCAAGGCTCGTATTTCAAAGTTATAGAGTTGAGAGAGGGTTGTAACCACAACTAAATTAGCCTCCTCGACTCCAGTAGCCTCCATGGAATTGGGGAGGTGAATTAAAAATTAAAAAAAAAATAAATAACTGTTGGCATTTTACGAAGCCTATTTTTTATTATTTGCAGCCATTATTATTTATGTTGAAATTATATATGTATAATATCTTGTATAATATTGTATAGTTTTGAGGATTTGGTTTGTTTTCTTACGTTTTATTTTTAAAATTTTTGGATTTGTTTTTTATTAGATAAATTTACTATGTGATGAGTTAATGGAATCATATCCATCTCATATGCTTATTGCTACTGTGCTCAATACAACTACGCACTTGTCGCTGGCCACATTAGTTAATATCAAATCTCAGGTATGATTCAATACTTCAGTTTTACTGAAGTACTGAATTTTTATACTGCTCATTTAATTTAAATTTATTCATTCAAATTAAATGAGCCGTATTAATCTTTTATACTGCTCATTTGGGTATGCATAAAATGCATATTTTAATTTATTAGGTTTTAATTATATATATATATATATATATATATATATATATATATATATATATATATATATATATATATATATATATATATATATATATATGTATATGTATATTATATATATATATATATATATATATATATATATATATATGTATATATATATATATATGTATATATATATATATATATATGTATATATATATATATATATATATATATATATATATATATATATATATATGTATATATATATATATATATATATATATATATATATATATATATATATATATATATATATATATATATATATATATATATATGTAATACATTGTCTTGACATTGCATGGATCTTATTGGCAGATTAGTTTTAAATTTGATCTTCAAGAGTTAAATAAAAGTCAGCTTAAGTCAAAAGTTTTAATCAAAACTTGAGTCTTATTGGCAGGATAGTAAAAGGATCAGATCAGCAGAATTTCATTTTGTAATTAAGTTTTTTTAATGTTTTTGAGTTTTAATTCTCCAAGCTCAAAGCATTTGGATCATTTTATTTGATATAAATTGATTTTTAGATTACTCGATTACTTCATTTTACCTTTGAAGTGCCGCGCAAATCAATCAACCATGTTGCTATTCAAAATTTATTTCAGCTTGCAAAAAATGCTTCTTATCTATGGTGTGAAGAACAAGTGGAGGTGAAAATTAAATAGTTATGTTTGTTTTGCTTTTTTTTTTTATTATTATTGCTAGAATTTTTCTTTTTTAGCAATTGTTATCATCATTATTAACATCATCATTAAATTTGCAGAAGCAAATTTTCGAAATTATTGTAGTTTTAGGTTGCTCTTCACCACAGATTTTTTCTCAGAAAGGTAAGTTTCTCACTTTAATAGATTTTGAATATTTCGATTATTTGAATGTTTCATTCTTAAAAGTTCTTAAGAGTTAAAGCAATTAAATAAAATATATAAAATTTTGCAAAAGTTTTCAAAAAACTTAAAATTTTTATGAATATTAAAGTTAAATGAAAAAATTATTTTTTGAATAATTTTTTGCATGTCTTTGTTTTGCAAATCTATTGTTATTTTAAATTAAAATATGTTCTGATTCTTAAGCAAAAAGAAGTCATCATTATTTTACTTAATCTTGCGTAAATTTCACGAAAAAACTAGCCACACCACACATCCTGTTTATATTATTTTGATTAACTCCTTTTATTTCCTTATTGCTATATAAATTATTAAATATTATAAGATATTGCTTTTGTTTTTTCTAAAATATATTTTATTTTATAATTTTTAGCATTAATGGATTTGAATCATTTGAAAAACCATGTATGTACAGAGATATCTATTGCTTCTCTTCATGTTTTAGTTAGTGTTCAATCCAATGTTAAAGGTTTTTTAAATTATTTTTTTATTTTATTGATTTAAAAAGACAGATATAGTAGAAACAAATTGTAATAATAATATAATATACATAAATATTAATTTTGGTATTAATCAGCTAATCGTTTTTTTTTTTAAATACTTTTTGTAACTTGCCCATTCATTTGTTACCTGATTTTACCCATTTTTATTTATTTCTCAGCTCATATATTGACTAATTTATATTTATTTGTTAACTGATATATTGATCCAGTAAGATTGAATGTTATAGCACTTTTTAATTAGTATAATTTGTGAAGATTTTGAATTTCTTAAAAGATAAAACTCCAGTTTTTGTTTGGTTTAAAATATTTTTTATTTAGGCAGTTTAGAAGATACAGGGAGCTTGGAAGCAGAACTGCAAAGTCTGTTTTCCATGTCTATTCATGAAAAGTCTTTTGCTTCTCTAAAAGTAAGTCATTATTATTTTTTTTAAAGTTTATATTAATTTTTTATTGCAGACAAAATTTATCATTTAGTTTTTAAGTTTTCCCATAAAATAAAAACTTGTTTTTTTACAAATATTTTACCTAGTCAGCAATTAGCTGACGCAAATTAAACAAATGAAATTGTTGTAACTTTTTCAGAAATTTTATGTGTAATTTTTTCAGCAGTTATATTAGAACATGTATTTATGGCTTTTAAGTAACTTGACCATTAAAACATTAATTGTTCTCCACTTGATTTAATATAGGGGATTTATAATAATTTAGATATTTTTTTGTAACTTCAAAATTGCTGTAGGTAGTAACAGTTGTAGATGTAGGTTAGCTGTAAACAGTAAAGTATGTAAATGTAGATAAGGTATTGGTATTATTGGTTGTACACATAGATATGTTGTAAGTAGTAATTAATTAATAATTAGAAAAAACAAATGGTAGTTTAATAGTTAAAAAAATATTTAACAAAATTCAAATCAGTTTGTTTTCGAATTTTCAGAATTAGTGTTTAAACCAAAAAAAAATTTAAAGATATATAAAATTTATATTCATATTTTATGATGTAACTGAAAATATAACTTTGACAATTATAAGTACCAAAGTACCGTCTCATGTTATGATACTTTTGTACTGGAAATTTCACATTATTTCTATTTTTTTTTTAGTGTGCGTATATATATTTATACATCTACTATAACATATTTATGTAACAAATTGTTAGCATATTTTTTTTACATTATTTAAATAAAAATTTCTGGAAGAAGAAAAAAACTGAGAATAATGAAAGAAAAGATTGCTGTCACATGACAAATCCTCAGTCGATGTAGCAGCATTCCACTGCGAGTCAGGCTATTTGTCAGTTGATATATGTACTGAGGCCCCTAGCAGCAGGCTGTTTCAGTATGATGTCAGGCTGCTTGCCTAAACCAGCAGTATAAGATATATACATATATATATGTATATATCAAAAATTTCCAAAATATATATACATACACACGCATATATATATGTGTGTGTGTGTGTGTGTGTGTATGTGTGTGTGTATGTGTATGTGTATGTATATATGTTTGTGAATTTTTTGTTTAGATTTGTTTTAAAATGTTACATTTTTATATTTGTAGCAATGTTTGGAAATAGCAGTTATTATTGTTAAAAATTCAAATGATGTCTCTTCACTGCCAGCTTTTTTTTTGAAATGTTTACCATATTTAACAAGTATGGATTTATTTGTTTGATAAACTTATATATTGATTTTTTATTTTTAACTATAATTTATTTTTCCTTAGAAAATCAAGCTCTTGAAGTTTGTCGCTGCCTGGTAAAGTTAGCTGCACAGCGTATATGTTTGTTTGAAAACTTTGTAGACATTCTTTTACAATTCATAAGTAACAGTTTTACAAATGATTTATCCAAGGTTGACAAAGATATTATTGTAAGTTTTTATTGACAAGCGATTTGGTTATTGTTGGTTTTTTTGTTTTAATGTTGTTGTTTACTTTTATAAAGTTGTAAATATTTTTTTTATCGTGATTTTAAATGAAGTTAACAAAAAAATTAAATTAAAAAGGTTATTTAACTATTAATTTATAATGTGCACATATATTGAGTTTTGTAATATATTAAGTGCACATATATTGAGTTTTGTAATGTATAAAGTGCACATATATTGAGTTAGTAATGTATAAAGTGCACATATATCGAGTTTTGTAATGTATAAAGTGCACATATATTGACTTTTATGAAGGTTGTTGTAATAAAGTGCAAATCCACTGACTGATAATGGTAATAGCAGTGTTATAGCAAATTTTGTTATTACTAAGGTATTTATAGGGTATATATTTAGGCAATTATACTTATAATAGTAAACCTTAACTTAAAATCTTTTTTTCTTTATGCATCCCAAGTACGATTTTAACTTATATGTGTTTTTTCTTGCCGTTGTGAAAATGGAAAATTTGAAAGTTCCACTTGTGTTTAAAAAAAGATTCTTACTTTCATAATAAATTATTTTTGAAAGAAAACATTTAACAGGGGAAATTTGTTTTTAGGAAATATTAAACCAATTGTATGATGTTTTAAGAAAAAATTTTTATAATAATTTTGTGGCTTGTTTATTTTATCTAACTTTTTGCAACATAAATTTAAAAAAAAAATTTTAATATTGTTTTAGTTACTTTCTTTTGTTTTTATTGTTACTATAGTTATTTTCATTTATTGTTTTTAGGTGGGTTTAGTTACAGTTATTTATTATATTGAAGCAAAAAACCAGAAAAAAAATTTCCAAGAAGAATTATTTGTACATTTTACTAAACTCAATGAGTTGGGAGAATTGTGGATATTGTTTAGGTTAGCAAGACAAGCTTCAAGATTGGTAAGTGTTGTAAAACAGTTTTATCAATATAGGATTTTCATTTTTTACATTTTTATTTTTTATTTTTTTGTATTGTTTTAATTTAAAATTTACTTTAGTTTTATATTAAAATGTTTTACACAGTTAAAAAAAGTTACTTTTTTTTTTACTAGATAAACTTTAAAATAATGAAATATTGTAACTGTTAGTGTTTAATTTTGTAATTTTCTAATATTTTAATTATTTTAGGCTTATCCTACTCTGGCATATCGAGTTTTTAACTTACTGATTCCGAAGGTATTTTTTTTACGGAAGGTTTTATATACTTTTTTTTTTAATTATAAAACTTTTACAAAATGTTAACATTTTTTTTGCATATACAAATATATATATATATATATATATATATATATATATATATATATATATATATATATATATATATATGTTTCTTAACAGAAAAAGAAGCGTAGTAACTTCATTTGGCTCTCCTGTAAAATTTGTCAAATGTGAGTTACGATAGTTGACCTCTAAGGTACAGATATATATATATATATATATATATATATATATATATATATATATATATATATATATATATATATATATATATATATATATATATATACATATATATATATATATATATATATATATATATATATATATATATATATATATATATATATATATATATATATATATATATATATATAATATATATATATATATATATATATATGTATATATATATATATATATATATATATATATATATATATATATATATATATATATATATATATATATATATATATATATATATATATATATATATATATATATATATATATTTCCAGGTGTCTTCTGAAAGCTTTTATTTTTGGTTGAAGTGCTTGTCTAGTATTCATGAAGGTGAATCAATGTTGCTTGGAGAATTCTGTTCAATAGAAAAAGTCCATAAAATGTTGACTCTAGCACATAATCATTATCAGCAAGGTCTAATTTTCTTAAAGGCAAGTTCTTTTATTTCATTTTATTTTTTCAAATTTAATTTTTTACCTTTCATCTTTTGTCTTACCCTGTTAAAGTTGCAACAATAACTGTTTGCATAAATTTTAGAATTATAGGGCAAGTTGCAATAATAACTGTTTGCATAAATTAAAAAATAATATAATAATAGGTTTATTATTAAAAAAAAAAAAAGATATCAAAGAACTCAAAAAAGTTCAAAGAAGATACCAAATTAAGACATCTGGCATATAATCAAAGAATAAAAATATTAGATTTAACAAATTAGAAGTTCGAAGACTAAGAGGTGATATACAACAATATATTGTATATCATCTCTTAGTATATTGTTGTTATACAACAATATAAGTTATATAAAGGTTTTGAATCTGTTGATATGAAGAAAGTCTAGATACAAATTCATTCAATCAATACATCAGGTTCAGCATCCAATATTAGAGGTTACAAACATTGCATTAAATCACAGTTTGTTAAAAATTGTTTAATTAGACAACACTTTTTTACAAACAAGGTTGTTTTTGGATGGAATAGTTTACCTGAATGGGTAGTGGATTCTACATCAGTAAAATAATTTAAATGTAACTTTAAACCGGTTGACTTAAAAGTAATATTAAACAAGAAAAACAAAATTACAATTAAATTTTTTAGACAATTATTGTATTGGCTGTCATAGATATTGCCTAGCGCTTTATCTAAATAGAATTTGAATTATATTACGCTAAAATCAGGTTCGAATCCTTTGACCATTCTTTTATGTGCTTTCGCCTAGCACCTCTTCACTCTATCACCTTTCTCTTTGTTCTTTATCGTTCTCCTTCCCATAATTGCACTCTTTTAGATGTTATCTCTGATCAAATTGACCATGCCCTCTCTCTTTACCCCTCTGCCAATATTGTTGTTGTTGGTGATTTTAATGCCCATCACACTGAATGGCTTGGCTCTAACACCACTGATCCTGCTGGCACTAAAGCCTTTAACTTCTGCGTTTCTCAATCTCTTACTCAGATAGTTAACTTTGTGACTCGTTTTCCTGACAACCCTAATCATTTACCTTCACTCCTTGACTTATGTCTTGTCTCTGACCCTAGCTTATGTTCAGTTTCTCCCTTTTCTCCCTTAGGTGGTTCTGACCACGCAATGATCTCTGTAAATCTTTCTTCTCATACTTCTTTTTTGGGCTCACCTTATCATCGCACCACCTATTACTACCCTAAAGCTGACTGGGATTCCTTTCGTGATTTTCTTCGTGATGGTCCTTGGGCTAATGTTTTTTCTCTCTCAGCTGACAAATGCGCCTCCTACATAACCTCCTGGATTCAGGCTGGAATGGAAGCTTTTATTCCTTCTCGTCGGTTTCAAGTCAAGCCTCATTCTACTCCATGGTTTTCTCCTTCTTGTGCGGCTGCTATATCCAATCGTAACCATTTTTTTCATCTTTTTCAAAAGAACAACTCTCTTGAGAACAAACGGCTATTTATTATTGCAAGAAATCGATGTAAAAAGGTGCTTTCTGATGCTAAACTCCATTATTCTCAGTTCACTAAATCTCGCATCTTATCGCAGAAGTTAGGCTCTAAAGACTTTTGGAAAATCTTCAACAACATTGTTAACAAGGGTAGATCTAACATTCCATCTCTCATTCATGGGACTGATCTTGTTACCTCTCCCAGGGATAAGGCAGAACTGTTTGCAAAGAACTTTTCTTCTAATTCCACTCTTGAATATTATGGACATTTTCTTCCTTTTATTCCAGTCAAACAGGTTGACCCATTGTTAGACATTCAAATCACTCCGGCTTCTGTTGCTAAAGTCATGTCTCAATTAAACTCGTCTACAGCTTGTGGTCCAGACAACATTCCTGTCACAGTCTTGCAGAATTGTTCTCCAGAACTTTCTTCAATTCTCTCTAAACTATTTAACAAGTGTTTGACTGAGTCTTGTTTTCCTGCTTGTTGGAAAATGGCATCTGTGGTTCCAATATTCAAAAACTCTGGAGAAAATTCTGACCCCTCCAATTATCGTCCGATCAGTCTTCTTTCTGTTATTAGCAAGGTCTTTGAGTCTTTGATCAACAAATTCCTCACATCTCTAGAGTCAAATAAACTGCTGTCAGACAATCAATATGGTTTTCGATCCTCTCGCTCTACGGCCAACTTGCTAACTGCTGTAACTGAAAGATTTTATCGTGCATTAGATGGAGGCAGTGAGGCTAGGGCTATTGCTCTCGACATATCTAAAGCTTTCGACAAAGTTTGGTATGCTGGTCTTCTCCATAAGCTTGCTTTATATGGTGTTTCTGGGAAAGTTTTTGAGATTATCAAATCATTTCTTTCTGATCGGTTTATTAAAGTCATCCTTGAAGGCCAACACTCTTCTTTATTTCCAGTAACTTCTGGGGTTCCCCAAGGTTCCATCCTGGGCCCTGTTTTGTTTCTTATCTACATAAACGATCTTCCTGACAACCTTTCATCTAAAGTAGCTCTTTTTGCTGATGACTCAACTTTATACTCCTGTCTTGACAAAAAGTCTTCTCTTTTCGATCGCCTAGAACAAGCAGCTGATCTTGAATCTGATCTCACTTCAGTAATAGATTGGGGTTCACAGTGGCTTGTGAATTTCAACTCTAAAAAAACCCAATTGCTTACTGCAAACAACTACCGTAGTATGGTCAACATTCCTATATTAATGAATGGCAATCCTCTTACTGAGTCGTCCTCTTTACGTCTTCTTGGATTATCGCTTACTACTGACCTTTCATGGAAACCATATATACAATCGATTGCTAAATTAGCTTCTGCTAAGGTTGCTTCTCTTTATCGTGCTCGCCATTTCCTTACTTCTGATTCCATTCTCTACCTCTACAAATCTCTTATTCGTCCCTGTATGGAATACTGTTGTCATATTTGGGCTGGTTCTTCTAACGATTCACTTTCTCTTCTTGACAAGGTCCAAAAACGCATTGTAAATGTTGTTGGACCTGGACTATCTGCTAAGCTTGAACCTCTTTCCCATCGTCGTAAAGTTGCATCTCTTTCTCTTTTCTACAGATACTATCATGGTCACTGCTCAAAGGAGTTATCATCTCTAGTTCCATCAACTAAAATTCATTCTCGTTTTACTCGTCATTCAGCTAAGTCTCATTCGTTTACTGTATCTGTCCCAGCATGCTCTAAAAACTTTTATTCATCTAGTTTTTTTCTCCGCACTTCAATCCTTTGGAACTTTCTCCCATCTTCATGTTTTCCTGACTCCTACAACCTTCAACTTTTCAAGTCTTCTGTCAACCGTTTCCTTGCTCTATAACTCTGTTCTTTTTTTTCCTAGTAACTCCCAACTTAATAGTGGTTGCTTGCAGCCTTGTTGGGAGTGAATGCAATTAAAAAAAAAAAAAAAAAAAGATATTTTACAATAAAGTTGCAATATTTTATCACTAAATTAAGTTTACAATAAAGTCTTCTATAAATCTTGTTGAAAATATTGTTGCTGAACAATATTATTTAAGTGATTTTTCTTTGTTGAGTTGTAAAATCATTATAAGATATAATCTAAAGTTTATGCAATGCTGTTGCAACTTGTATCAACAATAAGTCCAAGACTTTCCTACTGCCACCAGTCTTCCCTGCTGCTTACTAGTGGTGTCCTGGATAAGATATCCGGTGGAATATATTTATTACATCCCCTGCTTATCTATTTTCAATATGAAACGTGAAATCACAGCTATCATTAATTTTAAAAAGTTTCCAAACAAAGCTCACTGATTTAAATTTTATCACAGCAATATTTTATCATAATATATATAATTTATGATTTGAATTACATTATCTGGCCAGATAATTTTTAAATATTCGGGTATTTGATATCTGGTCTGATAATTAAAAAATGTTATCCGGACACCCCTACTGCTTACCAACTTTAATAATGTTATGTTCAACTTATTTTTATAGGCAGCTGTTACTACTGAACACAATTTGTACTTTCAGTTTAAGTTTGTTCGCTTGCGTTCTGACTTTTTCAAAGCGTATATACATTTATTATCATGTTGCTCGAGTTTTAAATTTAGTGCTTCAACAAAATCACAGCAGCAACAACAAATTTTATTACAGGTTTTTTTTTAATTTTAAATAAAAAATAAAAAAATTAATAATTTTTGTATTAATTTTAATTTAATTGCTCAGAATTTGATTGTTTGTTTTTAATGCTATGCAGTAGTATAATAAATTGCCTCTTAAAGTGAGACAAACTTGTACAATTTTAACAGTTATAAGATAGGTAGAAGTTCAAATTTACTAAGACCTTATAAGTACACTATTCAGTGACCTTCCTTATCCATTCGGTGGCCCTTTTTTAACAAATCAGTTAAGTTAATAATACCATTAACAAATCAGCAGTAGAATGAGAAGATTGAAACCCATATTGATGATCAGAAAGTAAGTTATCAGATTCAAGATGAGAGATAAAATGTTTGTTCTTATGATAGTAAGAAGACTAATGGAAGAGTAGATCAGCTCTCAAAAATTTTTAAAAATATGGATAACAGATGCTGCTTTCCAGCAGGCTGGAAAACAAGACTTAGATAAACACTTGTTAAATAGTTTTGAAAGTACAGGCAACAGCTCCAGAGAATACTTCTGCAAGACTATAACAGGTCTGTTGTTTGGATTACAAGCTTTAAAAGAATCTAAGCAGGAAATTACTTTAGACAGAAGCTAGAGTGATACGAATGTTAAGCAATGGATCAATCTTTTTGTTGACTATATCAGGTATGTAATTAGTGGAATCAAGTGATAAGATAGACAAAAAGTTCATAGGAGACAATTCAACTTTGTTTTTAGGTGAGGTAACAAAACCTGAACCATGAAAGAGAGGTGGGATAACAGGTTTTACATTATTATAGATTTTGTGACCTTTAAATAGCAAGTTTTGGCGTTAGACTAAACCTTTTTACAATGGTTTCTAGCAATAGTAGACAAGCATCTATTTTTTAGAGAATTGTTTTGGTGATAAATATAAAAGTAATGGTTACGATTGAAAATTGCAGCAGCACAATGAAAGAAAAACCATGGAGAAAAGTGAGACTTAACTTTGGAATCGTGCAGAAGAAATAAAAGATTTCAAGAATTCTGAATTCAAGAAGTTACATAAGAAGCACATTTGTCAACAGTAAGAAAAAAGATTTTTACATCTCAAAGAAAATCAGTTGCAGCTTTAAAGTAGTTGTAAGAGTTACAATGATATTAAAAAACTTTGGCATTTAAAATTTGCCGAATGGTCACACACGAGCAGTGAACGCCTGAGGGAAGAAATGAAGTACATTAGAATAAAGGAGAATTATTTATTGAACAAAGCATATTTTGACAGTTATCAAGACAAAAATAAAGATTAATAGAGGAATACTTAAAAATAAATAAGACAGACTATACCTAAAACAGCACCCAACAACAACAATAACAATTAAAAAAAAAATTGTTGTTATAAACACCAATATGAACAAAGATATACAACAAATACATCACCAAACAAAAAACCGATCACAAAATAAAAAGTATGCTAATAACAATGGAAGGCCTCAGCATGGTAAAAAAACATTAATGCTAATGTGTAAACATAATTTGTGTAGTGATTAAGTAATAAACATCTCCTCAGAGTTGCGTCTATTATTACTGGCATATCGATGAGGATCAGCATTTATAACTAGTTTATACCGTCAGACAAATGTCATTATGCTTTACCCCGCGACTTTCGCCTATTCCATACTGCAGTAAAAAAGGACTTACTACAATTAGCCAAAACCCAAACAAATCCAAATTTGTAAAGCGCCAATATTTTGTTGATGATATGATATTAAAGGTGTAGATCTACTGAACAAACAAAAATAAAAATAACTAATTAAAACACTTACTATACCACCAAAAGAAAACATGAAAACAAAATAAATTAAAATCCTAATAGAAACATAAAAACATTAATTAATTTATTTTGAGAAATAAAACCAAAATAAGTATTATAAGCAAAAAACAAGCTCGAGATAATCAGAAAGCAGTATACCTCATTAAAAAATATTTTGAATCAACAAAACAAAAATAGCCTTAAATAAATTTAACGCTGTCATAGATACCTCATTCGAAATATGATAACCAATCAAAAGTGTAGAAAAATGAGCATCCTGCGAAACCCAAAATCATAACAATTGAATAATATATGATGGCGAAAAAGAACGTTGCACAAATATTATTTAAAAACTTTGAAAAAATGGTCACACACGAGCAGTGAACACCTGATGAAAAAAATGAAGTACAGACTTAACTTTGGAATCGTGCAGAAGAAAAAAAAGATTTCAAGAATTCTGAATTCAAGGAGTTACATAGGAAGCACATTTGTCAACAGGAAGAAAAAAGATTTTTACATCTCAAAGAAAATCAGTTGCAGTCAGCTTTAAAGTAGTTGTAAGAGTTACAATGATATTAAAAAACTGTGGCATTTAAAATTCGTCGAATGGTCACACACGACCAGTGAACGCCTGAGGGAAGAAATGAAGTACATTAGAATAAAGTAGAATTATTTATTGAACAAAGCATATTTTGACAGTTGTCAAGACAAAAATAAAGGTTAATAGAGGAATATTTAAAAATAAATAAGACAGACTTTTCTGGGATCTTGATGATAAAGACGAATGACGTAGTAGTTTTAGAGAGATCAAGTCATGATTAGAAGTACCTAAGTGTGAATGTGAAAAAACTGAGCACTGACTATGATCGAAAACAAATCAAAAGTTGATTAGAGAAGGTAAATGATTCGAATTGTCTGGAAAGCAAGTTGACTATTTGTGTTAAAGATTAAAAATGGCAAAAAGTTGTGGATCTCAAAGCCTGGAAAATTACTGACACTATATACAAGCCATTCAGTGTGATGAGTGTTAAAGTCACCAACAACATTGATACTGGATCGAGGATAAAGAGAAAGGGCTAGATCAATTTGATCAGAAATAACATTGAAAAGAATGCAGTCTTGAGATGAAGGAGAGCAATCTAGAACAAAGGCGATAGGGTGAAGTGGTGCTAAATGAAAGCACATAAAAGTTTGCTTAAATGAGAGAAGTTGTTGGTTAAAGTTTATGATTCCAACTTTTTAGAAAAGTTTAACTATGGCTGGGTATTTGAAAATTTTTTATGGAATGGTAATATCTTAACTGGGATGTAGTCAGTTATGTAATAAAGTCCTTTTGAAATTTATATTTTGATATTCTTAAGAAAAAAAATTTAAAATAAATTCTCCCACAAAAAATTTTAAGATTATAATAGTTTTGTAAATCATCATGGTTTTGTAAAGTACAACGGTTTTTGTAAAATACAACGATTTTGTAAAATATAACGGTTTTGTAAAATACAACAGTTTTGTAAAATACAACGGTTTTTTAAAATAAAACGGTTTTGTAAAATACAACGGTTTTGTAAAATACAACGGTTTTTTATTTTTGACTTATATAATCTGATATTAAAAGTTTTATAGTTTTTTAACATTTATTTACCTACAACAACAGTGTCAATATTTACAAGGGTATCCAATATATATTTGAAAATAGGGAAAATAGTATTATAAGAGTTAAAGAAAGTACAAAAAATAGTTTTGTACTACTACTAAGTGGTACCATGGTATATATGATATACCATGGTACCATGCTCGAAGACTCACTAGACATCAGTGCCTATGAAAACAATTGCTTGGATCTTTTCACTATTAATTAGAATAGTATTTTTTACATCTTATTTTTTTGTATGTATATGTATATATATTTGTTTTGTTTCAGCTTCAACACTGTTCTAATTTATTTAATAATGTTTCCAATGGGTATGAAAACCTTTTTAAATGTTCATTTAATGCAGATCCTTCTACGCTAAACTTAATTCAACTGTATCTTTTTTTTTCAATTTTTAAAGTTTGATTAAAATTTTTGTGTTTTGTTATTATTTTTCCTTCTCTTTACTCTTTAACCACAAACTTCCCAAACTTGTAGTGAGTGGTCAAACTTCCCAAACTTGTAGTGAGTGGTCATACATTGTAGCTTAGATACAGAATTTTGATAATTCATGACCTAAAAAGACTTTAGTTACAACAAAAACTCTTTTTTTTAATATTACCTTGACAATTTATTAGTCTACATGAATGCAGTCAAGTCATGACCTATGCTATCAAATCATTAGTTTCTGAACGCAATAATAATAGGTATTAACTTTTTTTTTTTTTTTGCTTTTTTTTTGTTATGTTTTTTTCAATTAATTGTATGTTTTAGAACAACTATAAGTACATTTCAAAATGGTTTTCTCAAATCTTTGTGCAATACTGAGTCAGTCACAAAGAAAAATCTTGCTATTTTAGAGAAAGTTCAGGTAAAGTTTAAAATTTTAAAAATTTTAATTTTCATTTTAGAAATTATTTTCACATATAAATTTACTGGAATGGGTTTTGCTATGACAATGTAATGAATGTTGCTATGACAAAGTAATGAGCGCTGCTATGAGAATAGAGATTGACATGAGAATTTAATTTAATTATAAATTAATTAGTCATAAATAAAGTATTTTAATCTGAATCTGTCTGAAGTTTTAGGAGTTTACAAACTAATCATTAACAATTGTCATCATCAATCAACAACCACAAACTAATTGATAGTCATTAAACAAAAACCAACAAACTAATTGATTGTCATCAATCAACAAACAATTTGCAGTCAACAACCACTAGGGTTTGCCAAAATTCATATTTTTATTTTATTTTGAAAAAAAATATTTTTATTTTATTTTCGTTTCTGCACTGAAACAAGAAGTCACTCTGTTAAGCACTATCCTACCAAGTTTATAAATCAAAACTATCTGATTTGCTTATTTGTAATTCTGACATTTTTATTTTGTGACTGTTTTACCTTGACCCTATAGTTGTTGCTGCACTGCACATCGTGAATGCACAACATAAACTTAAATGCATACCATTAACACAGAATGTAGTTGTTTATAGATTGTTGTGGGAACATATTTAATGATTTCAATGACTTATTTCAGCAACATAAGAAAGGTTATTACAAATAAGCAACATAAGAAAGGTTGTGTGAGTGGAGTGTGCCCCTCCCTTCCCACATTATATATTTTAAGTTTCTGACATCATTTGTGCACAGAAACGGAAACTTCTAACTATTCAAAATCCTAAAAATTTTGTTAATTTTTTTTTTTTTTTTTTTTCTTATTTTTTTTTTACCAAATATTTTGCGAACACCATGCTACCACATGAATTGATTAATAAAAATTTCATTTTTAAAACAATCACAATATATAAATCAACTAAATTTTCAACTTGAGTTAGTCAATTAACTTTTTAGTTACATTGAAAAGTTAGTCAATTTTATTTTAAGAAAATATTTGAAAATTTTTAAATTTAGAAAATTGATTCAGAGACAAAAAATGTATTTCTTTCTCAAAAGGTTAGTGGTACTTAAATGGTTATTATTTTTTTTATCAGTTTGTTTTCATTTAGATTTTTTAGTTTTTAGTTTTTCCAATATTTCATTACATTTTTTTATAAAAAGTTTTTATATTAACAATACAATGTATATATAAAAATTTTATATATATACAAAATAGTTTTTTAACTGTAAAAATTTTTTATATACATTTTTTTTTTTTTGATTTTACTTGTAATTATAATTTTATTTATAATTAAGCAAATTGATTGTTTGGTATCTGGTGTGATAGCTCAACTATCTATTGGTTTTAGTTATCCATCATATTTTTACAAAGCAGTTCAAAATACAATTTTACAAGTAAGTTATAAGTTTAAAAATTTTATCCGAAAATTTAAAAAGTAATATCTAAAAGTATAAATAGATTTAATAAAAAATAAATAAATATTGCAAGAAGAATTTTATAATAAATATCGTTAAAGATTATAATTTAAATTGAATTAATGTGAATAGTAATGATAAATAAAATTATAAACCTCCTTGCTTTCTCCCCTTCCTCTGTGCTACTGTATATACATCCTCTTTCATGTTAATATAGTATTTTTACTAATTTATTTTAGCTGTATGTAACACCAAGAATGGAAGACTCACCAACTGTCAACATTAACACAGAAATGGTTTTAAAAGTAGAAGGAGTCATTGTCAACAAATCAAATAGTAATAGTTTTTAGGCATCTTCAACATATATGATAAAAAATTACATCATGTTCAATTATATATTATTTGCATTATTTTATTTCAGCTAATATAGTATAAACCATTCTCAAAACTAACATTTTGATAATGAATTATACTAAAGTGATATATAACAAAAAATATATTAAAAAAATTATAAAAATGATTAAAATAATAAAAAATAACCAAACATGATGTAATTTATAAATTAATAATATAATATTAACAATATATTATAATTTAGTTAAACAATTTGTATATATATATATTTTTTGTTAATTCACCTCCCCAAGGTCGAGAAGGCCACTACGGCTACTTTATTTTGGTTATAACCCTTTTTCAACTCTATAACTTCGAAACACGAGCCTTGTCGAACAAGGCCACTGCGCGGAGAAACAAGAAACAAGTATATATATATATATATATATATATATATATATATATATATATATATATATATATATATATATATATATATATTATTTATTATATATTTTAATATATATGCTTATATATTTATATATAATATACATATAATATTATTTATTATGTATTTTAATATATATGTTTATGTATATGTATGTATGTATATATATATATATATATATATATATATATATATATATATATATATATATATATATATATATATATATATATATATATATATATATAAATATATGTATATATATATATATGTATATATATATATATATATATATATATATATATATATATATATATATATATATATATATATATATATATATATATATATAAATATATGTATATATATATATGTATGTAGTAGTCTCCTTGTCTGTAGTGGCTGAGAAGGCCACTACAGATGAGGAGGCTACTTAATTGTGGTTATAACCCTCTCTTAATTATTTGTAGTTGTAACCCTCTATAACTCCGTAACACAAACTTTATATATATATATATATATATATATATATATATATATATATATATATATATATATATATATATATATATATATATATAAATATATATATATATATATATATATATATATATATATATATATATATATATATGTATATATATATATATATATATATATATATATATATATATATATATATATATATATATATATATATATATATATATATATATATATATATATATATATATATATATATATATATATATATATATATATATATATAGAGAGAGAGAGAGAGAGAGAGAGAGAGAGAGAGAGAGAGAGAGAGAGAAAATAAGAATAAGTTATAAAAATTTAGAATATATTTAAATATACTCTGTATTATAGAAACTTTCAGAAGCGTTTCAAAGGTAAACTTGCTTGTGCAAGTAACTCCCACAGAAAATGTGAGGAAAGTAACACTCGATTATAAGGTAAATTTTAATATGAAGTTGATAGGGTTTGTATAATGTATACTCAATTATAAAGTATAACTTTTGTTTATATTATTACAAGATAAACATGTGTACCCTATTCACACCAAACCTACATTTTAATAGACTGCATCTTAATCATGTCTTAGTAAAACAAAATCGGGTTGTTTTACTTAAATCGGGGGGTTGTTTTATTTAAATAGCTTTTTGTACTTTCTGCATTGATGTAAAACCAGTTCTAAGTTTGATGTAAATGAAGTAATATAAAATATTTTTAAAATACTACTGTTAAAACTTGTTTTTCTGTCAATGTGAATGGGGTATTACTTAAGTTAAAGTTAAACCTTTTCCAGTCTTTGATTTTGCTAATATGCGAAAACACATAAGATAAACTGTTTATATAAGATAAACTGTTTTTGTTTGATTGTTACTGTTGTACTTGACCCAATAAAAACTACACAAATACAAAGTTTCACAATTAAGTAAAGTTGCAAAGTAATAAGTTAATAATTGGGAAAATTGTATCGTTTTAAAATAATTGTCAATGCTAAATTATATGGAAAAAATGTCATTTTTTTCATATAGTTTGGTTAATAAACTTATTACAGGGTTCATGGCACTCAGGGAAAACCTGGAAAACCAGGGAAAAGTTTTAAAAATTTAGAAAATCAGGGAATACCTGGAAAAATCAGGGAATATTTGTTAAAAATCTGTAAAATCAGGGAAAACTCAGGGAATATTTTTCAGTTTTTTATTTAGCTTGAAGTTATTTTGCAAAATACACATTTTGAGTGTTTATTGTTGTTGAAAATTGCTCACTAAAGTGGTTTTTTAACTTTTATATTATATAGTAACTATATGTTTAGCTAAATGTATAACTAAATATAATAATATAAGACATGACTTCAGAAAAGACTTATTTTCAAGAGGATTGGTTACAACAAGATATTTATAAAGATTGGTTAGTTCCCAACGCACATGCAAAAACTAAATCTCATTACAAAAAATGTAAAAAATCATTTGAATTGTCCAATATGGGTATTCAGGCTGTTAAAAGTCATGCAGCAGGTATTTATATTAACTTTTTTAATGTGAGAGTGAGAATTAAAAAGAAATGTTGCTTGATTGATTCATTATTTTATATTTTAATATCAGTTTCAAACACATTGTAATCAACTTTTGATTGCAACCTGTTTCAGTTGTTTTCCTTGTTGGTTGGTTGCTTATATTGTTTTTTCAAACTTTGCAAGCTAAACAGATTAAGAAAAAAGATAAAAATTTTTAGACATTTTAAATGTTTCATTATTTATTTATCTTGTTTTAGGTAAGAAGCATCAATCTGCTACAAAGCCTGCTAGTTGTTTCTTTATTAACGGAAAAGAGTTGCATGCTGAACCACTTGGAAGTGATGAAAAAATATCCACATTTTTCACCAAAAAACAAGCAACTATTGTCTCTTTAATTAAATCATCGTTATCAACTAATGCTGAGATCATATGGGCCCTGAAATCTACAATGAGCTGCTACTCTAATAACTCATGTGCAAACTTTTAAAAAGATGTTTCCTGATAGCAAGGTAGCAGAAGATTTCACTATGAGCACCTCAAAAGTATCATACATTGTTAACCATGGACTAGCCCCATACTTAAAGACACTTTTAAAAGAAGAAATCACAAAGTCTGATTGTTACATTGTATCTTTTGATGAGAGTTTAAACGACATAACCCAAACTTGTCAGATGGATCTACTAGTTTGGTATTGGGATGGCGATAATAAAGTTAAAGTGAGATATTGGACATCAGCATTTCTTGGTCATTCTGCAGCTTCTGACCTTCTTACACATTTCAACGAAAACTTATCAAGATTTGATTCAAGTAAAATGTATCAAGTTTCCATGGATGGGCCCTCTACAAATCTGAAATTTCTAGATGATCTTAATAAACACAGAAAGGACAACGAGATGCCACAACTTATAAATATTGGAAGTTGCTTTTTGCATGAAATCCATGGTGCTTTCAAAACAGCTATCGAATCAACAACATGGAATATTAAAGAAACTTTAAAAGGGTGTTGGCAAATTGTTCATGATAGCCTAGCTAGGCATCAAGATTATGAAACAGTCACAGGTGCAACAAAATACCCTCTCTTTTTTTGTGGAACAAGATGGGTTGAAAGTAAATCTGTTGCAGATTGTTGCATTGAAATCTGGCCTAATATATGTAAGTTGATTGAGCTTGGGGAAAAGTTACCATCTTCGAAACAACCTAAATCAAAAAGCTTTTTAAATGTAAAAAAGGCTGTTAAAAACAAACTTATTATTTTAAAATTTGAAATTTTCAGCTTTGTTGCAAGCATATTAGAGCCATATTTGTTGGCATACCAAACTGACAAACCAATGATTCCATTCATGTATTGTGACTTAGAAAGACTGTTACGAACCATACTGAGCTTGTTTGTGAAACAAGATGTTATTGATAATAGTTGTATTTCAGTCCAACTAAAAGAAGTTGATTTTCATAAAAAAGCTAATCTACTTAAAGGAAATCAAATCAAACTAGGGTTCGCAGCTGAAACAAGACTGGCTGTTTTACAAAAGAAAGATATAATAACCATTGCTGATATTCAAAGTTTTCACAAAGATTGCTCTAACATGTATGTTTGATTGATTGAAAAGTTCATGGACGGAACTCCACTAGGATCTATCATTGTACGCAACTCTCAGGTTCTTAACCCAAATGCAATGGTAGTAATGACTCAAAAAGATGCCGAGAAGAAGTATAAATCTTTATTGACCCACTTGATTAGCTTGAAATATGTTTCACCAATCTTTTCTGATAAAGCTATAAATCAATTTGCAGATTTCTTTTGAGAATCAAGGGTTTATCAAGACATCTTTCATGAACTCAATCAAGAAAGAGATAGCTTAGACAACTTCTATTTAAAAAAATTTAACCTAGATAAATATAAAGAGTTTGCATTGACTGTTATAATATTATTAACACTAAGCCATGGACAAGCCTCAGTTGAGAGAGGTTTTAGTATAAATGCCACTGTACTAGAACAGAATTTAATTGAAAAATCAATAACTGCAAGACGTTTAGTCAAAGATCATATGCTATCAAATAATCTTCAGCCACATAGTATTGAAATTACAAGCAAAATGATCATCAGCATAAAATCGGCACATGAAAGATATAGAAGCTACCTAAATTCAATCGCAGACACTAACAAAAAAGAAGCAAGTCAATTGGCAAAAAAAGTTGTTAGCGATGAAATAAAAGATGTTGAAACGAGGCGAGATCAACTGAAGAAAACCAGTGAAATGTTGCAGTTTGATTTGTAAAATTTGTTGAGGAAGCAGAGGAGAAGCAAGATCTAGGGTTAATTTCTAAAGCTAATGCGATGAAACAAAAAGCAAATGAAAAAAATGAAGAAGTAAAGAAATTAGAGCTAGCACTTAAGCTAGAATAAAGAAATTAGAGCTAGCACATCTTAGAGCAAAAAAGAAAGTTGCTAAAATAATATATTCGTTCTCACATGAAGTTTATATTTTGTTAACAAAACACATTAGTTTTTTCAAAACATGTATAAATTGTTATTTTTTTAATATATTTCTTTTAGTTAGCAGATTAATATGGCTCTGTTTCTTGTTTAAAACACCTTTAACGGATTGCTATAAATTAATTAAAAACAGTCTCTGATTTCTTAGAAAATAGTGATAAAAAGTATTTAGGGAACAAGGATTCAGTTGCAAAAGTATTATATTTTTCAACATTGATAGGCAAAATATTTAGACTTTTCACCGCACGAACTCAGGGAAAAAATACTTGAAAATCAGGGAAAATCAGGGAAAACTCAGGGAAAATGGTTTTTCAAAACTGCCATGAACCCTGTATTAGTATTTTGAGGTGTATCAATTTGACAACAGGCTTTGTGCATTGTGGTCAATAAAGTACTACATAAGTACTACAGCAGAAAAACAAGTGTGATTGGTTAATTGGTTGATGATTCGAAGCATCAATTGGTTGATGCTTTAGCTTGAAAGCTGTAGCCCTTAAACATTACAAACTGTAGAGCTACAGCAGTCTAAGTTTGTCTGAGTTCTAATTTAAAAAATTTTTTTTTTTTTTTTTTTTTTTTATTTGCATTCACTCCCAACAAGGCTGCAAGCAACCACTATTAAGTTGGGAGTTACTAGGAAAAAAAAGAACAGAGTTATAGAGCAAGGAAACGGTTGACAGAAGACTTGAAAAGTTGAAGGTTGTAGGAATCAGGAAAACATGAAGATGGGAGAGAGTTCCAAAGGATTGAAGTGCGGGGAAAAAAACTAGATGAATAAAAGTTTTTAGAGCATGCTGGGACAGATACAGTAAACGAATGAGACTTAGCTGAATGACGAGTAAAACGAGAATGAATTTTAGTTGATGGAACTAGAGATGATAACTCCTTTGAGCAGTGACCATGATAGTATCTGTAGAAAAGAGAAAGAGATGCAACTTTACGACGATGGGAAAGAGGTTCAAGCTTAGCAGATAGTCCAGGTCCAACAACATTTACAATGCGTTTTTGGACCTTGTCAAAAAGAGAAAGTGAATCGTTAGAAGAACCAGCCCAAATATGACAACAGTATTCCATACAGGGACGAATAAGAGATTTGTAGAGGTAGAGAATGGAATCAGAAGTAAGGAAATGGCGAGCACGATAAAGAGAAGCAACCTTAGCAGAAGCTAATTTAGCAATCGATTGTATATATGGTTTCCATGAAAGGTCAGTAGTAAGCGATAATCCAAGAAGACGTAAAGAGGACGACTCAGTAAGAGGATTGCCATTCATTAATATAGGAATGTTGACCATACTACGGTAGTTGTTTGCAGTAAGCAATTGGGTTTTTTTAGAGTTGAAATTCACAAGCCACTGTGAACCCCAATCTGTTACTGAAGTGAGATCAGATTCAAGATCAGCTGCTTGTTCTAGGCGATCGAAAAGAGAAGACTTTTTGTCAAGACAGGAGTATAAAGTTGAGTCATCAGCAAAAAGAGCTACTTTAGATGAAAGGTTGTCAGGAAGATCGTTTATGTAGATAAGAAACAAAACAGGGCCCAGGATGGAACCTTGGGGAACCCCAGAAGTTACTGGAAATAAAGAAGAGTGTTGGCCTTCAAGGATGACTTTAATAAACCGATCAGAAAGAAATGATTTGATAATCTCAAAAACTTTCCCAGAAACACCATATAAAGCAAGCTTATGGAGAAGACCAGCATGCCAAACTTTATCGAAAGCTTTAGATATGTCGAGAGCAATAGCCCTAGCCTCACCGCCTCCATCTAATGCACGATAAAATCTTTCAGTTACAGCAGTTAGCAAGTCGGCCGTAGAGCGAGAGGATCGAAAACCGTATTGATTGTCTGACAGCAGTTTATTTGACTCAAGAGATGTGAGGAATTTGTTGATCAAAGACTCAAAGACCTTGCTAATAACAGAAAGAAGACTGATCGGACGATAATTGGAGGGGTCAGAATTTTCTCCAGAGTTTTTGAATATTGGAACCACAGATGCCATTTTCCAACAAGCAGGAAAACAAGACTCAGTCAAACACTTGTTAAATAGTTTAGAGAGAATTGAAGAAAGTTCTGGAGAACAATTCTGCAAGACTGTGACAGGAATGTTGTCTGGACCACAAGCTGTAGACGAGTTTAATTGAGACATGACTTTAGCAACAGAAGCCGGAGTGATTTGAATGTCTAACAATGGGTCAACCTGTTTGACTGGAATAAAAGGAAGAGAATGTCCATAAGATTCAAGAGTGGAATTAGAAGAAAAGTTCTTTGCAAACAGTTCTGCCTTATCTCTGGGAAAGGTAACAAGATCAGTCCCATGAATGAGAGATGGAATGTTAGATCTACCCTTGTTAACAATAACAGTTAGCTTTAATTTAAAATTGATTTGTTCAATGACTGAATTAATTCCAGTTATTGACATTTCAATTTGTGAAAAATTCAATCTTTTTCTTATAGCTTTTCAGCTATTTTTGCCACTTTAAAAATAAAATTTTCAACAACAAATTGTGTGTGCTCTTGAGTTATTAGTTGACTTTAGGTGTTTTTGGGTTGCATACCAATTAACATTTTCTAGTTTTTTTTGAATTTAATTTTTTTATTAAGTCACTTCGAGCTTGTCAAGTCTCAAGTTATGTTAAATAAAAGTTAAATAAGTTGCCTTGTTAATTTTTTGTTCTCTTGTTAATTTTTTGTTTTCTTTACTTGTTAATTTTTTGTTCTCTTGTTAATTTTTAGTTTTCTTTACTTGTTAATTTTTTGTTCTCTTGTTAATTTTCTGTTCTCTTTACTTATTAATTTTTTGTTCTCTTTGCTTGTTAATTTTTTGTTTTCTTTACTTGTTAATTTTTTGTTCTCTTTGCTTGTTAATTTTTTGTTCTCTTTGCTTGTTAATTTTTTGTTCTCTTTACTTGTTAATTTTTTGTTCTCTTTGCTTGTTAATTTTTTGTTCTCTTTACTTGATAATTTTTTGTTCTCTTTGCTTATTAATTTTTTGTTCTCTCTGCTTGTTAATTTTTCGTTCTCTTTACTTGTTAATTTTTTGGTAGGGGTATGTTGTAAATTTGTAAATTTTGTATTTTTTCCAGGTTTTTTGCATCAGCTTGTGAAATTAGTTCCAGGCTGTTCATTACAATTTGAAAAACATTATTCTAATTTTCCAAAATGTAACGACTTTTAAAACAGATTTTGTTTTCTTTATATATATACGATGCATTTATTAAAACAGATCTTTAAAAGCATTCCTGATATAATTATTATTTCGGTGCTCTACTTCACTTTCGATCTGAAGCTATGTTATATATATGTATTTTTAATTTTTAGGGACAGTTAACGGTTGTTTTTTTTAGTTTTGAAATGATGTTTCATTGCTGATAAAAAGTATTAAAGTTTATTGTTAAAGAATTATTAGATTTATTATATTATTACATTATTGTTATTATGAGTATTAAAAATTATTAATACTGGAGGGAGGTCTTTAATAATCTTGTTAATCATAACAAGCTTGGGGTGGGTGGGAAAATTTTCCAAAAATTAATAAACGTTTTCTCAAACCTTAAAATACTTCTTGAGTAATTTTCTGATATGTATTTTCTCTGTAAGTTTTTTTGATTAGTAATCTCGTTGCCATTTAAACTTGCCTTTTAAACTGCGGAACATTTTTGTTCCTGCAGTTCGAATATAAGTGGTGTTTTTCGTAACGACAGGTAACGTTTTTCATCGGATGAATCAATTTATGTCATGTTGCTATGCCATAGTAGTTTTGAATTTTCTTTTAAATTTATCTGCTAATCTTTTTTTGTCTCAATCATTGTTTTTCTCATAAATTTATCGTCTAATCTTTGTTTACGAAATAGTTTTTAACACAACAAAAAATTTTCGAATACTTACCTTATACTTTTATTTAAAAACAAATTATTTTTACTAGTCTGCTAACCACCCCCCCTCCCCCTCTCCATTGCGCCTAAAAATTTAAATAACTTAGACAAAAGTAACTATTTTTTTAAGTTTTTTGATTTTGTTTTCCTTTTTTTTATTTATTGACGTTTATTTCCCCCGACATAAAAAAGGCTTTCACAAATTTTGCATATTTTAAATATACGAATTCCATTTCCAATTTATAAGTAATAAAATTTATTAATAAATGTGATTGGTTTTAATTTATTTTTTCAACTTATGACTTGTTTTTTATGTTGTAATCATGTCCCATTGGTTTATAAGTCCATGTATGATACTTTTGTATTTGTATGATATTTCTGTATATGTATGATTATATATGTATAAGTTTTGTCTGACAAAGACGTCACTTTGACGTTCTATACGTCGCTTGAACGTCCCAAAAACGTCTTTTACAAGCCAAAAACTCGCTGCGTATACTCTACCTATATGACTGCATTTACTATATGTGACTGTATTTTTTTTCTTCTGTTTTTAGCCGATTAATTTTGAAGAAATGGTTTTCAAAGAATCTACCGCACCTACCAACGATTACTTTTCTGCTCAATTCCTCCTTTCATTCAAGTATCTTGGCAACCACTTAATAACAATAAGTGCAGGTGTTACAGATGAAAACAATTTTGATTGGGAGACTGGACCTAGTTCTTCACTTCAAGTAGAAGTTTTTGAGCAGCGAAAAAAATAAGATGAAAAGTGAGCCTCAATATTTAAAGTTATATCGTGTCATTATCAAATAAATAGTTTACTTTCTACATCCCTTACCCTGCTTATTATCTCCTCTAGCTCTGCCAAACGTGCATTACTGGTAATTTTAACGTAAACTTTGATATCCAATGATTGAACAGTGGTTTTTTGTCAAAATTTGTAATCACCATTTAACTAAAGCCTGATTAAAACAAAGAGTAGCTAACTAAACCACATATCTTTAGTTAAACGATTTAGTAGTAATATAACGCTTATTAAGGTGGTATCTAAGAGAAAATAAAAGGCATTTTTTGAAATTTATCGAAAATTTAAAGGTGAAAATTTGGTGTTTAATTTTAAACTTTAATTTAAATTAATAAAAAATAAAAAACTTGCGCGTTTAAGCAAAATTTGCCCTTCTAGATAAAGTGTTACAGTTCTATGGCCATAGTAACTTTTTTTTTCTCCAAATATTTCAAGATGAAAACCTTATCAAGACATCTAGTTTTCACCTGAAGGCTTCATTTATTCTTTTAAATACCTCCCTTTATCCAGTCTATAGAGAAAGCAACACAGTATATGAAAAAAACTATTCGAAAAAGCGGATTAATATCGAAATCTTTTTTAATAAAAATGTTTTTTTAATATTTTTAATATTAATTTTTTTAATAAAAATGTTTTTTTAATATTTTTAATATTTTTTTATATTTTTATTTTTTGATAATTAATTTTAAGGATTTAATTCAAAAACGAAACAAAAAGTCGAAAAAAAAGTCGAAATTCATTTAGTAGGAATAATGTCATAAATGCCTATACAGAATAATGTTGAAATTTGAATTTAGGAATAGTATTAAAAAAACTAGTAAAGAGGAAGAACATGTGAGGAGTGTTGCTACATCGACTGACAAGAACGTAGAACGTGAAAAGAGTGTCTACATCGATTACTTAAAGGTAGAACATGCAAGGAGTGTTGCTAAATCGACTGATTAATAGGTAGAACATGCAAGGAGTGCTGCTACATTGACTGAGAGTTTGGTTTGGGCAGGCAGTCAATTAAAAATAATTGAATCACCATTTTTTTAATTTTTGACATTCAATTTTTAATTATTTCAATCTTAATTATTTTCTTTTAATTTCAATCTTGAACTGCTTTTAGGATTTTCGATACTATTTTTTTTTTTCACAATTTCGTATTTATTTTTTATTTCGATATTATTTCGGAAAGTCCCTTTTCGAATTAGTTCAGTTTGGCTTACTACTTGTTACTACTGTTACTACTACCCAGTCTATAAGCTATACAACAAAGCCCCTAAAACGTACTAAGCTGAGAGCTTGTAAAAAAAGGTTGTGTTGATAATTCTTATTTATGTCAGTTAAAAAACAAGAATATTTTCAGCTAATAAAGCTATCATTGCTGATTCTTAAAAAAATTAAAATAAATTACAATAAAGAAAAAGAAAAAGGTTTGCTACACAAAATTGAAATGCTAATTACCGAGTCAAAACAAATCAGCGTCTAGAAAAAAATCAAATACCTCATTTTCTAAATGTAAACCTCCAATTATCACCATTGGATGAAATTTTTTCTAAACTGATATTTTCTTGTCTTAAACATTGTTGGACAACGCCCTCGAGTTTTTTCTTGACTTTAATTTTTCACAATGTTTGTAGCCTCCGAACAAGGATAAGTTTTGATTGGATACTGAGTTAAAATTTTTTATAGTGTGATCTATTTATAGTGTGACCTATTTAGAGTATTCTGAGCAAAGCAGTTTAAAATTTTATAAAAACAACACAAGTAATGTCATTTTTACATAAACATTTAGTCTAAAAGTATGTTTTAAATATGTTAAAAATTATTTTCTAACCTGGTGCGTGTAGAAAATGATTTTTTTTTTCTGGCTCGCTCAGAACATAGAATTGTAAACAGATTTCAATTTATAATTTCAAGAGATTCTGACCATTTTTAATAAGTTATCTATGTTGGAAGGCATCAAATTAGGGGAAAAATCTACTCACACGCAAATAGTGTTAAATGCTTTTTTTAATAGTATATATTATTAGAACAAAAGTTTTTTTCTTTTCAAAAGCTTTTTGAAAAAAAAGTGTTTTACCCGGCTACCACCTTTTACCGGCAATCGCCGCTGAGCACTTGTAAGTTTCAATTTTGTAATTTTGCACATATTTTTATTATAGAATTTAATAATTCTATAATAAAAATATGTGCAAATGTAATATATGGCTATCTATACCAAGCACTGGATGAAGTTTTAGATTGGTTTACTGATTGAGAATATATGACAGTTTCAGCCTTTCAGTCTTTTGTTTCTTATATCTCAAAACACTTCTAATTACTGTGATATTTGATAACTATTATCGATAAATAAGGGTAACATTAGTGTTATATTATGTAAACCAAGAATTTTTATTATATTGTTTTATTACTGCATGTGCAATAGGGTACATCAGAGTTTCAAAATTTTTGATTTTAAATTTGTCTGATAATTTTTATGGTGCCGCTATATGTAAATAATGACTTAGAGAAATAAAGATTAAAAAAAAAATTTTTTTTACCAGTTTTCGGCATTTTTCGGAAAGAGAAAATTTATCATTTAAACCTAATTTAAAGGGTTACAATTTTTAAATTATTGAAATCTCAAACTTTTTAGAATTTTTTTATATATTACCATATGCTATGAAATGTGAATATATATTTTTTTAAAATAAATATCTTAGTGGGGTAATTTGCGTTAAAAGTTTAAAATAAATGAGTTAAAATATAATAAGACATACAAATTTAAAACAATTAGATATCCCCCCCCCCCCCACTTTTTTTCTAAAAGACTTTTTTTCTTTTTTCTTTTTTTTTTTTAAACTTGATATAGAGGACTTTTTTCACAAATTAATAGTTGTGTTCCCCCCAACTCCTTCAAAACCCGTGTTGTCGGCCCTGATATTCATTGTTTGAAAAGCGTCAATTAAAGGTTAAGGATCGTCTATGAATTACGTAACACGAAAATAAACTTATAGACAAAAGACAAAGCATTAAAAGTTTTCTCTCGCAGAGTCATTAACTAAACCAAGTGTATAAACAATCTTTAAAGTCCAGCGAAAACCGCCGCGCAAAAGAGTAAAATGATCTCCTACTTGTATTTTTAAAATATGTTTTGCGTTGCGTAATTTATGGGCAATCCCTTAGACAATATTACTATAATAATTATTTATCATTAGATGGTTTTAAGGGCAACCCATGAGTTCTTAGAAATTGGAGGGGGATTGTACAAACACCATAACAGGTTCAGGAAAAGATGGAGGTTTTCTATAAAATTTAGAATAAACAACCAGAAGGCAATTATTCTGGTCTATTTGTATGCTGCAATGAATTAAATTACAGTTGAGGCATATAACTGTTAAACTACATGCTCCAACTTATTCAAAGAATGCTTTTACTGACCCTATTACAAAGATTTTATCTAAAGTTGATGGCATAAAAAAAATTGAAACATTTGAACCTATATAACAACTGGAACCTTTAATTGAACATCCTGAAAAATTCCCAAAACAAAGTTGACAGATGCAATTCTTTGTTATAAGTTGGTATAACGTTTATCTACAGACCATATCGACATAAATCTTTCTAAAGCAAAGCGTAAAAGTATTTGCCATAGAAGATAGTTTGCCACAGCAGCAGAGGCTTTCATTTTTTTCTAAATGAGTGAGCACACACTTACTGGTGACGTTTTTTAAAAGTTTCATTTAATCGTTAAACGGATAGCACTGCTGAAAAGACAAGAAAAATAAATTCTAAACATTGTCACGCAATACATTTAAAATGGATCTTACAGCTGTGCCTCTAACACAAAGTTCTTCCCTTCAACCCCTTTACAATATATTGATAAGGGGTTGTCGAGCAAGTACGTACACTTTTATTTCAACCCTCCCCTCTGACCCCTTGCATTTTTCTATACGCGTTTTTAAGTACCCTCTAACTCCCTAAAAGTACCTACGCTTTTAACCAAGTATCTACCCAACATTTTATGATATTTTTTTCAATTTAGTGTCTCGTTACCTTCAAATTAACATCTGCCACTAACCTTTCATCATACACCATTTGCAGACCCCCTCTCTCATCCGAGCGTACGTACTTTGTGAACGATTCCTAACAAGAAATAAACTTAAAAAATTAGTACCAAAATAAGCAAAATATTAAAATTACCGATGTTTATTTCTCAAGTACCCATTCCGAAAATAAGCATTTCACAAGTTTTGCAATACAAAATTAGCGCCTTTGGTGTAGCATTTAACGAGCGCCTTCGCAAAACGACATTTCGAAGTCCAATATAAAAGTTTATTCGCTAAATAGATAGAAATGTAAAAATTAAACATCATTATGTACCAAAATGTTTGCAATTAAATGTTACTTTTACAATCACAAAGTATTACCACTATATAGAATCTATAATGACTTGTTTTATAAGTTTTTCCAAGAAAGTGACTGATCTTTTTTTTTTTTTTTGTGTGTAACTTATTTCGCCGTTAAAAATGTTTACATTGCATATACATATATTGAAATTAATGGCTGGAGCAAGAAGAAGGCACATTTTGCCTTATCGCCCAGCCCCTTATATATATATATATATATATACAGAGCCGTCCTTAGGGTGGCGCGAGTGGAGCAGCCGTTCCAGGCCTCGCGGTTAGAAAAACCTCGCGCCGCGAGGCCATCCTAAACACGAGCAATCAAAACTTTTACTTATTGTTAACGAGAGTAAGGCCTCGCGCAGCAACGCCTTACTCTTGCTAAAAAATAAAAGGCATTACTGTCGTTAAAAAATAAGAAAAAGTTTTGGTTGAATGAAAATAATATATCAATAATATTCGTGCAAAATATCTAATTACCCCCGCAATTATTTATTAATTAAATTTTTTTTTTTAATTAATATTTAATATCAACATGATTCTCCTTCGTATGTGATAATAGCAAACAAAAAAACGCAAATCATTGTTCGAAGCCACAGCCTTGTGGCTTCGAACAATGATTTGCGTTTATAATATTTTAATAATTCTATAATAATTTAATAAGTTGTTATAGAAGGCCATGTTCAAAGTTATTGTTCAAAGTTATTTTAAAGCTCTTCTGTTTAACGGCTATAAAATACTTTTTTAAAGAGTTGAAAAAGTTAAAAAAAATGTTAAAAAGAAATTGATAGATCAGGCGAAATTTTCATTTTTTTTTTCAAAACTAAAAAAGAAGAAAAAACAAAATATCTAAAAAGAAGAAACGAGAACGAATTAAATGAAAAAATTTAAAATAAAGTTCAAAAGTAACGTAAGTAAAATAAAATCAATAAAAGAGTTCAATAAAAAAAGGTAAAAAATGAATAGGCTGCATACCGGATCTTAGTCAGAAGGAACAGTTATTAATAGACAAGCAATTTGTAAAAATTAATATGAATACAACTTCTCTAAAGAGTGAAAATAAAGATGTAAGTAACAAGGAACGTTTCCTTGGATTCTTAGATGTTAAATCAACAACGGGAAAAAATCTAACTGATGTTCTTTTACAAGAGTTACATAAAATTGGATTGCAAATCAGGGACTGAAGAGGACAATGTTATGACAGCGGTTCCAATACAAAAAGTATCCATTCTTGAGTACAGGCACGGATCTTAGAAATAAATCAAAGAGCATTTTACATGCCCTGCGCTAGCCATAGCCTTAACTTCCTAATTTGGGACGCAGCAAAATGATAATCTAAATTGCAATGGCAAATTTTCATTCAACACTTACTAAATCTGGCTGTAAAATGGTCCTGTGGCACTCATAGGGAAAGTAAACTAGAAAGGGTAAAAGCGCCTCCATATCAAATTATTAAGGAAGTTCATACTGTATTAGTTGAACTAGTTGAGTTCACTGAGGATCCAAAAAAATAAACAGTAGTGAAACATCATTAGTTATGAATGAAATAAGTTATAAAAAAAAAGCCTACAGACTCAAAAAATTCATTTTGGAGTTGCGTCGCAGTTGCTTCAAAGGCTAATTCAGTTTTTTTCAGAAACTTAGATTTAGGTTTTGTGCCGGAAACAAAGTTAGTAAGAGAACTTAGTGAAACTTTTGGTGTAGAAACAAGTTTCAAAGAAACCATGCAGAAAAAGAAAAGAAGATTGTTTGAGTACGAGGGAGATCCTATGGCAGAATCCGTCAAACAAATGTTTAAAGTGGAGTATTCTTTTGTTATTGCAGAAGATTTGAACAAATAACTAATTACGATACTCTGTTTGAGTTTCTGTATCATATAAAAAAAACTAAAAAGTACTAAAAATAGTAAAAGAAGATAAATTATTTCAAAGGTGTAAAGACCTAGAATAGTTTCTAAGTTTTGGAGAAGAAAAGCATGTTTGTGGAAATGACTTTTTTTCTGAACTTAAGGTTCTTTGAGAACTTCTACTGGCTGAGGTGGAAACAGCTGCAAGGATTTTGAGATTTGTTCATCAGATTTAAAACCCATTTCCGAATATATTTATAACGTATAGTATTTTACTGACTATACCTGTAAATGTGGCAATTTATTTTACAGTGTGAACACTTATTATATAACATCTACCTACCTATGAGCACCCTTCATATCGATTGCTGAAAACATAAAATGTGCAAATAAGATTACTATTTTGCAAAAATATGTTAAAACCAACACGAAAATAATAACTCAAAATTATACCAACCCGAAATTTATGTTTTGCACTTATGCAACCTCTTTTCAGACAATAAGAAAAAGTTTTTCTTCGTCAAAGCGCCTAAAGTGATGACTTTCAAGAAGGCCTCTCAAAAATGTTTTGCTCCAGGCCTCGCAATTTCTAAGGACGGCTCTCTCTTTCTCTCTCTCTCTCTCTCTCTCTCTCTCTCTCTCTCTATATATATATATATATATATATATATATATATATATATATAGATATATATATATATATATATATATATATATATATATATATATATATATATATATATATATATATATATATATATATATATATATATATATATATATATATATATATATATATATAGATATATATATATATATATATATATATATATATATATATATATATATATATATATATATATATATATATATATATATATATATATATATATATATATATATATATATATAAAATTCTACATAAATATAAAATTCTACATACAAATATGTGTAAAGACATAAATCAGAATTAAAACAGAAAATAACTAAGAAATTAAAGAAATTCAAAATTGCAAATAATTAGGAAGTGTTAAAATGCTTACAACCGCTAAAATGTATAAGAACACTTAAACAATAATTTTCAAATAAAAAAATAATGTAAAATTTCATAACTAACATTATCACTAAATGAATTTTGAACATCATCACTTAAATTTCATTTGTATAAATAAATCTTTTTTTGAGCTTACTCTAAAAGAAACATTTAAAGTCGAAAAAATTAAATTCCCTAAACAGTAATAATCTTTTTGATTCAATCATGAATTGCTCTAAGGCCTTGTTTCTGTTGACAATATCTGGGAATTTTTCCCTCAGATAAGATCCACGGTATTTAATTGGAAAGGAGGTTAACTTTAGATTATATTTGAGTAGGACAAAGTTGTTATCTGAAAACTTAGTTGAATACTTATGATTAATTTTATTAAAATAGGTTTGAAAGATTTTTGGGTTTAATCCTATTTTTATTTTAAACATAAACGATAAAACTTGGTGTAATTGAGTTTATACACATTTAAAGCACCGAGCGTACGTAAAAGTGGTTTGCAAGGATTTCTACAGGTTCCAAACACTATGTTTTTGTTTATTGTAAATTTTCTTAAGTTTTGTATAGCCAGTACTAGCCCACACAATATTAAAGTAAGACAAATAACTGTAAATAAAAGCAAAATATAATTTTTTCAGGGATGTTAGATTTAGAAAAGGTTTAGCCTTAAACATCATTGCAATTTTTTTTTCTGTTCTGCATGTTATTATTGCGAAAGAATTCATTTCGGTATAAGTTTTTATTTTTTGCCATAGTTTCAAAAAGTAAATTTTAATGTGGTAATATTTCGCAATTCTAAAAATAACATTTAAAAAAAAAATTAATCTTATAAAGTAAAAAATACATTTGTATAATTTTTGCATTTCTATCTATTTAGAGAACAAACTTTCATATTGGACTTCAAAATGTCGAAACTTCGATATCGATAATATATATATTGAACTTTGATTTTTAAATCAAAATTTTTTAATTAACTATGAAACTAAGGGCTATTTATTGATATTTATAAGTGTCAAATAACGTGCAATGGTGAAACTTTCTGAAAATCTTTAATAATATCGAAAATATTATTTAAAAAAAAGTATACTGCTGAAATTCATATTTTCCGAGGAAAATTTATCTAGAAATTAAAACTTTTCTGTGCGTTTCCGTGCGTTATTTCTCTTCAAACTTCTTCTTTGATGACATTACTAATGTATACCATTCTTTGTTTTCAATATATTTATATAGATTAGAAATGAATTAAAGTATACTGACAGTTTTATTTCTATGAAAATAGCAGACAAAACATATATGAGTTTTTGTGAGTGATTCTTTAGAAATGGCCTTATAACTTTATAATCACCTTCTTTGTGTGCGTGAATGTGTGAGTATGGGAGTGGGGTGAGGTGTTATGAGGTAAAGTCAAGTAATTATTTAGTTTTTATTTGCTAATATATATATATATATATATATATATATATATATATATATATATATATATATATATATATATATATATATATATATATATATATATATATATATATATATATATATATATATATATATATATATATATATACATTTATATCTATATAGATACATAGATTAATACCTACATAGATTTTTCAAATAACCCTTTACAGAAGATGAACTTTTGCATAAACTCTTTAACAGTATTTGAAATACGGTAGAGAAAGATGCGAAAGTTTTGCTAGTCTTTTATTTCGATGATCAACCCTAGTTTACATTCTTTTTTTTTAACTCTGATTCACTCCCAACAAGGCTGCAAGTAACCATTATAAATTTGGGAGATACTAAAAAAAAAAAAAAAAATAGAGTTATAGAGCAAGACGGAAAGCTTGAAAAGTTGTAAGTTGTGTGAATCGGAAACATGAAGATGGGAGAAAGTTTCAAAAGATTGGCGTGCGGGGAAAAAAACTAGACGAAAAAAAGTTTTTAGAGCATGCTGGGACAGATACAGTAAACAAATGAGACTTTGCTGAATGACGAACCAAACGAGATCGAATCTTAGTTGATTTGTCATCAGCAAATAGTGCTACTTTATATAAAAGGTTATGAGTAAGATTATTAGTGTAGATAAGATTACTAGTGTATATAAGAAACAAAACAGGACCAAGGACAGAACCTTGAGGTACCCCAAAACATACTGGAGCATACTGGAAATAAAGAAAAGTGTTGACCTTTGAGTATGACTTTAACAAAGCGGTTAGGAAAAAACAACTTATTAATCTAGATACACCCTATAAAGCAAGCTTATGGAGAAGACCAGCATGCCAAGTTTTGTCGAAAGCTGTAGATATGTCAAGAGCAATAGCCATTGCCTCACTGCCTCCATTTAATGCACTATAAAATCTTTCAGTCACAGCAGTTAACAAGTCGAACGAGATAATAGAAAACCGTAATGATTGTTTTACAGTAAGTTACTTGACTCAAGATGGGGTTTGAGACATTTTTTAATCAAAAACTCAAAGACCTTGCTAATTTTAGTAATCGTATTGTTAACAAAGTTGATTTAAAACGTATCGAACTGATACGTTTCAAAGAACGTCTGTTGAATTTGAACTGGAAAGTTTAGATGGTAAAGTGAGCATGAAAATCGCAGCATATACAGCATATACAAAGTAACTGGATACTTAAAACCAGTTGACTGGAAAAAACATGCAACAAAGTTGAAACATTTGAAAAATATCAATTTTCCGAGTGCGTGACCTTTAACATACCAGTCTTGTAATCATGATGCTCCGTTAACACCAAATCGTTTCTAACATGGTCGAATAGGTGGCAAATTTTCACAGGAAAACTTTGATACTGAGGATTTTAAAAACGCTGGCATAGAATCCAAGAACTTCCAACCTTAAATTCTAGGAAAAGTTGGTTCCTTGAAAAAATTGATATTTAGATAGGAAATGTTGGTTTTAGCCATCAAAGAGCAAAAAAATCAATGATCGATAAGCCTACAGCACATTGAAGAGGAGGAGAATGGTGCAGAGGAATTTAAAAGAACATTCGAGAATTTTGGGAAACGTGCTGTGTCAGCGAGTGAATGAATCTTATTGGTTGAACGGGTTTGCTGACGCGTTTGATAGAGATTTTTTTGGGATATTTATTTTTGTTATTTTTGTTCACCGGAGTTATAAATTTTTAATTTGTTAAGTTTTCAGATTTCTGGAAAGTTTTTTAACTAGAATATATACAATATTTTTATTAAAGGTACAAATGGAGCTTACAATGCTTTTTTAAGTACATTTTTGGAGTACTTTAATGAAACCTGTTCTCAAGAGAATATAAGAATTAAGTCAAAAGCAATTGCTAATCCGTGGATAAATAAATCGTTATTAAAGTGCTCAAAAAAAAAGCAAAAACTTTACAATAAATTTCTGAAAAATAAAAACAATGATAATAAAAAAAATTACAAAAATTATAAATATTTTTACCAAGATCTCATTAAAAATGCAAAAAAAAAATATTACAGTAATCAAATTAACAAATGCAAATTTGATTGCAAAAAAACATGGTCCATCATCAATGTCATAATGGGAAGAGAAAAACTAAATTCACCTTCTCTACCTAAACGAATTGTTATTGAAAACAACGATATATTTAACCAAAAACAAATTTTGGAAGAATTTAATAAATATTTTACAAGTATTGGTCCAAATCTTGTAAAAAAAATAGTACCAACATCTGTATCATTTAAAACTTTCCTTAAACCAACGAATAATGTTATCATGCTTGATTATGAATTAACCTATGAGGAATTTGAGGCAGCTTTTTCCTCGTTAAAAAAAAAAAAGGCTCCGGGATTTGATGAAATATCTAGTAATATAGTTATTGCAAACAAACACAGTCTTAAAAGACCTCTAATACATATACTAAAGCTTTCGTTAAATTCTGGGATATTTTCGGATGTACTTAAATTAGCAAAAGTAACTCCAATGTACAAATGTAATGATCATTCTGACATTACAAACTACTGGCCTATATCAGTACTTTCTGTATTTTCAAAACTATTCGAACGTGTAGTTTATAATAGAATCTATGATTACTTCATTAAAAACAATTTTTTTTACCCAAATCAGTTTGGTTTTCAAAAAAATCTATCTACTGAGCATGCAATCATTGAAATAGTAAATCAAATAATTAATGGTTTTGAAAATAATAAATTTACTTTAGGAGTATTTCTTGATTTATCAAAAGCATTTGATACAGTGGACCACTGTATTCTCTTAGTTAAATTAAGACATTACGGAATAGTTTATAAAACTTATTATTGGATTAAAAGCTATCTTACAAACAGAAAACAATATGTAAATAATGCCCAATCTGGAGTGTTAAATGTTGTATGTGGAGTTCCGCAAGGATCGATTCTTGGTCCACTTCTTTTTTTAATATATATAAATGACTTCTGTAATGCATCCTTAAAACTTAATTCAGTCATGTTTACAGATGACACGAATTTATTTCTTACCAACAACGATATCAAGAAATTATATGCGGACATGAATATTGAACTAAATAAAGTAAATAACTGGTTTAAGGCTAACAAACTCTCACTTAATACCGAGAAAACAAACTATATACTTTTTCATAAAAAAAACACAAGAAGAAAATCTTCCTCTCAAGTTGCCGAACCTATTTATAAATGATAAATTAATTAAAAAGCATTCCAATATAAGATTCTTGGGAATCGTTGTTGATGAAAAATTATCCTGGCTTCCTCATATAATATATATCCAGTCAAAAATTACCAAAATCATATGTTTAATGTATCGCGTTCGCTCTTTCATTAATACAAATAGTCTTAAATTAATCTACTTTGGGCTAATTCACAGCCTCATCAGCTATGCAAACATTTCATGGGCAAGTACTCAAACAGCAAAGCTTAAGAAACTTTATAGTTTTTAGAAACATGCCTGTAGAATCATTTACTTTAAAAATAGGCGGGAACACGCTAATCCCTTGATGAAAGATATGAAAATGATGAATGTATTTGAAATAAATATCTACCAGCATTTAATTTTCATGTATCGTTACAATCACAATATCTCTCCTATAAGCTTTAATAATAAGTTTGAGTTAAATAAAAATGATAACTATAATCTTAGAGCGAATATGTTGAATACATATAAACTGCCAAGGATAATAAATAAGTATTCAAAATACAGCATTTTATATAGAGGTCCAAAGGTATGGAATATTTTTCAGAAAGAGTTCAAAGGTACGGTGAGTTCGTTAAGTTCATTCAAGTTTTTAACAAAAAAAGAAATCTTTAAAACGGTGAAACATTTTTTGTTAATAATGCTTTGGATAAATTCTCTTAAATAAGTTTTTGTTTTGTTTCTACTTTTGTTTGTTGCTTGACAATTTTTATTAGCCGATTACGCATTTTGTTATGATATTTTATTGACATTTTTATTTTGTATGTCATATTACGATATTTTAATTAAATCTTGTTAAAGGGGTTCGATGAAAAGATTGCGATGACGTTCTGTCATCCTCATCTTCTTTGAGTCCCTATCTGTTTTACTTATTTTGTTAAATTTTATATTATGTAGTAGAATCTGTAAAATTCTTATGTTATGTAAACAGAGAAAAAAAAAAAAAAAAAAAGAAAAAAGGTACATTCTCAGAACCAACCGCTCTTAGCAGAATTTAACAACTAATTGCTTCCTTTCTTATAGTCCATTTACTAGTTTTCAAAAAAGTAACTATTTTGAGGGACTTCGCAATGTTCCAGCATTGTCACGGGTTTCAGACCTTGAAAAATCAGCGGAAAAATTGATCTGATTTTGCTGATTATAATGAGCTCAATTAAGTCGTTACTTTGACGTATCTAGTCTAAGAGGTCGGTTAAAAATACTTCGATGTTCTAAACTACTTTTTTACTGCGCACACTAATGGAATTCAAGTTAGCTTTCTCATTATTAAAATCTTCATTACAAATTAACAAATCTAGAGGGTTGCTGCAACATGTGCAAGCTTCCATTACCTCTTGTAATTTTTTGCGAAAAATTTGTTTTTTTGCGAAAAATGTATTCAACTTTGCAAAAGACGCAACAACGCTAAGGTTTGCAAATCGTTTTAAATTTGCCTCTTTATTTGTTTTGCTACCAGACTTTCTCTTGCTAGGCTCATCCATGTTGTTAATTGATTACTTCAGACTTCTACTTGATCACTTCTAACTTATTTTTTGTATTCTGAAAATTCGGATGATTTTTCACTAAAAATTTCACTCAGTGGCGCACACCCACGCTGAACCAGATTTTAGTTTGATGAAATGACATAGGGTTGCGTCATACCTTTTTGAAATTGTTAGAACAATATCATTCAGGGAAAAAAATCATAAAACTTATCTTCAAAAAATATTTGGGTTTATACAGGGGTCAAAACGGTTCCCGAACTTTTGCGCCCCTCTGGTTGATCATAAAACCAACCCGAGGGGGGAAAACAACTGTTTTATATTTTGTTAAATAATATAACTAGTTATTAGTTGCCCCTTCTAGATGGTCTAAAAAACAACCCGAGGGGCACCAACGTTTAGCATTTATTTTTACCTGTGTGAATATAATCATTATTAAACTTTATAAACAAGTTTATAAAGAACGAATAATATATTTTACTTTAAACAAAATATCAAAAATCACTTTATCAATCTAGTCAAATATGTTTTCATTGAAAAAATAAAAAAAAGCATGCAAATATTGTACAGTAGTTTTATACTGAGTAGTTTTAAGGCGAGTTTCCACTCATCCGTTTTTTCACGGGAACGGGAAAGGGACGGGAACAATAATCACGTGGGCATGCGTAGTAAAATTTTAAATATGTCTAAAGGAAAACTACGCATGCTCACGTGATTATTTTTTCCTTCCCTATCCCGTTCCCGTGAAAAAACGGATGAGTGGAAACTCACCTTTATACCCTAACCCTAACCCTAATAGTTTTATACTGAACAATACAAAACAGACCGCAACTCATCATTACCACATGTGTAACAAAACTTCTTAATTCTGCATATTTTCATTTTGTTTTAACTTTAAACATTGAAGTATAATAAACAACGCTTGTAAGTAATGTTAAATGGTATTTAATAAGGAACCTATAAACTGTAATAGTCAGCATTTATATTTGTATTATATTATGTTACATTTGTATAGTGTTTGAAACATTTTTTAAAGAATTATTATATGGTATATACATCGTTATATTTTAGGTATAATAAAAAGTGTGTTTTCTCTGTGTTCTTAAATTGTTTTACTTTTCTAGATAGAATGAATTTATTTAAACTGAGCTGGTCGGGGATTTCTTAAGGTGATTTTATAATGTGCCACTTTTTTTTCTAATTTAAAATATTAATAAGTGTAATTTATTATAAAATATTCAGGTTTGCTTAAATATTGTATCAAATCCTAGTGTACCAATTAAATACAAAAGTAGAAAATATGGAGAAATTAAATCACCAAATTTCAATGAACGATCTGTGAAAGCATCATTTATTATAGCACTGGTACCAGATGTACCAGAGACAAACAATAATGTTAAAATTCTGCTTAACAAACTCTGTTTCGATAAAGTAAACTTTACTTTTGTGGCAGATATCAAACTCTGTCAAGTCTTGTTTACACATTACTGATAGAAGAATAGGAACGAGAAACCCTAAAATCTTAGCCCCCTCTGCACCAAACGTGAGAACATCAAGTTGATGAAATATTTTACAATATTTAATTTAAAAATTATGACCATATAAAGTTTAAATCCCCCTCAAATTGAGGGGTTTCCAACCTTTAGATGGTCATAACTTTTGAACACTAAAATATGTTATTATGAAGTTTAAAAGTTCTCAATGAATATAAGTCTAGTTGAAAATAGTACAAAAAATATTTACATACATTACAAACATATACATACAAATATATATACAAATATATATGCAAAGTGTGATAACAATGTATATATACAAAGTGTGATAACAGTGTAAACTTTCCGAAAGAAGATGACTAAGATCATATCGTAGGAAACTTTTTAAAAACAATAATAAACAAACTAATTTACGAATACCTTATAAACGTCACATTAAATTAGAATATATATATATATATATATATATATATATATATATATATATATATATATATATATATATATATATATATATATATATATATATACATATATATACATATATATATATATATATATATATATATATATATATATATATATATATATATATATATATATATATATATATATATATATATATATATATATACATATATATCTTATACTGCTGAGTTAGGTGAGCATGATGATGTCATACTCACCTAATGTCAAATAGCCTGCTGCCGGGGGCTTCAGTACATACATCGACTGACAAATAGCCTGACTCGCCGTGGAGTGCTGCTACATCGACTGAGGGTTTGGTATGGGTCAGCAACATTTTCATTCATTCTTCTTCGTTTTCCCTCATCGTTTTCTAAAAATGCTCACTTAATTTAGGCTAGCAAAAAAAGTGAGCAATTGCGCATATAAATATGGTATAGTAGATATATATATATATATATATATATATATATATATATATATATATATATATATATATATATATATATATATATATATATATATATATATATATACATATATATATATATATAGAATCTCTTACATAAGCAAAACTATAAACAATATAAGCAATATATAAATGTAAAATAGTATAAATAGTTATGAACAACAAAACCTTATAGAAAAATTATAAAAATCCAAAATAAAGTTAAATAAAAGATAAATTAATTAGTAATTTTATAAAATGTTAAGGAGGGAAAGAATTAAGTTTTTTATTTTGTTTTTTAAAAGACAAAAAGAACTTGGTCAATCAAAACAAAGACTTGGTGAAACATGTTTATTCCATAGGTGCGGTGCACGAAAGGCAAGACAAAATTGATTAAAATTTGTTTGAAAAAAGGTTTGTTTAAAATTTTTTCACGAATTAACAAAATATAAAATTTTTAAAACGTTGAGTTCAAATATACTTAAAATTTTCTTTTCAATAAAAAAAGGTTTACAATGAGTAAAACGATCAGCAAAGTTAATTATGCGAATTGCTCGCTTCTAACAGCGATAAAGACGATGTAATATACTTTTTTCAGTACTTCGCCAGGCAATATTATCGTAGTTTATATAGCATAAATGTAGAATATATAAGAAATAAAGTTTTTTTTTTTTAAATAGTTTCAAGGTTAAAAAATTGAATATAAAAAGTTAACTGTAACTTTTTTTTAATTTTTATGAATAATTGAAAAAAATTTATTTTGTTACTAACATAAAAAAAAAATTGATTTCTTACTGGCTGACCTCTCAAAAAGCCCTAGTCCCGCAGCGGCTGCATAGGCTGGAGAGGGATAAATACGGGGCTGGCATCAAAAAACGCTTTTTCAACTTTTTTTTCCTGTATTACACAGCCTATTTTATCATTAAATTATAATTTTATCATTAATTTTTAATTTTATCATTAACTTATAATTTTATCATTAACTTAAAATTTTGTCATTAACTTATATTGAAAAAATAAAATAATAAAAATAAAAAGTAGCATTAAATATTTTATTTTAAATGAGAATAGCTACTTTGACCGAACTTTCAATACCATCCAATAAGTTTGGTCGCCATTGCTTTGAACGTTTATTGTCAATTCTTGCACATACAGTCAACCAAAGTAAAATAGCAAGATACACACAACCAATCGTCACAGGGTTCTCAACGAATCTATAATTGTTGTTGAGCTGTATTTTTATCTCCAAAACAAATGTCACATGTTTGAAATTTTTTTAAATTCAAAGAACCATTAGATTGACAGTCTTGATATATGAAAGTTGCTATGGATTCTGATATAATCAAACTTTGATTACCTCCACAAGTTTTCGTTTCCGTTAATTAATAGGAGGTTGTTAAACAAATTAGCTTCCTTTGCCGAACGGAAGCTGATTTTCCTTTTGATACTGATACGGAAGCTTTAAGCATGCCAGCATGTAAAGCATTTAAAGTTGATGTCTTTAAATGCTTACAAACAGGTGTGCAGCATATTAAAGAGGATTTTTGTTTTAATGAGCTCAAAGAAGTTAGTAACTTAAAGTTCTATGCTTTTGTATACTTGAAAAAATTTCTAGAATTGCGGTGCTGGTATAGGCAGTGTTGGTAAGGCTTGAGCACTTTGTGCAAAAACTAATCCAATAGCTATTTTTTCATTGGTTATTTTTTCCTGAGGCAACGGAAAAATATCTGTTGCTTTGAAACCTGAACGCACTTTGTCGTTGAAGAAGGTTCTGGTCCATAAGCTGTTGGAGCAACCCAGAGTAACTAAGTTTGTTCAGAATTCCGCTTTATATATTTTTCTCTGTCCTGAATACGCCTACATAAAGTGGATTTAGCACGTGAGATGTATGATCCGTGTCGTATCCTCCTGATGCGATTATTATTTTATGTTTAAACGACCCGAATATACGGTCGTTCTTCTCTTCTTGTTACATGCTTGTAGAGCATCGTGTTGAATATATACGCTGATAAATATCGTGTTATTTCTTGATATTTATAACATCTTAGTTAATAGAATCACTTATAAGATTCTACATTAGAGCCCACGGATACATTTGGAACTGTTTAGTTAATTTTTGAAGTTGTTTTACATTTGATGTGAAAGATTTATGTAGATTTAAGTTTACCACGAAAAATTTGTTAGGAAAATATTTGGTCGCCATATTGAAGAAAAGTATTGTTACAAAACATATATTTGAGGATAATTTATTTACAAATTATGTCTCTAACTAACAAACGGCGATTTAGGTCATGTAATGTTAATTCCATTAAAAAAATTGTTTGAAAAAGCATTTGCTTGCATGGAAACTTATAATTCTGTTGACAGTGCAGCAGAGGAACTAGCTAGTTTTCATAACACACTGATTGAAAAGTTTAAAAAAGTCGAACAATTTACTGAGGAAATTATATATCTTATTGAGGATGACGAAGAACTAGATATTGAAGAAGATACTTCAACCAAATTCAATTTATACTTTCGAAGAAACATTTTATTGATTAGTAAATTTATAGAAAAAGAGAATTTTTCCAAAGTCGATGAAGGAAGTATTTCTAATAAATTGAAATTTTCTGTTAAACTACCTCAAATAACTTTAAAACCTTTTGATGGCGACAAGAAAACTAAATATCACTTTATGAGAATTTTGAATGTTCAATTATTAATAATAACAATTTTATCTGGTATCCAAAAACTCACTTATCTTCGGAGTTTAGTTGAAGGAGAGGCATTATCGACTATCAAAGGACTTGCTTTAACTAATAATAATTTTGATGTTGCAATGAACTCAAAGAAAGATACAACAACAAACAACAACTTATATCAACTCATATGAATTCTTTACTTTCATTGGATAAAATTATTAATATTAAAGATGTATCGATGCTTCAAAAAACTTATGACAACCTGGAAACTCAAATACGTAATTTAGAAAATCTTAATATTACTTCTTCTATGTATGGTCCAATACTCATACCAATTTTAATGCAAAAACTTCTTGAAGAACTGAACCTAATAATATCAAGACAACTCCAAGGTAATGACTCGTGGGAAATAGAGAAAATTCTTGACATTTTTAAATCTGAACTGCATGCACGAGAAAAGTCAATCATAAACGATTCTGCTTATGATCGAAGACCTTTATCAATTGAGACATTGCATTCAAGTTCCTTGTATAATAATATGAAAAGCTTTAGCTCTCCTCATAATAGAAGACATAATAATACTTATAATGAAAACTTTAATAAATGCATCTTCTGTGATAAAGATCATCTTCCTCAACATTGTAAATCAGTGACACAATTAGATTCAAGAAGAAAAGTTTTAAAAGATCGGAAACGTTGTTTTATTTGTTTACGTATAGGACATATTTCCTCAAAGTGTTTATCACGTATAAAGTGTTATGAATGTTCGAGCCGACATCATGCTGCTTTGTGTGAAAAGAAATATCAATTACAACCATCGGACAGTCAACTTACTTCAGTTGCTGGAGCATCAAAAGGACATTCAGTTTTATTACAAACAGCTTTAGTTACAGTAACATCAGGATCTACTGAATTAAGAAATTGCAGGTTTTTATTTGATAACTGTTCTCAGTTGAGCTATATCTCACCAGTTATTCGAAAAAGACTTCATTTAAAGACTATTGATTGGAAGAAAATAATTATTAAAACATTTGGTAATCAATGTATGACTGAAACTCTGGATAAGGTTCAATTTTGTATTCTCGATATAAATAATATGTCCATACCAGTCTCATGTTACGTGAAAGAAATATGTGCTCCGATAAATGGACAGAATATAGAGTTTGCCGTTGAACACTATAGTCACTTGAAAGGATTGAAATTAGCAAAAAGAAATTGTACTGATAAAAATGTTTGTGTGGATATCCTTATTTTTATTGCTCTTTTGTGGAAAATGAAGGTGGACCATCAACACCTTTTTTGTGGAAAAGGTGTTGATGGTCCTGTTGCTCTCAAGTCTAAGCTTGGTTTTTTGTTAAGTGGCAATGTTATTGAAAACTTAGATAATTGTAGTGTGCTTTATTCTCACGTTTTAAAAGTTTCTTCTGAATTTAGTAGTGACCAAGCAGTATTTCACAATTCTATGTTGTCCTTCTGGGATTCTGAAGCCATAGGCACAACAACATCTGAAATTAATGACGTAGTAAATGAGAACTTTAAAAAGGTAATGTGCATTATCTACCTCATCGACCTGTGGTTAGAGATGATAAATCAACTACTAAAGTACGCATGGTATTCGATGCTAGTGCATCTATTGATGGGCCATCGTTAAATGATTGTTTGAATGCAGTTCCAAGCTTGACAACTTCTTTGTTTGGTGTACTATTGCGATTTCGATGCTACAAATATGCATTTATCTCTGACATTGAAAAAGCATTTTTACAAATATCCTTAAAAGGTGCAGATCGTGATTTTGTTCAATTTTTATGGGTCAAAAATGTTGATACAGTTAATAGTGAAAATATTTTATCCTCTCAAATTGCTACATATCGTTTATGAGTTTTATTCGGCGTAACTTCGTCGCCATTTTTACAAAGTGCAAGGTTAGCTACTCACCTGCAAAAATATGTTAAAGCTGATCTAGATTTTGTTGAAAAGATGATGTTAGCATTGCATGTTGATGATTTAAACTCTGGTAGTAATGATTTAAATCAATGCATAAACTTTTTTAATAAAGCTAGAGATTGCTTACACGAAGCAAATTTTAATCTTAGAAAGTTTGAATCAAACTCGATGAAGCTTGAACAGAAGATTCAGCCACTTAATTATAAACGAATGACTGAAACTAAAGTACTTGGTCAATTATGGGATAAGGATTCTGACAAGTTTACTTATTCATTTAATGGTATTACTTCACACTATAGACATATTTGTTTAAAAAGAGATGTTATTAAATTTATTGCTAGTATTTTTGATCCTATGGGACTTATTAATCCAGTAATTGTACGATGTAAGTGCTTGTTTTAGAAGTTATGTATTGCAAAATATTCTTAGGATGATTTCATGTCTGGTAATATTTATAGGAGTGGAGTGATATTATATTTGATTTTTGTTCTTTAAACAAATTAACTTTACCTCGTTGGATTTTGTCGGACTCTTATTTATTCAATACTAATGTTAAACTTAAGCTTCATGCCTTTGCTGATGCAAGCCTTAAAGCCTTTGGTACTTGTATATATCTTAGATGTATTATAAACGATTCACAATGTTTTGCCACTCTTGTTGCCTCGAAGTCTAGAGTGGCCCCTGTCAACAAAACGAGTGTTCCAAGACTGGAGTTAAAAGCAATGGTTTTATTGTGCTCCCTGTTGTTGACTGTTAAAAGTGAATTTAAAAATTTAAACATAAACAAAATATTTTATTGGACTGATTCTACCATATGTCTCTACTGGTTAAACAATTCTAATCAAAAGTATGAAGAATTCACAGAAAATCGTTGAGTAAAAATTCGTACTTTATTCCCAATCGAATTATGGAAATATGTAAAGTCTACACGAAATCCTGCAGACATTATTTCTCGTGGATGTTCGTTCAAATTTATTTTGAATAACAGTCTTTGGTTTAAAAGTCCTGATTATCTTAATGACATTTTAATCCCATGGCCTATTTATAATTTGTTAGAACCTAATGACGGTGAAGGTAACATATGCTTGTTAGCTCCGTCAAACCTATGAACAGTAATTTGGAATTTATTAATATTGACAGATTTAGTAGTTATGAACAATTAAATAGAATAACTGCTTGGGTTTTAAGAATCGTAAATTGCTTAAAAATTCGTATTCAAAAGTCTTGCGTCGTCATAAAGCCTACTTTATCAGCTGACGAAATTGAAAGAGCAAAGACACTCTGGGTGCAAAATGAACAACATGACATCATGACAAACAAAAATTTTAAACAATTAAAAAACAACCTTGGACTTTGAGTTGTTGATGGAATTATTCGATGTCACGGTAGAATTTCCGAGCTAAGAACTAAGTTTTGGATTCCTCAATGTAGACGGTTGGTTTGTAACGTCATTTTAAAGTGTTATGTTTGTCAATATTTTGAGGGACTACCTTACAAGTACCCTCCATCTCCTCCTCTCCCTCTTAGTTGTTTATGTGATGATTATCCATTTAAGTATAATGCAGTAGATTATGCTGGTCCTGTATTTATTAAAAACATTTATGGAGGCAGTGACATTATGTACAAAGGATAGATTTTTCTGTTTATCTGTGCTAGCACTCACTCTATTTGTTTGGATTTGGTATCTGATGTATCGTCTTCTGTATGTATTCGTGGATTAAGACGTTTTTTCGCTAGAAGAGGTGTCCCTAGCAAAATTGTATCAGACAATGGTACCCACTTTGTTGCTGAACAAACACAGCAATTTGCAAGTAATAATAATATCTTAATAAATCAATTGAATGGCAATTTAATGTACCATCTGCCCCGTGGTGGGGTGGGTTCTTTGAGAGGATGATAAAAATGGTCAAATGATGCCTTAAAAAAGTTGTTCAAAAAGCTCGTTTAAGCTTTGAACAAATGTTAACCTTATTGCAAGAAATTAAAACTGTTTTAAATAATTGACCACTTACGTTTGTATACACTGGAAAAATAAATGTGCAGTTTTGATACACAAAAATTTATGTAGTTTTATTTTCACACAAAGATGTGTAGAATTAATACAAAATTGTGTAGCCGCCATTTTAATAAGACACGTGCGTGTTAGCGGTTTCGTTTTGGAGGGAAATCGATTTCAAGTTCGAACAAAGAGAAGAAAAGAAATATTTTTGTTTTTTTCGGTAATAAGCATTTTTTGTTACAATATGTTTAAAAATAATACCTTGGTGTTATAATATAAAAGGGTAGTTAAATCTTTTATTTTTATTTGCTGCTCTTTATTTACATTTCTATACTTTCACTCAATATACATGCTGCATTAATTGGTGCACAAACATAATAGATACAAATGTGTAAATGTAACTAAGGCAAATGTAAATGATTATTCAAATATTTGCATGAGCAATGTAATGTTTTTGCATGAGCGATAATTAGTGTTAGTACAGAAACTGTAAAATAGCTCTTGGTCAAATACCAATTTATATTTAATTGCATTTTTAATCAATTTATATTTAATTACATTTTTAATCAGAAATCAGAATTTGTGTTGCTAATGAATACTGTCATTAGTAGCAAGTCTTTGTAATATTTTTGTTTACTTTCACTATGCATCGTATTATTTCAAAACCATTAGATAAGTCATGTTTTAATTTGTATTTTTGTCAAATTAGTTTAATAGTTGCATATTGTTAAGAAGAAGTTTAACTTTATTATCACTCTATACACTGCAATTATAATTGGAATCACTAATTAGAGTAATAAGGAAAATAAATTTATTTTTATTGTGATTTAATGTACTTACTAAATTTAAAAATACTAGCATGACGTACTTTAATGACATATTTTAAATTTTGTCCGTAATTATTGCAACTTTTTCATTCAATTACAAGCAAGTAGCTTTTAAGTTTATCAGTTTGATGTTTTTGTTGTTACTGAACACATTACATCTTGTTATTAAGCTATTGTTTTTAAGTTTCTTTTGTTTTAGTGGTGTATAACAATAATAATTATTATTAACCTATATTTTAAATAACTTATTATATTTTGTATGAAATTATGGTTTTAATTGATTTTACTGTATTATTCTAATATAACTCGTTGTTGATGCATCTTAAAATATGATTTAATTAATATAATCTTGTGTTTCTAGTTGTAAATAGTTATTTGCTTGTAGATGTCTCATAAATTGTTGAAAGTTTGGACTCTAGACGGTTCGGTAAAAGCAGCTGTGGTATGCAGTAATTTGGCTGAATTGAAAACCAAAGGTAATAATCATTGAGTATTGTTATTCATAACTTTTCTTATAAGCGGTCATCTCAAATAGAAGGTGCAAACAATTAGGTTTCTTCTACACGAAACAATGGGCTATTACTGCTGTTTATGTAGAAAAAGTATTGATGATTTTACAATTAAGAACTTCTTAACACATTTTCACTTGAGACATAGCTTAGCTAAATATGATAAAGTAGCACTTCATTGTGGAAAAGATGGCTGTATATATTTTGATCATTATCGACTCATTTACGTAGAAAGCATAAGCTTACTTCGACAGATGCAAGCTCCATGGAACAAAAAACAGTTGATAATGAACCAGAAAATCTGTGTGATGAAATTGAAATGAGTGAGCAAGTTGAAGTGCCTGAAAATGATAAAGTTACTAACTTTAAGGAACAGCTAAGACAGCTACTGTTTAAAGTTTATGCTAAGTATGGGTGCTTAAATATTATACAGGAGGGATTTACTGATTTATTAGAGGGGCTGTGTCAAATGTTTTCTGATAAATTCAAGAATGTTGCAAATAATTTAGATGCAGTTCATATATTTAAAACCAAAACTCAACTTGAATCAGTAATTCAAGAAATCGACAATGTTAAGCCAACTTTGAAAGAAGTAGGAAGTTTTGAACAGCAATTGAAACACTTTAAAAATCATATGAAATTTGTTGAGCCGGTTGGACGTCCAATATCTGTTCGTTATGAATCCCGTTTGGATAAGGAAACTGGCAAAATATGTCAATATCCTATTCCTAATACATACCAGTATATACCAATTCATCTGACAATTAGATTTGTTTATAAAAATTAACAAAACAAAAAATTAAAAAAACAACAAAGGAACACAAATAACTTAATAAGTGACTTTAGCGATGCTTCTCGTTTCAAAGAATGTCAACTGTTTATAGAAAATTCGGATGCCTTACAGTTACATTTATATTTCGACGATTTTGAAACCGTTAATCCGTTAGGCTCGAAAACAAAAATTCACAAACTAGGTGCAGTCTATATGATAATACGGAACTTGCCATCCTATTTAAACTCCCGCCTCATGCATATTCATCTGGTATGTCTTTTTTATACAGAAGATACAAAAACTACTCGTGGATATGAACCAGTTCTTGAAGAAATTATTAAGGATATTAAAACATTAGAAATAAAGGGTATTGAAATTGTGCTCGGTAAAGCATGTCAGACAGTTAAGGGCACTGTTGTTTTGTTTTCGGCTGACAATTTAGGTGCTCATGGAATGTTAGGTTTCCAAGAGAGTTTTACTTTTGATTGTACATATCGATTGTATTATGCAACATTTGAAAGCATTCAAGATCACCACCGAGCCAGAGATTTTGAACCAAGAACTGCTGAACAGCATGAAAAAGACGTGGAAGACTGCAATACAAGAAATACTGGTGTAAAGCGACAATCACCCTTTAATGATTTGCATTATTTTAAAGTTACTGACAACTATTGTGTGGATGCTATGCACGATATATTTGAAGGCGTTTTTCCTAATGTTAAAATCAGTTTTATACCAGCTTATTATTGTCGATAAAATTTTTACATGTAATCAGCTCAATTCTCGACTAGCATACTAAATGCATAATAACTGGTCCAAGATCAGACATGGTATTTTTAAAAGAACATATAAGGTTAGAAAAATTGTTTTCCTTGCTGCTACTTTCTAAAACGTCACATATACCATCTAATGTTTTTGTTAATGCATTAATAGTACAATCTGCATCACTGCCAGCCATTTCACATAATCCAAAAGATAAAGTACTTCCGTTTTTTGGTAGTAACTTGGAAATTTTGAAATGTCTATGATGTTTAGTGGTACTGTCACTATGAAGACAATTGCCCGAATTATAATCTACAGTGTAATCATTTCTTCTGCAACTTGAAGTTGAGGAAGTGCTACTGCCTCACTCATAAATCGAGATTATGTACCAATTGAGGGAAGCTTCTCTATATTTACCTTTGCTAGTTTTTTTTAAAACTGCTGTGATAACTTCATTAACTTTGTTCATGCTGACATTCAAAGAAACTAACCCTATAATAATTTCTCTTATATCATTAGAATACCTTCCATTTTGAAATGTTACTATTTTGCGATCATGGAGAAGACAACTTAAATTAAAATCTTTATTTTCTTCGCATAATACTCTAGTGCTAGGAGAGTCAGTATTTGAACTATTAGAAGAAAAAATTTCATGTTTATTTACTACCATGCTAAACTTCTTGTTTGCATAATACAATTTTTTTGCATGTAATTCTTTTTTCCTGATGAAGGAGTGCAACTTTATTGTCACTTTTTTCAAGCTTACCTAACAAAAGTTTAATTTTTTTATTAAGATTTGTAAAGACTTTATTATAGAAATCTTTTAATTTCCTTTATTTCCTTATTTTGTTTCTTTTTTAATTGACGAATCTTTGCTTTATTACTTGCATCTAATAATTTATATGTCCTTTCTGGGTCAATAAATCTAATTGTTTTTTTCATATTACTAATACGAACTTTAGCAGATTTGAACTTATTTTGACAATCAGATAAAATTTTAATTTTATAAAACAGTTTTTCGACGATTTTTGGTTCACTTTTCTTTTTTTACCCGTTTTACCTCGCTTTATTTTTCTCATTAGATATGCATAGTTCACAATTAATTTCCGAAATAGACGGTACATAGAGCATCAGCTTATATACATCTCTTCTTTTATTGTTCTTTTTTTAACGATTTATATTTATCTACTACAATTTTAATTTTGTTGTACAAGCTCAAATTGTTTTCAGCTACTGAAAAAAAGTTTGAGAATCGGCTTCTGAAATTCGAGCACACCATTTTCAAAGATTTATCATTCAAGCATAAATACCAATCATACAATTCTTTATTATACATTATGATAAGGCTTGTTTTATACAAATACTGTTTTATACAATTAATTATTAAACTGTTTTTGTAAATAAATTACCGAAACAATTTTTGAAATAATATATATATATATATATATATATATATATATATATATATATATATATATATATATATATATATATATATGTATATATATATATATATATATAAGATATAAATATATAAATGAGATTTAGCAAGTTTTTTAACTTAAATATAATTCTGTATTGTTGTATTGCAAACTAGTTTACCTTTTTAAAACGAACAACATACTTTCACCAAATTAAATAATATCAAATCAACGAAAAACTAAAGCGCATTTAGAGTTTTGTTTTTGCTTTAAGATTTCCGTAAAAATGGGGGTAAGCTAAGATGTTAATAGTATCAATACAAGTTTATTTCTAATAAACACTGCTCTGTTTGTACTTTATATAGAGAATTATTATATTTTATGTTTGCGTAATTTTTATTGAAGTAAACAAAAACGCATTGTTGTTATACGCCATTTAAACAATTTCCGGACGTTAAAAATCAAGTAATATTATACCGTTTATTGCATTTTAAATGATATTTGGCCCCGGACATTTTTAACGTTTATTCATGTTAACTCAAAAAAATATATTCCGTGAAGTTGTTCAGGAAACTCAGAATTTACGAAATCAGGTATAATGAGCCAAGCTTTATCGTCAGTCATTGATATTTTTTATCTATATTTTACTCTACTCTTCTATATTTTACTCTATTTTTATATTTTACTCTACTCTTTTATATTTTACTCTACGTTTCTATATTTTACTCTACCTAGTCGAAGTTTTTAAATTAAAAATAATAACAATATAAAGTAATATAATGTAATAATATTACTTTATATTTTTATTTTTTTCATAAATTTACAAAACATACAGTATCGGTGTAGTATGAGACTTTTACTCCCATTTTTTTTTTATTCCCCTATAAAAATTTGAAATGAAATTTGTGCCGCGGAGTAAAAAATGCGTATAAAATTTTTACTCCCTTTATGAGATTTTTACTCTCATTAGATATTTTTACGGTTATGTTAATATAGTGCTTAATTAATATATTTAATAAAAGTTAAACTTTTAATAATAACTTTTTTTAACTTAATTTATTTTCTACATTTTAGTGAGAGTAAATTTTCTTATATTATTTTAAATAAACGGTGAAAATATAAATTTTACAGGTAATCTTTTTTAAACTTAAAGATCATAGAATATGCAAGTACTTGTTTGACCAAAATGTGTACTTGTTTATTAAAAAATGAAGGGGAATATCCAAAATTGTTTAATTTTAATATTAGGCTATCGTACTTGTTGCAAACTTGTTAGAAAAGGAGTTTTCTAAACAACAAGATTACCTTGCCAACCTGCAGAATCTGAAAACCGCAGCTTTTTATTTCTTTCGGACTTTTTTATTTAACAATTCACAACTGCAAAAAAAAGTTTCTCGTAGGTTACCCTATGTATCAGATAGGGTTAAAATTTTTTTTTAATTAAACTATATTGTTATATGGTTTTTTTTTCTGGATTCTTTGCTTTCGCTTTACTAATGTGGAATCAGTCAGGCGTATGAAAAAGTATTGCCACCAAATTTAAAAAGACAAACTTTTTTATTCCTTCTCCTATATACCGATGAAAATTCGCTTATTTTTACGTTTTTAAAAGATTTGTTTACAGACTTAAAATAAAAATATATTTAAAAAAATGTCTAAAAATTATGAAAAGAAGATGATTTATAATTTTTTTTTTTTTTTTTTATAATTTTTTATATTTTACAACAGTACAACATTAAAGAGACTTGCAGTTGAACTTTTAAGGAGTATAGCATGTTCACAAAGTTGTGTAAGTGTTAAACTACATGGGTAAGTCAGCCATTTCAATTTCTATCCATATTTTCTATATACTTTTATATCAATACCCATGAACGAGGAACACCCAATTATTTCTGCATCAGTTGCTCAAGTTGTGTCATCACTCATACCACTTTCATTTAGATACGTTATTATTGATTGATTCATATATAAAGTCATTTCATCATTAATATGAGTACACATATGTTTAACAACTTTTTCCTATATAATTTCATAACTGCATTCACTGCCTGTAATGATATACGATATTGCCCTAAAAAAGCTATTACCATCGCCTATGGTTTTGTGTATTTGTTTTGGACGCGAAAGTAAATTTTTCAGAAATAGAAGTTCTCATTTCAATAGTTGCATATTCTCCGATCTTATCATTAGAAATTTGCATATTAATTTCATCAAATGTGATTTCTTGTTCATCATTAGTTATTGTTTGATTATATAAACATAACTTTGTTTTACTTTTTTTCAAAATTTGACCCAAACTAAAGTTGTACTTTGTTTTCAAAATTTGACCCTTTAGATTTTTCAAAGTGCAGTTATTTGTGCTAGAAATAGAAATGAAAGGTATCTGAAACTATTTGTGTGCATGAAAGGTATCTGAAACTATTTTTTTGTTAGAGAAATCATCATTGCTAAGAGCGTTATCATCATTAAAGTCAATTAAATTGCAATCTATATCAATAGAAAGAACTTCTTCCCTTTGGTAAAGCAATGCAAACGGTGAAAACCCAGTAGACTTGTGCTTTCTAACTCTTAAAGAAAATAAAACACTATCAATAATGTATGGCAGCCTCATCAAGCACTTTTACTAATATACGTTTAATTGTTTGATTTTGTCTCTCTACTAATCCGTTGGCTTGAGGATGATATGCACTCGTAATTCTTTTTCTGTTTTTGAGTAAAGTTCTTTAGAAATTTCATTTACAAACTCGCGACCCTGGTCATTTATTTAAATTTCAACAGCCAATGTTGACATATCTGTTTATACAAAAAAAAAGCCACAGCTTTAGCAGTTTTATGGGTAAGTGCTTCTGCTTCAACCCATTTACTGAAGTAGTTGATTAACACAACCAGATATTTGCAACCGTTAACTTCTGGTAGCTGTGTTAAATCAATTTCTACCTGCTTCATATTGCCTTTAGGAATTGAAATATTTTGCAGCAATGGTTTCGACTGAAGTTTTCTGTTCTTTGACTTTTGGCATTGGTCATATTTGGAAACATAAGTTGTAATATCTTTTATCATTTCATACCAGAAAAATCTACTTTGAATGTGATAGGTTGTGTTATTAATACCTGTATGAACAGATAAAACTTTAGACTTAACAGAGACATTTTTTCCTTCATGAACAAACTTTATTATGTTTTGTTGTTCATCAAATTATTTGTAAATAATTTATTTAATAAATAATGAAAACTAATTTAATTTTAATTCTCATAATATTGATGGTTTACAGCTTCTTTTTTTTTAGAGAAAAGTTAGGTGACTAGATTCGAGAAGCTAGGTGACTAGATTCTAGTTGTAAAATGACAAAACTATTAAAATATTTTGAAATAATAGCATACCTTTGCAGCTTTATTTAAATGATATAACTCATTATTATAAACTATAAATGGCTTAGTTTGTCTTCTAAAATTGGCTTTATCGCCTTTATTTGAAACTTCTTTAGTATATATTTTGCATTTTAAGTATCTAAAAATATATGCAAATCTGGAGTGCATGTCTAATTGATATGCAATTCCGCTAATAACAACTTGATATGCAATTCCGCTAATAACAACTTGATATGCAATTCCGCTAATAACAACTTGATATGCAATTCCGCTAATAACAACTTGATATGCAGTTCCGCTAATAACAACTTGATATGCAATTCCGCTAATAACAACTTGATATGGAGTTCCGCTAATAACAACTTGATATGCAGTTCCGCTAATAACAACTTGATATGCAGTTCCGCTAATAACAACTTGATATGCAATTCCGCTAATAACAACTTGATATGGAGTTCCGCTAATAACAACTTGATATGCAGTTCCGCTAATAACAACTTGATATGCAATTCCGCTAATAACAACTTGATATGCAGTTCCGCTAATAACAACTTGATATGCAATTCCGCTAATAACAACTTGGGAGTAAAAATAAAATAGTGAGAGTAAAAATCTCATATGCTTTTTTTTTACTCCGCGGTAAAAACTTCATACGATATTTTTATTGGGGAGTAAAAATATCACGGAAGTAAAAATTTCATACTACATCGGACAAAATAAGTGCAACCAAATAATGCTAATTTAGTTTCTTTATATAAAAGTGCTGCATTTTTTTAATTTAGAGAAATAGCTATGTAACTGTTTAGAGACAACGTTCTTTCATCACAAAGTTCATTACTTGTACACGAAAATTAATAAATTAATCAAAAGTATTAAAAAAGTTGATTTCCTTCTGGACAAAACAAGTGCAACTCCACAAAATGTTGATCAAGCTATCAATATTTCGTGGCGAATCCTTTGTTGTCGATCACAACCTTTTATCTTCGAGGCATAGATTCGATCAAGTGATCAATGAAACTTTGTGGAATCGCTGCCCAGGCCTTTTGGATTAGTTCAAACAGTTAATCCTTATTACGAACACCTTCACGATTAATTCTGCGGTTGACGATCTCCCACAGGTTCTCGATTGTGTTGAGATCCGGAGATTGAGGCGGCCAATCCATCACCGATAGGCGGTTGTCTTGAAACCACTGCTTGAATACTTTTGCAGTGTTTTTCGGTTCGTTGTCTTGCTGAAAAACCATTTTATTGGCATATTCCATTCAGCATGAGGTAACATAACATCTTTCAGGATATTTTTATACATGAAACTGTCCATTATTCCATCGATTTGATGTATTGGATCTAGACCGATAGCAGAAAAACACCCCCAGACCATTACATTGCCTCCACCATGCTTCACGGTCTTATGGCCGTAACGTAAATAGAGGCGTTTGCCGGCCGGTCGACGTACACGGCAAATGCCATCGCTCTCAATCATGTTGAACTTCGATTCATCACTGAACAGGATAGCTCGCCATTTCTGCACATTTTAGTCAATATGAGATGTAGCAAACAGGAGTCTTTTCTTGTAATTCTTTAGTAAAATCAGCGGTTTCTTTGCAGGGCGTCGAGAAAACAATCCGGCTTCAACAGCACGTCGTCTGATTGTTCGGCTCGATACAGGCAGCTCTAATTGCTTTTGTATCTCGACTGATATCCAGGGGTCTTTCTTGACGGATCTGACGATCATAGAATCCTCTCTAAAAGTGGTGGAACGCGGTCCTCCACCTTTGTTATCTGCTACCAACTTCCCCGGAGAACAAAATTTGGAACATAGGCTTGACAGGGTCCATTTTTCACGCAATATTTATCACAAATACGTTTTTGTGACATTCCACTCACGTAATCGCCAATAATTTTCCTCCTTAGTTCCAATCCAAGACTGTCGAGAGCCATTTTTGCAATTGAAGTCATAAAAATAATAAAAATAATTAATCACGCTTCTCAAGGCTAACCGTATTACATTTACCTTGTGTTGATACAATAATGCTCTGTGGAACACAACGACATGGTTGGATGTGGACTGTATTGATGTAATGAAACACTTGTTGTATTTCACTTCTTATATTAATGTTCTTCAATAAAACACTTTGATAAAACTCACTTCGATAAACTGTCTTCATAATACTGACTGTTTGACTTCCGTATACTGACTGAATTACATGTCGGTTTACATGTCTCTTATATAGTAAAATGAACCTGTGTTAACCTGTTCTGGAAGAATCTAGATGCTTCTTTTCGATGCTTCTGAAAGCTTCTGAATGCGTCTGGATGCTTCTGAATGTTTCTGAATACTTCTGGATGCTTTTGGATGCTTCCAGATGCTTCTTCTGGAAACTTCTGGAAGCTTCTGCATGCTTCTGAAAACTTCTGGATACTTCCTTTAATTATTAAAAAGCTTCCATGACGTTGACACGGACCAGACTTAAGAAAATGAAACAAACCAAAAAAGTTGCACTTGTTTTGTCCGCTGCAAAAAAGCACTTGTCAACGAAATTCTGTCACCTGTCAGCTGATTGCTCATGTCATGGCATGCTATGACTCCAGACTCTTGAACTGTTTGTTGTCGTATATAGTTCGTTTCGTTTTTAAGACATGTAAAATTAGGAACACTTTTTACCATTGTTCGATGTTGGTTGCAAATGTTTTGTCCAATACTGCATATTAAAAAAATATTTATGATATTTAATCTTACTATTACAATGCTAATAAACTATTTAATTATTGTAAAACCGCCTAAGTTCGGCCACCTTGTAACTTCGGTCATTTTAGGAAAAGTATAAAAGAACCACGTAAAATTTAAATTTTACTAACATTTTTCTCAAATAATATTTGTTATTACTTCGTACATATGAGTCTATTAAAAAAATAATGGCTATTTGCAACCTGCTGAAATAAATCTTTAGCAAAATAACAATTTAAAACAAGACATACAACTCTGTGTAGTTGAGGCGATTTACAAATTATTCAAAATCTTTTTTTTTTGGAATTAGCATGGTTTTGTCAGCCTATTAAGTCCAAATAAGATTTTTATATGTTATAAATTTTATTGCTTCAGATTTTTATAATATTTTAAGAAACTTTTCTTTTTTTTATATAATTTTCAAAATCTTTTTACAACCTCCTAAAAGTGAATCTTAAGAACACCATTTTGGAATCTTTAGATTAATTTTGCTTATCGGCGTTAACATGAATTTAGTTAAATTCTTATGAAAAATTTCCTTAATTTGCTATTGATCCTAGTTCTAATCGGTTCTGACGTATATTAATTATATATATATATATATATATATATATATATATATATATATATATATATATATATATATATATATATATATATATATATATATTTGTCAAAACACAATATTTCTATTATTTTTCACCAAAAAACTATGAATTCCGACCAAGAAAGAGCTTAAAATTAGGAAAATTTGCCAATAATATTCTGATCGTTTATATCAAGATAATATAAATTATATATTGATATAAACGATGAGAACATATATGTTCTGATCTTGATATAAACGATCAAAATATATTGTTAAACAATAATTCACTACACCTTAACAATAGTTCATTTCACCTAAAAAACGTTATTTAAAATTTTATTAAAATTTGCACGAGCGATTGGGATTTTAAGGAAATTAAAAAAAAAAAGAATTTTCGGTCTGGGTTTTTACGCTATAAACATTTATATTTTACTATTATTATTTTCTCTTAAACACCAAGCAATAAAATTACAAATTAAATTAAGGCATGTCTTGACTCTCCAAACATTTTGTCTTTAATGTTAATAACTAGACCGACTAGACGGTTATGTCTATTTTAGGAATACTCTCCTCCATCATTGTTTTAAATTTTTCTCTTTGTTCTTTTATGTTCCATAATTGGAACGCTTCTTTTAATTTTGATATAGTATCAGCTTGCAGTTCTTCTTAAGGTAGTGTAAATTTAATTTTTTTACCTTCCATTATGCGTTTAAAGATGTTCAAGCCACGAGTTTTACATATAGCAATCACTTCGTTTATAAATTATTTTTTATTTTGTGTTACAGTAATTGACTAATTATCAGCGAATAGCAAGTTTGATTTTTCATTCGCCTAATTAATAGGTTTACTTTATTTCGAAGAGAAGTAGTTAAAATATCTTCTTTTTAAAAAAAAATAATGTAGGTAGTTTTTGCTATACTTTGAAATACAAAAAAATGATTTTAAAACTGCTCCTCCAACAGCGTCTATGTTTCTTAGAAAACTAATGTCATACTTGCGTAGCTCAAGGCCATATATTTGGCAGTGTCAAGGTATTGTATAAATGGACTATTGTTGACGGCTGACAAAAACGAATTCCAATTAGAAAAAAAACTGTCAACTAGAGCTATTTCAACCGATTAAAACTGCGTTATACGTTCATTTAGACTTATTTTTTGAAGTGTTGCGATTTTGTTTTTGTTCGTATCATTATCCCATTGGAAACCCAGATGTTTTAATTTATTTAGATGTATATAAGTTCCGTTAATTTGAATAACGTTGTTGGAAATTTAACTTTTACCAGAGATCAGAAATTTTCTCAGTGTTTAGCTTGATAAAGTTTAATATTCCATATGTTTGAAATTTGTCAATCAGTTTTTGCAGACCAGAGATTGTTGGACTTAGCAAAATTACATCATCTGCATATGCAATGACACCAGTATAGATGCCATTTATCGTCGATCCTACTTTACATTCTGAGACTATTTCATTTAAGATATTTTCAGTATAGATGCTATATAAATATGGCGATAAAATAGACCCTTGTCGAACCCCTTGTGACAAACTGAATTGATCTGAGGTAACTCCCTGATAAGATATATTTGCAGTACCAGAACGATATAGTGATGTGATTGCGTGTACAACAGGTAAAGGAAGTTTTTTTGGAAATAGAGCTACTCAAACAGCAAATCCTAGTTGCAAGTATCAAACGCTTTATTTGCATCGAGACTACACATATATAAAGATGTGTTATTGTTATTATAGTGTTTAATGGTTTCGCTCAATAAAAGTTCTGCATGGAGCGTAGAGCTATTTTTTTTAAAACCAAACTGATGGGATTGGCTATCTTTAATACTAGGATATAAAAGTAAAATTAGATATTCTAAAAGTTTGGCAAGGATACATAAAGTACTAATTCCACGGTAATTATCTTGATTATTAAAAGATTTTTATATGATTTAACAAGTGGAATAATTATTGAAGTTGATAAGTCTTTTGGTACCTTTCCATATGTTAGAATGCTGTTATAAAATTTAGAGAGCCACAAAAAAAGATTGTTATTATGACAGTTTTTAAGGTGTTCAGCAGTTACCCCAAAGCTATCTGGGACTTATTATTATTTAGTTGTGATATGCAGTTTATAATATCAGCTGATGTAATAATTAGTGAATTAGGCTCATTACTTAGAGGCGGAGTTTTAAGAGGATTATGGTTGTTATTTATAATGAGCGGCGTACTGAGTAGAGTTCGAAAATGTTGTTTGAACTCTTTAACGATATCTTTTATGTTTTGCAAAATGTATATATATATATATATATATATATATATATATATATATATATATATATATATATGATACAGAAAAATTTATTCTTTTATTTTTTTTTTAATACACAGACCTGATCATTTAACGGAATTATGTCGTAGTCAACATAAAACCATACAGACGTGATAATATTTTAAAATTGTCTTAACTACACTGAGTATTAAAGTCTAATATAAGCAAGGTATTAAAATAAATTATCAAATTAATAATTTTTAAATATTATGTACTTTTTTTGAAAATTATTAAAATTTCAAAACACTCAAACTTCAGTCATTTATGAATAAACCACAAAGTCAAATAGCAGGAATGTTGTGAAATAATGATATGTGAAAAATGCGACTGTAAATATAGTGTTGCAAATGTAAAATCTACCGGTAACTTTACCTGTTAATTTACCAGTAAATTTTGACATTTTTATAATTGGAAACTCACTATGGTATTTTATTTGAAGAAAGAATTTGTTTATAATTTCAAAATTAACCTGTTTAAAAAATAAAATTTACCGGTCAAATTTCAGGTAAATTTATATCACTGATATAAACTGATTACAAAAAATAATATATATTGCAATGTACTGAAATTGTTCTTTTGCAAGTTAATATATCTATGTTATCTATGGATTTACGTGAGAAAGCACGGATGGCTCGTGGTTTGAAGGCTGTGGGCGAAGGTATGAGTATAAGGAATGCAGCTGTAACATTTGGCTTCAAAGGTTAACTTTTACCGACAGAAGTAACGGGAAGCATACTAAAAAAAATGGCAAGTCAACTAAGTTGAGCGACAACATCGAGGACATTTTAGTAAAATTTTTAACACTTATGAGTGAGATTGGTTTTAGTTTGACTTGACTGAAGTAATGTGTGTCGTGGATAATTACTTGGTTAATTCAAACCAAAATTGTTTTGATAGTGGTAAAGTTTACTTTACCACAATCAAAACAACTTTGATTTGAATTAAACAACTTTGATTTGAATTACACTTACCTGGTATTAATCATTTATTAGACGTTATTGTGATAAGCTATCGCTCAGAACTTCAGATAATATGGCTTCAAAACGTGCAATGTCGTTCGGCCAGGCGCTATTGATCGATGATATTAATTCAAATTATATGTTTATATATACATATATTTTATATTAATTTTTTTTTAATAAAAAAAACGGTGCAGATTTTAAAAGGTAAAACTCAATTTGTTTGCAATCTTTTCAAATCTTTTCATCTAATTTATAATTTCTTTTTAATCATTTAATCAAGGTTTGCACAAGTATCTGATATGTACAATATACATGGATTCGCAACTATTTCTCATTTTTAATTGCAATGAATTTTAAAAGGTTTAAAAAGGCCTTAAGAAACTGTGCAGCAACGAAAAAGCTTCAGTCACTCGTTTGCTATGATGCTTGTGGGACATTCCTGCTTGTTCATGTTTTATTCCAAGGTCAAAGGTATTATTTATGATGAATTTTGGTATTTATATTAAAAAGCATTTAAAACAGATGTGCAAAGAATCCGCAAAACACAACATTATACAAACTAGTAATTCAATTATTTGAATTTTTAGATTGATGTCTAAGTGGCTTCTAAATCAGGACAAGCCAAACGGTGCTACCTATGGCGCCACGTAATCTGCCTGAATGAAAGGACCTGTTTTTGTTGGATGGTTTGATAAATGGTTGGATGTTCCTTTGATCTTCTTTCAGATACCTTATTTTTATATTTGTGAAAGTTTACTATTATTATCATTATTTTTATTTTATTTTTTTTTGGCAATATATAGTTGTAATACGACCAACAAATGAAAAAAAAAAAAAAAAAAAAAAAAAAAAAAAAAAAAAAAAAAAAAATAAAACAATTGGTTTTACATTGACGCAAGCTTGTAGGTCCTTTTTTTAGACGGCCATGCCTAACGTGTAACGCTAAAACTAATTGACTTAGCAAAAGAGGAGAGTATTATTATTTTTAGGCTACCGGCTTGTATAATATCAAAATAAATATCAAAAAATAACACGATATTTATCAGCGTATATATTCAACACGATGCTCTACAAGCATGTAACAAGAAGAGAAGAACGACCGTATATACGGGCCGTTTAAACATAAAGTATTAAATATAAATTACAATAATAATCGTATCAGGAGGATACGACACTCCCGCCGCCTAATGCGTAACTACGAGGGGAATGTTATTTTCGTTCACAAATATCACACGTGGATCAGTAATGCCTTTATTTATATTTTTATATTCTAGTGGAATAAGTTTATTTATAGGTCTCTTAACTCTTCTGAATGATCCATTTTCATCTAAATATCTAACAGTTGCTGCTCGTGAATGATCGTCGCTTGATTTCAAGATCTCCTCAACGTTTGCGGTCCAAAGTTATCGAGATTTCTTATCTTCTTCTATCAGGACAGCGTCACCAACATTTATTTCCAAACAACCAATATTCACGGTCGTTTAGATATTAGAAAAAAGCGTTATGTTTAGGTACGCATGCGTAAGAAAATACGAAAAACGTTTGAACATTTAAAATGACTACGGTACTTAACTACAGAAAGTATTTTATATGGCAACAGATTATTTGTTAATTAATTTCTGAAAAGCCAATGATGTAGCCTTATGTTGAACGCAAATCTATATAAAAATACAAAAATTTCACAAAAAATATAAATAAATAGAGGTAACAAAAACCTTTGCGCGTTTAATCTTTATTTTTATTTAATACCTTTTTAGTGTAAATCATAGATTTGTATATTTTTTTGAAATCAATTTTCTGAAAATCTGACTGTAGGATTTCAATAATTTTTTTTTAAACTTCAGATAAATATGTTTTTTATGTATGATATTTTTCTGGTCAATGCTTCAACTTTTTTTCCATATAAAATTGTGTTTTTACTGTTATGACTATTTCCTTATATATCAAAGTGCAATTTCATTGAATATTTTGTTAATTACTATTTTTCTGACTATATATATATATATATATATATATATATATATATATATATATATATATATATATATATATATATATATATATAATATATATATATATATATATATATATATATATATATTTATATATATATATATATATATATATATTTATATGTGTATATATGTATATATATGTATATATATGTATACATCAACTTTTTTTTCATATAAAAATTTGTTTTCACTGTTATGATATTTTCTAATATATCAAAGTGCAATTTTAATAATTATTTTGTTAATTACTATTTTTCTGACTATATATATATATATATATATATATATATATATATATATATATATATATATATATATATATATATATATATATATATATATATATATATATATATATATATGTATATATATATATATTAGGGTGTCCCAAAATGACATGAATTTTTTTAGTTTTTAACTATTTCTAGATTTTCAAACAGTTTCATATGTATTTTTATTTACTAAAAGCAAAAAAAAAAAAAAAATCAAAAAATTTTCATATTTGACCCCCCCGCCGCTCTTTTTTTTGTGTTTTTTTTCTAAAAAAATGACACAAAGGACTAAAATTATTTTTGATAATCAACTATGTTCGTATTTTATATAATTTTCTTGTGTAATTTTGTTTGATAAAACATAATCAATAGTTATTTTCAAAAAAAAATTCATATTTGACCCCTCCCCCCTCATAACCCCTTTAATGTGTTTTTGCCCTAAAACAATCCTTAATATACTCCTTTTATATATCTATTATTTATATCCAATATAATTAACTGTTATTATAATTTCAAATAGTTTTGTAATAAATAAAAATGAAAATTTATTAAAAATAAATTTTCACCTGGTTTATGACCCTCCCCCCCCCCCCCATCCTTTCTAATATTACCTTTGTCGTATGATTTTTTTCTGCCTAAATAAGGAATTTTATAAATTATAATTTTTAATTAAAACAAAAAATTTGATAAATACTCAATTATTAAACAAAGAAGGATAGAAATGATTGGTATAAGTTAACAATATTAAAGCACAATGGGAATAAGTACTAAGAAGTTCAAAATCTCATTTTTTTTAAATTATAACAACAAAATAACAATATTTTAAAGGTATAATAAAAAAGAGATTTTTTAAAGCATATTTTCAAAAATTAAGTTTTTGAATTGCTTGTTTATTTATGTGAGGAAGAACTTTTCGGTGGTGTTCTACTGCACGTAAAAGAAATTCTTTCTGCTCATCATCTTTTGTAATAGATGTTGCATAGTCTTGAATTAGTTTTACAGCTCGTTCTGCTGTATCGTTTACAGATTTCAGTGATTTGATATGCTCAAACATGTGATTAAAATTTGTGTTAGTTTTCCAAAACTTTGGGGATTCTACCAACCAACCGCCATCCTCATTTGAATATCCGAATAAATTTAGAATGTTACTTGATTTTGGTCCAATTAAATCAGTCAAACAAGTACTCTGCTTCAGAAGAGGAAATTGTGGAAAGCCTATATCATGTTCACAGTTTTCTTTTATATTTTTCAGAATTATTTTAGCCATTTTAGTTTTATCTCGATCAGATACCTTATCAGAAAATAATGAAAGAGGGGACATTTCTTCAGTTAAATACCAAAGATGCCGATTAAATGTTTCCAGGGCAGCAACAGCAACATCATTGTCAATTTTTTTATAAATAAGCATTTCTTTGTAGAATTCCAGGTCATTAAATGGAGCATCGACTGTGCTTGTGCACGTAAGCCATATTTTCACATAAAATAGTAAAGTAAATTTACAAAACCTTGACAATTTCTCTATAAAACTTTCTTCATACTCTGCCAGGTCAGCAAAAGCAAACATCTTTGATGTGTACAAGATTGTACACATCCATCTAGCATGATGGAAGGCTCCAGGTTTGTGCCACTGTATATTTATTTGTTTTGGATTGAGTAATTGCAAAGCAAGTTGACAACATTCTCGATAATCATCTCTTAATATTTTTCGAGATTTCCGGTTAAGTAAACCAGACAAAAAAATTATTACTTCTGCTTTTTTGGTCTTTAATACTGGTTCTTCGATCTTTATTTTTCTAAAAGTAGTATCTGAAGTTAATGAAAGCTTAGGCCATACCTCATTTTTAAAGTGTCTAAATGGCTCATAATTTGGAGATCTGCATTCTCCAAAAACTTTGAAGTAAACAGATGACAAAACTCTTTCAAAAATATGGTGTCGGCAGGCGCACCAAAGTAACTTTTTGTTAAAGTGTTCTTCAATTAACTTTGCAGAACCATTTATCCAACCTGAATTTGATGAAGTTGTGTCAAAAATCATTGCCACAAGTGTTTTTTCCAGTTTCCATGTCTTTACAGCATCTATGGTAGCTGTTGCCTGACTTCGCCCAGTTGTATCAGGAATCCTGGATACACACAACAATTTCCCTTCAGGTGCACTTGGTTTTCCTGTTACAACAATAGCCAAACGTTCCACTTTACCATCGACCTCAGATACCAGCTTTGAATCCCAGTGAATGGAAGAGTACATGGGTGAAATGAATGTTTTCTTAAGATCATTTGAAACTTGCTGTCGAATTTTATTACCTGATCTGTACGCTGTGCTTTTTGAGATAGATATTTCATCTAAATTGTGACCTAATGCTTCAGCTACAGCTAAAATGATTCCAGATCTTTCTCTGTTGGATAGATTCAACCTATCAGCCATTAAGGAAACTTTAGGGTTTTCTAATATCTTGATTTTTTTTTTCTGTCTAGCAATAGTACTTTTTTCATTTTTATTATGAGTTTTGCCTTCATTATCAAATGCTGCCAATACATTGAAGCTTTTTTCTTTTATGTTTTCTTTTCTAGATTTCTCTTTTTCAATAGCCTTGATTTTATTTTTCTCTTTTTCCTCCATTCTTTTCACTTTCATAGCATAACTCTTGTCTAATGGGCCCAAAAATTGCTTTTTTAAGTGACGTTGATCTGAGAGAAAGTCTATATCTGAGATCTGACTATTGATACTACGCAAGGTATCTTTTCTTATCAAATTTTCGGCATTTGATGCTGCAATATCAAACAATAATGATAGTTTATTAGTAAAACTCAGAAGTTGAGCTGCATAACTTTTTTTTTTTGCATTTTTAATCAAGTTCTCTCTAAGATGAATCAGATGTAGTATCATTCTGACAATATCTTTCTTCTGTTTTATTGGAATTCCTGCCATTTTCCAAAAAACATAAACTTTTTCCCAAACTACAGATGCAACTTCTTTTTTACCAGTTAATTTCAATTCAAATCTTGTAAGATAAAGATAATGGCGTACAACATCTCCATTTGTTGGTAGCTGACTATACATCTTTGCTTCAAGGGTAGGTAATAATTTACCAACAATATTATCAAACTTCTCATCATTTTTCCTCAATTTACTATTTCTCATAACTGATCAAATATTTTTTATATATGCTATTATATCTATAGATAAAAAAGTAGCTATAAATTATAAAATTATTTGAATAATGTATGTAACATTAATATTCATCATAAAAAATTTTCTCATCTCAAGCATTGAATAATAATATTTAATAATTTTTGAGAATCGTTGAATTGAAACAAATTATGTTTACTAATATTAGCTATGATACATAGTTTAGAATTATAATAGTGATCAATATTGATACAAAACATATTTAATACATTTATATATTTAGCCTAAAATCAGTTTAAAAGTGAATAATTTTGAAAAAGTGGGCGGCAGAGGGGGTAAAAACTTTAAAAGAAGGGTGGGGGGGGTCAAACTTCAAAATTTTTCAAAAATCTTCTTATTTTCACTTTTAACGGACAAAACTACACACAAAACTAAAGGAAAAAAAAAATTTTTTTTTTTTGGGACACCCTAATATATATATATATATATATATATATATATATATATATATATATATATATATATATTTTTTGATGACTCCCTCAAGACCCTTTGGAACTTGTTATGTTCCTTTTAGACCCCAAGGAACATAAAAAGTTCCTAATATTAAAAAAATAATTATTTAAGTGTATCATGTTGGGTCTCAAATGAAGCAAAAGTATATGAAAATTTCAATGTTATGATTTAACACCATAAAAAATGAGATTTATTACCTAAAAAAGAAAATAACGGGTCACAACTAAAATTTTGCCCAACTTTTAAAACAAGATATCTCAATCATTTTACAATTTTTTTTAAAACGGTTTTTTGCATTTTATAAACAACAATTTTAAGTGTTAGAAAAAATGTCTTTTAAAGTTTTTCGATTCCATTCCTTCTGACAAAATCGAGTCTTTTGTGTACCGAGCTGAAGGTGCGGTGTATAAGGTCTTTGTCCAAATTACGAAGGCAAAGACTGACTCTAGCTTTGAGTTGAGTGATAGTTTTAGACTGCCAGTCCTTCTCTTACACTTTCTGCTTCAAAAATCCCCAAAAATCCTCAATTGGCCTGACTTTCGGGACGTTTGTTGGGTTGTCTTGTTTTTGTACAAAATTGACTTTTTTGTCTCTGAGGTCGGCGTGGACTGAGTTTGCATAGTGGTACCTAGCTAAATCGGGCCAGAATACGTATATACCATCCCTATAGTATTTGTTAACAAAAGGAATCAACCTCTTTCGTATACACTCGTCACGGTAAATATATTGATTGATTGCCAGGCCAGACTTGAAAAATTTGACACTACTCATTCCTCGAGGTGAAACTGCCACCCAAACAAGTAGTTTTGACTCGTATTTTGCCTTCGATTTGTTCTTCACATCAGTAGGAGTCTTTTGAATATCATCTGAGTAAAATCGGTCATTTTCAGCCAAAGTTGTGTTGGAAAGAGTGAAGTACGATTCATCATCCAAAATAAAATCGACATCACGAAATTTGAGGAAAAGTCGTCGTCCACACTTTGGCCTTGCTAACTTGACTTGTAAGGCTGTCATCTTTGGTTTAACGGTGCGTTTTAGACATCTGATATTTGTTCTTTGCAATAGCATCTTTGAAACGTATTGCTGAGTCGTTTTTAGCTTGCTAGCTACTCTTTTCTGTGAGCAGCCCTTCCGATGATTGAAGAAATTTTTCATCTTACGTATGTTGTTTGCAGTCGCTATAGTGGTCGGAGGACCGCTTCTTTTTTTCCTAGTTAGTACTTTATTTTGTTCCAGCATGCTAAGCCAATGATTTAAAGTCCTTTTCGGAGCTCCCATGCTGATAAATTTATCAAAAATATGTTTTCGCCCCAGTCCATGGTTTTTTTGATAGTATTTATACAAAATGGATTTTAGATCTTCATACATTATAGCGTGATATTTTTTGAACTACAAATCATACGAACTATTTAAAAATATATTTGAATAGAGAATGCTTTTGAGTATATTCTGTTAAAACTTTAAAAATATACACAAAGCAGATCTTTATTGACATTATCCCAAAGTTTGGGCAAAATTTTAGTTGTGACCCGTTAGTGCATTTTTAGCAATATTTTTTTTTCAATTAGTTTTTTATAATATAATTATCATATTTGAAATTTTCAAATTTTTCGCTTAATTTTCATGATTTCCCTTAATTTGAGATAAAATGTCAAGATACACTTTTGAAGATTTTTTTTTGTTGATAATATTAGAAACTCATTTATGTTTAAGGGTCTTGAGGGACTCCAAAAAAAAACTGTGATTCAAAAAATTTTTTGGCGACGAAAAACTTTTAGATTTCTTTTAGATTTTTAAAGACACTTTTGAAGATTTTTTTATTAATATGGTGGAATTAGCTCAAAAAGAACCCAAACCCGGAAAAAAATCATATAAAGTTAGACTTTTGCACATAGATTAGTTAGCATGTCAACAATGACCAAAAAAAAATCCCCGTGTTTTTGAGAACAGGAAATGTCATTTTGGGCCCGTTTTTCAATCAAAAATTTGGGCAAAATGACTAATTGTTTTATATCACAAAAATTATAAGTTTTATATATCATTTAAAAAATAATTTAATGCCGAGGAAAAAGTTTGGTTTAGCAAAGTTATAAATATGTATGGTTTGTGAGTTATAGCTGCTCAAAGTGGGAATTATGACGTCATATTTTTTATAATTATTTTTTTTGGAAATCGTAAGCATGATATAACTTTAGAAATATAATTTAAAGCTGAATAAAATACTGTCAAACTGTACATTTAATAAAATATATTAAATGTACAGTTTGAATGAATAGTTTTTGTTCTTGAGAGAAACTTTTCGATCAAATTGTGTTTAAAAAAGACATTGCAATGAAAATATGAAATTTAGAACAAATATAATTCTATTCAAATATATAAAATAATATAGTATTACTATTATATTATATTCATATATTTAAATTTATATATATTAATATTATATATAGGTATAATACTAATATAAATTTAATACTAATTTAATTCAGTACAAATATAAATAGAAAGTGTGTAAAGAGATGAATGAAACTTGTTCGCTGGGTAATGGTAATTTTGAAAAGTCTCTATCAGTTTCAGTAAAAAAGAAAGGACTCCAAACTTTAAAGAGAATCTGCAATCAAAGAGGATTATACGATTTAAATAGGTATATTTAAATATAAAAGATAAAATAGTATCAAATGCTAATGATAAACAGATTTGAACAATATAGCACGTTTGCATTAAAATTGTACGGAATTACCTTTATTTAGATATTTTGATCAAAAGTTAAAAGAAAACCCAATCGGAACTGCTCTTGTGCATCATGATTGCAGAAGAAGATTTGTTGATAAAAGAAATACAAATATAGAAGTCGTCCCAACAAAGAAACTAAGATCATCTTCAGTTATTGATGTACGTTTCAATTGGAAATCTTGTTGCTTCCTATGTACCGAATCAGCTGACGGTAAAAACAGTACTGTTACTCGAGTGAGAACGTTACCACTTCGAAATAAGCTTCTTAACCAATGTAAAAGTAGAGCTGATGAATGGGGAAGAGAGGTGTTAGGTCGTTTATCAAGTTGTAATGATCTTGTTGCAGAGGAAGCAGTATATCACATTCCTTGTATGAACAAATTCAGACTTAATCTACTGACTGGAAATAAAAAAGGTCGTCCAACAGATGATTTAATGCTTCTTAATTTTTATAAGGTTTGTGATTGGTTAGAAAAAGATGCAGATTGTGACCTTTGCACATTAAACGAGATGCACATTAAAATGTTAGAACTTAGTAAAGACTCTCCATGTTACTCCATTAAACATTTGAAAAATAAACTTGTAGAATATTATGGTAATCATATATTTTTTGCAGAAGCACCAGGTCGACAAAATCTTATTTGCTTCAAAGACATGAATTGGTTCATTATAGAAAGTTTTAAGAATAAAGAAGAAAAAACATCTGGTGACATCATTGCAGCCGCAGCAAAAATTATAAAGAACGACATCAGAGAACTTTCTTGTGATAAATCTAACTACCCTACAATTGATCAAATGGACGATTTGAATTATGCCAAAAACTGGGTTCCAGCAAGTCTTCTCAACTTTTTAAAATACTTAATTTCATCAGAACTGAAGCAAGTCAGTATTGGCCAGTGCATTGCTCAATGCTCTAGACCAAAATCAATGATTGCATCAATTCCTTTTGGGATTGGAGTGGACATTGATAAATCGTTTGCAACAAAATGGCTTGTTGATCATCTATCTAGACTTGGATTTAGTGTTTCTTCTGATGAAGTGAAGTTATTTAAAGAATCGGCTGCTGCGGAAAAAAGAGATGCAATTGAAATGCCAGAACAAAAGTTTACACAATGGGTTGCCATGGCTTTTAACTTCAAAGGAATCTCCACGCCCTAATTGGTAAGGATTCATGCAACATGCTGTGACTACATGCAGTGACAACTTTAAAAAGACGACTATTAATTTTCTTCCCATTATTGACTTAAATCCTTTGGAAGAGTCGTGTATTTATTCAACTCTGCATTTTGTGATATCTCAAGCCAAAAGATTTGACATTTCTACACCATGTTTTACTTTTGATCAACCACTGTGGTTGAAAGCTATTGGAATTGTAAAAAACGAAAACCTGAACATTGTGTGCAGACTTGGTGGATTTCACACACTCATGAGTTTTCTTGGAAGTATTGGTAAGCTAATGTCAGGATCTGGACTTGAGGAAGTCTTCGAAGAAGTGTATGCAGAGCATACTGTTCAACATATGTTTTCAGGAAAGGCAGTTGCTAGATCTCTTAGAGCTCACATCATAATTCAAAGTGTTTTAACAGTTAATTTAATGGATTTTTTAATAGAAGAAAGTAGAATTGATCTTGCTGGTTTTATACCTGCCTATCAAAATGCAATAAATGATCAAGGTATGAACAAGGAACAATTAATTGACATAGGAAATAGCGATATTTTCAAACAAACTAAGAGTGCATTATCTGCTTTAATTGAGAAAAAGAAAGCTGAATCGCGTACAGCCGCATTATGGCTTCAGTATATGGAACATATTGACGTGGGGAAGGAATTTATTTGTGCAGAAAGAACTTCAAACTGGTATTTACATCTGCAAGCCGTGAAGAAAATGCTGAATTTATTTGCAGCAACAGGTCATGTTAATTATGCCAGAAGTGCTAGAATGTATTTTCAAGAAACGTTAACTCTTTCAGAGACTTACCCTTGGCTTCATGATAGGTTTATAGAAGGTGAACACGCAGTTCGAAGATCAAGTAGATATTGGGGTGGATTATGGTCAGATCTTGTGATTGAACAAACGCTTATGCGGTCCCTTAAAACTAGCGGCGGGTTGACAAGAGACCGTGGTCTTGAAGAGAATGTACGCCTCCTTTGGGTTTCAAGTATTAATTACACAGCTGCTGTTCATGACGCAATGACAAATCTTACAGGTGTTAAAGTTGGAACTAGTGAGCAGCATCTAGAAATGGGGTTCACACGTAGATTAAGCGATTATGAAGATTTCCAAAAATTTTATGGTTGGTTCGAAACAAGAAACCCTTTTGAATACGAAGATACTCACCTTCCCTCGTTATCAAGTGGAAATTAAAAAAGACAATGTTAATTGTGAAAATTCAGAAGCTATTGGACTAGCAATTCAAAAAAATCTTGACAATATCAGTTTTACAGAAGCGAAGATCAAGACAAAGAATCAACTTTTCACACTTGAAACTTTGACAAAGTGCGCTAAAACTGACGATAAAAACTCAATTTTTATCAAATCAACCAAACTATTTAGAAGATTAGCTGCAATTACACAGAAAGAAGATGATGTTGAAAGTTACTTTGATTACGAACTCACTCCATTTCCACAAGCTTTGTTTAAAAATAATCTTATGCGGAAACCTGATAAAGCCTCACTTAGGAAATTACTTCTAACAGAGGAAAACATTTGCTCAATAGAAAAATTGGAAAATTGCATCTATGTTCATGATGGAGGTGCTTTATTGCATCGTGTGCACTGGGTTAAAGGAACAATGTTTAGCAACATATTGTATGGATATGCAACCTATGTTCAGAAAAACTATGGCAAATGCTTCATTTTATTTGATGGATATAAGTCCACGACTTCAATCAAGTCTAATGAACACATTAGAAGAAAAACAGCTAGTGGTTCTTCAAGAAATATAATCATCAAAGAAAATAACGATGTTTCATACTCAAAAGAACGTTTTTTTGGTAACGCGCACAATAAGGAGCAATTGATATCGTTCCTAGCAGCACACCTCACCAAGGATGGCCATACGGTTCATGTATGTGAAGGGGATGCTGACACAAAAATTGTTTCTACGGCTCTCGAGGTTGCAAAAGATTTTTTAACAATAGTTGTGGCTGATGATACAGATGTGGCTGTAATGCTTCTTTACCACTGGAATAAGAAGTTATCCGATATTTTCTTTCTTCAGGAACACGGCAAGAAATGTTGGAACATTAAAAAATGCTAATTAGAAGTTGCGGACTTCAAGGATCATTTGCTTTTTGTTCATGCATGGAGTGGATGTGACTCCACCTCAGCAATATTTGGCAAAGGAAAAGCAATGTTTTTGAACTCAGTCAAAAAATAAGAAAGTATGAAGGAGATATCCGAAACATTTATGGACTACTGGGCAACAAACAAAGAAATTGTAGATTCCTCAGTCAATGCTTTCAAAGAATTATATAATGGACATCAACAGACTTCATTAGCCAAATTAAGGTTTATTCTTTTTTAAACATACACAAATTTTTATTAAACTTTTTTAAATAGTCAAACTGCTCCTAGCATCATAAGACGTTTGTTTTATAGGATTGTCTTTATATTTAAACAAATCTTTCTTCAAACATTAGATATTCAAAATATCTTGAAGCATTGTGCAAAGGTATTGTTGTTCATGAAAAACTACCACCGACTAATCGGGCTGCTCATTTCCATGGTTACAGAGTTCATCTGCAATGCCAAACAAAAACATGCATTTGTAGGAAAAATGGAATGAAGTGTATGGCAGCGTGTGGGGTTGCCATGGTATGGAATGCAGCAATAAGACAGTGAGACGATTTTAATTAATTAAATTTATAATTGATTAATTTCTATACAAATAAAAATTAATTATCTGTAAGTAAAAATTTTAATATCTTATTTTAATTTAATTTAGTTGGACATTGAGGAGGAACATGAAAACAGTGATAAAGACAGCGATGAAGAAGAAAACTCTAAAAATATTTTTGATGAAATGTTTTAAACATCAAAATATTATCATAATAAATGAAATGTCTTTTTGTGTCTTAAAACGTATATTAATTATGATATTATAATCATATCCATATCATAATTATGATATGGAAAATGCAATGAACAACGTTGTTAGTAATAAAAACTTATTATGGAAAAGTTGCACCGAATTCGAAAAAAGGCAGAAAAAATAATTCCCTAGTCCCTAAAAGTATAGGGCCTAACGCTATAGCCCCCCCCCACCTAGCTACAGTACTAATATTTTTACGTTATGAGTTAATAAAATATTTTACATAGCGTTAAATTCTATTTCTAACGGCATACCATGCTTACAATTTCAAAAAAAAATTTTTTCAAAATGATGACGTCATAAAACCCACTCTGAACAGCCATAGCTCACGAACCATAAATTTTTTTAACTTTGTGTAAGCAAACTTTTTACTCAGCATTAAATTATCTTTCAAATGATATATAAAACTTATAATTTTGGAAATATAAAAAATTTAATCATTTTGCCCAAATATTTGATTGAAAAATGGGAACAAAATGACATTTCCTGTTCTCAAAAACACGGGGCTTTTTTTTTGGTCATTGTTGACATGCTAACTAACCTATGTGCAAAAGCCTAACTTTATATGATTTTTTTCCGGGTATAACTCCAATTCCACCATACTATATATACATATATATATATATATATATATATATATATATATATATATATATATATATATATATTTATATATATATATATATATATATATATATATATATATATATACATATATATATATATATATATATATATATATATATATATATATATATATATATATATATATATATATATATATATATATATATATATATATATATATATATATATATATATATATATGGACAATATGCATATATATAGGGACAAGACAATATTCATAGGCTTTTGACTTTTTTGCTATGAAAATTTGTCTTCCCTAATATATATATATATATATATATATATATATATATATATATATATATATATATATATATATATATATGAATATATATGAATATATATATATATATATATATATATATATATATATATATATATATATATATATATATATATATATATATATATATGTATGTATATATATATATAAATATATATATATATATATATATATATATATATATATATATATATATATATATATATATATAAATATATATATATATATATATATATATATATATATATATATATATATATATATATATATATATATATGCATATATATATATATATATATATATATATTGTTGTTTTGATTATTTGATAATAATCAACTCTTTTTCGATTTGAGAGTGATCAATATAAAGTGAAATAATCACAAAATAGATCAATAAATATGATTTGATTTAAATATATGGTTTTTTATATATATTTGATTTAAATAAATGATTTAAATATATGGCTGATGAGTGCCGAAAACGGCATGAAACTTTAAGTACCGTAAAAAAGTTGTTTTTTCTCATCTAACCTTTTATTTATATATATATATATATATATATATATATGGACAATATACATATTTTTAGGGACAATAATATTCGAGTATTCATTTTGGTGATTATGAGTTTCTTTGTGCACTGTATGGAAATTCAGGAGCTACTGGCATGTTGTTTTATTACTTATCAAAGATATAATTACGATATAATAGATATAAATATGTTTGGGTTTGTGCGATACTATGTAAATTATGAAAAACATAATATTAGTATAATGATTATGTGTGTGTGTATATATATATATATATATATATATATATATATATATATATATATATATATATATATATATATATATATATATATATATATAGCAGAATAAAGATGCTTTTTTTATAAATAATAATTTAAAAAAAAAAAAATGTTGTGAAAAAAATATTTGCAAAAATATGGCTAAAAACCTGTTTATATAAAGAGAAATTACTCTATTTTTTATTTCTTAAGTTTTAAATAAAAACCAAAAACATATTTCAGATCTTAAAATTTGTATTGCTAATCTTGATGATCAAATTGAGATAGTTAATGATGCTGTAGCTACAGCTATATTGAACAATCCTGACAATGAAGAAATTGTTCAGTCAACTTACATTCCTCAACTTGATCCTCTAAACAAAACAATTGCGGAGAAGGTAGGGATATCTTTCAAACTTTTTAATACAATTATTAAAATTATAACAAAATTTAATTTTAAATATTCATTCTAAACTATCAATTAAATCATACTTAAATGAAACAAACTTATAGATACTAAAAATTTATAGAAACAAGAGTTATAGGCTCTGGAAAAGAAATCAATGTTTCAAAAAAGAGATGGGCCATGCATCTAACAGAGAGAGGTGGTTTTACAAAAACTTAATGTTCAGAGACAAGCATATCATGGAAAAAGCTTGGTTGGAAATCATGTACATAAAATGATCAAGGTATGTAGGTATTTATTTTACGTCTAGTATAATAAAAGCAATAAGAGTGTAATTTGAGTTTATAACATAATATGAATTATTTGTTTATTTATAGGAAAAATCAATATTAGAGTTATGTAATTCTATTCCTATACTTGTTCATAAAAATGGATTTTCTGGAACAACGCTTCATGAAAAATCGATTGAAGTTAGCAACAAATTTAAACAGCTTTTCTCTCAGTTTTCTAAATGTTATCACTTATTCTCCTCAAAAAAAATAAATCTCAGTGAATTAACACAACTAGGTAACATTAACATTTTAATTTTCTCAGCTAAAAAGATTTTACAAATAGTAACAAAAAGTATGTATAGTATAGTTGTAGTGTTCAGGTTAAGTATATTTTAGTTTCAGAGTTAATATTTAATTTTTTTTTTGGTTAATATTTAAGTTTATTTATATTTTAACTTTCTGTTTTCAAGCTCTGTTTATAATAATTTTTTTTATCTTTAGGAACATATATATCCGATTTAATGAAGCTTTATCGTGACAATTGGACAGAGGCCTCAGTGACGCCTAAGTTGCACATGATGGAAGATCACGCTACTCCATTTTTGCAAAAATGGGGCGGTGAGTTTGGATTGTATGGTGAACAAGGAGGTGAATCTATTCATCATGAATTTAATAAATTAAGTATGATATATCAATCTATTCCTTGTAGGAAAAAAAGATTAAAATGTATACTTAAACCTCATCATCAAAAAACTAACTGTAAAAACAGAATTTTGAGAAAAGAAATCAAAAAAAGAAAAAAAATTATACATTATTTAATACCAAACATGTAATATAAAAATAATTAGTATCGTAAATAAAAACAAAAAAGAAAAATGTAACTATTTACATTTTCCTTTTTTGTTTTTATTTACGATATAAAGAAAATAAATAAATATTTCTTAAAAAGAAATGTTTATTTTATATTTAGAAAAAATTATATTGGAAAAAAAATTCAAGATATATATTTGAGACCTAAAATATATTGAATATTTGCAGAACTAAAAGATATTGTATATTTGCAGCTCTAAAAAGAATAAATTAAAAATATATATATATATAGTTTTTGGTATATAGAGTTTTAATAAAATTAATTTATAATTTAATCCATAATATTATTTTGTCTATAATAAAATTTTGAAATAACCTAAGTAACATAATTAAGTAAACCTAAGTCCATTGTATATAGCTACTCTATGGTGCAAAATAAATGCCACTATCCTTTGTTAATCAATTTTCTCCACCCCCCCTTCCTATGTGGACCTTATCCACCTATTAATTTTATATATTTTTATTTGTTTCTTGTAATATGCTTTAAGATGAATCAAAATGCATATTGTTGTATTGTTATTAAAATGTTACACATTTCCATTATGAACTCTCACCTCCCCCCCCCCCCCCCTACGCTTTGCTTGGCAGTTTAGAATAATACACACAATACAAAGTATAAGATAACTTTATAAATTGACTCACCAATTTCATAAAAATATTTTTTTTGTAGCCTTGAGCTTGGCAGTCTAAAATAGTTAATCGATTCATATAAATCCATATCATCCATATTTTTTCAGAATCTTTAACTAAGTTTTCAAGTTTATGTGTCAAGGAATCAAAATAAATAACATTCAAAGTCTATTATATTTTGGATCTATTGACGCCTAACAAAAAGTATATACCGCAAAAATCATATTTACATCTAATATACATATATATATATATATATATATATATATATATATATATATATATATATATATATATATATATATATATATATATATATATATACATACATATATATATATATATATATATATATATATATATATATATATATATATATATATATATATATATTTGTGTGTGTGTGTGTGTGTGTGTGTGAGTGTGTGTGTAGTTTTCTCACAAAAATATAACAATAAGTCAAGATGTTTTCTTTTCTTTACTTAACGAGAACTTTTTCCTCTTAAAAATTAGAATCATAATTTATATTAAATTGTATACCTCAAAAATTACCTTATTAACACCCACCTAAACATATTTACACTTTCACTTTAACCATATAAACACATTACCAATTACAAACTAAACCGTACAAATATATTAACAAATATTTATATATATATATAAACATATATATATATATATATTTCCCATATACTGTTGTTTTAAAGAGCGCGTTAATAAACCAGACCAGAAAAAGTTAAAAAACTTAAATTTTTTTTTTTAATTGTTAGACTGCCTGCCCAAACCAAACCCTCAGTCGATGTAGCAGCACTCCCTTGCTAGTCAGGCTATTTGTCAGTCGTTGTAGCAGCACTCCCTTTCGAGTCAGGCTATTTGTCAGTCGATGTAGCAGCACTACCTTGCGAGTCAGTCTATTTGTCAGTCGATGTAGCAGCACTCCGTTGCGAGTCAGGCTATAAGATAGTCGATGTAGAAACACTCCCTTTTAGCAGCAGGCTATAAGATAGTCGATGTAGCAACATTTACGCATGTTTTAAATTTTTTTTTTTATAAAACAATAACAAAAACACCATTTTAAAAAATAACATACTTTTTCTATTATGATATTGAGTTATTTATATCCAAATATACATAAAAAGAAATCCTACAATGAGATGCAGTACACAACAAGTTTTTTGTTTATTTTTGTAGTTGATTTCGCCATTTTTAATTTTTCAGTGTTTATCACTGAATACTACAAATAGGTTTTAGTAATTAAATTTGTACACAACAAGTTTTTTGTTTATTTTTGTAGTTGATTTCGCCATTTTTAATTTTTCAGTGTTTATCACTGAATACTACAAATAGGTTTTAGTAATTAAATTTATACAACATACTAAATACAATTTACTTTCAAAATAGTTTGTGTACAAGGTAAGTGCAGTGTTATAATATTTGAAATGTGAATTGTAGGTAATGAGAAAGAAGCCTGGGAAAGGGTTAAAGTAGCAGAGGAGACATCTATTGTTGAAGATATGTTTATCAAGCAAAAAAGCATGGTGTAAGCTATTTTGTGGGCCTTAAATTTTCATTAACTTACATAGCAGCATTCTCGTTTTTTTGTCTACTTTTTTATTTTAAACAGGCTAGAAAAAAAAACTGTCTAACAGCGAAGATGTTATTGAGAGTAATGATACGGAAAGTAAATACAGCAACAGGTGTTTTGTTTATTTTTAAATTATTTGAAGTGACTCTAATTGCATTAGTTTTTTTTCAAAATATTATTTGTCTGTTTTTGTCTGTTATGTGTCTGTAATAATATTTTAAATTAAATAAGAAGTTTTAAAAAATTGTTTAAAAAGTCATAGAAGAAAGAAAAGAAAGATGTCAGAAATGCTTCCTAGGCTTGTAATACCAGAGATAGAGTTTGGTACGAAACAAAAATTAAATATTTACTATATATTTAATGATTTAAATATGATAATCATCAATAAAATAACTCATCAGTACATTTTATATTGATTATTAGGGTCGTCCAAAAAACAACATTTTTGAAAAAAATCTACTCCACAACCCAAAATATGTTCTATATAATACAAAAACACTAGGTTTACAATTTTTTTGAATTAAAAATATTTTAGCCCCTGACCCTTAAACATTTGACAGGTCCCTAATTTTTAGAGAAAAAAAGTTCTTTTAAAATATGTCAGCCTGGCACTCAAAAGAAGCGAAATTATATTAAAAATTCAAAAATATTAATAATTTTTATATAAAAATATTTAATATAAAAATTATTAATAACTTCCATGCGTCATTGCATAAAAACTGTTGTTTTTAAGCTGAAAATATAAAAAGTCATAAATTCCTAGTTTTTTGTAATTAGCTTTTTTAAACATCTATTTTATGTAAATTAATTAATATTTTTGAACTTTTAATATGATTTCGCTTTTTTTGAGTACCAGGTTGACATATTTTAGAAGAACTTTTTTTTTCAAAATATTAGGGACCTATCAAATGTTTAAGGGTCAGGGGCTACCCCTATTCAAAAAAATGTAAACTTAGTGTTTTTGTATAATATAGAACACAATTAGGGTTGTGGAACAGATTTTTTCAAAAATGTTTTTTGCACCGCCCTTTTGATTATATAAATAAAAAACTGTAGCTATACTAATGAAATATGAAATAAAAATATTGATTTTGAGTTAGTAGGGGATGATTATTTCGAGAATAGAAATAGTGCATTATTTACTCCTGTGTTATGCACAAAATCATCAGGTAAAGTTTATATTGTTGATACATGTTAGACTGCTACAAATATTATAATTTTCATAATACTTTACTACTTTTTTTTTTCAAGAAAAGGAAGTTAAACACAAACAAAATAAAACATGTTTTGATTTCGAGTTGGAAATTGTTGTTAGGTCAAAAGATGTGACTGGTCCTTCTTGTAACAGTACTCCGATGTTTAAAACTTCAGGTTATACTACATCAGGTAAGATACTAAATCAATAAAAAACTTCACCAAAATTGTTGCTTCTATTTGTTTTTTGAAAATGTATGACAAGCTTTTGATCAAAGGAATATAAAAATGGTATCCAATAAAATACCATTTTGAGTTATTAAGGTTTTTTGTTTTTTTGAATTGGTTTTTTAATGTTTAACTTTTACAAACAGAAAAATTGTTGTTGAAAATTTTGGCTGAACAAAAAGAAATAAAAGAGACCCAAAAGTTACATTCAGCTATGTTGCACAACATTCAGCAACAAATTAATGCAACACAAGACATTATGGAGAAACAATTTGAATTAAACTTACCTCTTAAAACAATTGAAGACGCGAAAGCTTTTGAAGATAAGTTGAACGATGAAGATTTGAAAAAATATTAGGTAAATTATTAAGGTTTTCTTACATTTAATATAAATTAAATTAAGTTTAGGTTTATATTTTTAGATATATCAAGCTGGATATTAGTAAATCTGTTTTTCATGTCTTTCATGTTTTTTTCATGTCTTTTTCATGAGAAACATGAAACTATTTTAAAAAGTCATAAAAATCATACATTATTTGCAAAACTTTAAACAGATTACTAGTTTGTCATGAATGTAGTCTCTAAATACAATAGATGTAATACAAGGTGTTAAATCTTTTATGGCACTAGCCTAGTGCCATGGAATAGTTCCATAGGTTTTTTATTAAATACCCATATGTTTTCAATGATAAACTGTCATCAAATATGAATCTAATCATTTGATATTTAAGTGTAAAAACTATGCTGTTTAGTAAAAGTTACTTTCATTATTTATTAACTGAATTTAATAAATTATGAATTTAAATATTGGTAGTGATATGCTAAACCCCATTAGTATTATGAAGAAAGTTGGGTTATGTTTAAGAGTTCAACACTAATTTGTTGAGGTGGGTACACACAGAGCTTTCCCTAAATGTTAACTGATTTTATTTTCGTCTTTTTTTTAAAACCATGTAATTAAAAAGTTATGATCTTTGAATCGCTATCATTTATCACCTTAATTTACTTAATTGATTTTGTAATTTGTTTTTGTAATTTTATAGTCAGGTTCAGGTCCTTGTAAATAATGGTGGCACGAATGTAACAAATTTTGTAAAAAGGAACATGAAGTATTTATTTTCTAATGAACTGGAACAAAAATATAAAAAACCATTTCAGCAATTGCAGCTATTTTAAATAATGTTTTGTAAGTATATTATATCATAAACTCTCCTTATTTTACTTTTATTGAGTATATTGATTTTTTTATTGTCATATTATGTAGTGAAAAGAATATTGGTACTTTCACCCTATCCCATGTTAATAATTTTTTTTTCAAAATATTTTGAACTTTTTATATATATTTAAGACTTATTAAGAACTAAAGTGTCAAAAAAATGACTTGTTAAGGTCATCAAAAATATGGCTTAAGTTGGCCTCAACACATTACTTTAAAATATAATGGTTTGATTTACATGGACCACCGACCGTTGTAACTATGAGATATATTGCTATTTTTATGTTAGTAGAAACCATCCCACCAACCATGTGGGATCCCACGTGGTCAGTGGGATGTCTAGAGTGTGGTTTATCTAGAGTTTACTTTAACATGTTTTGTTATTTAATTAATTGTTGTTATGTTTTATGCAAATAGACTTAGCTTATATTCATGTTGATCCTGTCAGGGTAATAGAAAAATAAAAAGTAGGTTTCTTATCCACTTATTCGCATTTTTAAGTTTTCAAAAAAATTAATTGATTGCATAATACGTTAATTTGTAAGTAATGTGTATAGTTTAGAATAATTTTGTTTGATTTTTAGGTTGAGTTCTTTTCTTATGGTTGACTTGATTATGGCTTACCTAAAGTCTAATAATTATGAAACAATGTTTCAATTTAGATTGTTTGTTAAGTTAGGTTGTTTGTTAAGTTAGATTGTTTGTTATTTTTGTTACTTTTTGTTAAATATAATAATTTTATTTGTAATTTTTTTTAAAGTTTATATTTTCATTTTATCTCAAGAAAAAAATGTTTTTTGTTTCTTAAGTAAATATCGATACTTTTTTATTTTTGGATTTATTGTTTCAAATGGATATATTGATAATTTTTGCATTGTTCTTTTTATTTTTGTTGCTTTTTATATATATGAATAGAAACCATTTATACTAAAAATCGTATTTTGTACTCGAAGTTTCTATTTGCATTATGTATCAATTAGTACAAACAACATGTTTAATAACTTCGGATGTAAAAACAGCTTAATTAAATTAATTTGTTGACAGTTTTGTTTTTGACAACAACGTTTTTACAAAAAGTATCAAACGGATAAAGCTAACTTATTTAAAATAACAAGTCTCTAGGGCCCGTTTTCTAATTTCCAAATTTGTTTTTTAAATAAATCTTGATGAGAGGGTAAAATCTTGATTATAGCTAAGTTTTCAAGAACACCTGAAAAATTGTTACGCAACTGTCTCTATTATGTTAAAGATTCTTTTATGTATAAAATATTGGAGTACGTAAGTAATTAATAAGTACAGTTTCTAAAGTATATTAAGTCAATTGTTAACCAAAAACTTTAAATCGACTAATTTTTTGCTGTTTACCTAATGTATAGAGACCTAAGAACAAGTTTGGAAATAGCTGGATGTGAAATAGAGTTGCCGCGACCCGGGGTCAGACGGGTCACCACAGCTAATTCCGCAATTAAAACAGTATAATAACTAATATATTTCAACATTTATATAAAATTTTCATAATTATATAAATAACTTAGGAGTTTTTTTACAGAAACCCAGTTTGCACCGGACTAAATAAGAAGTGTCCAAGACGTTTTAAACGTAATTTTTACGTCCGTGCTCACTGGGAAGGCTTTTATGTAATAAATCAAACAGATAAAGCTAACTTATTTGAAATAACTAAGTCTCTTGGGTCCATTTTTCAATGCCCAAATTTGCGTTTATATAAATTCTTATGAGAGAGTTAAAATACTATCATAGCCTAAGTTTCACGTAACTGTGTTAAATGCTATAGATATTTTTATTATGTAGAAAATTTTAAAGTAAATAAATAATAATGTAATAAGTAAAAATACTAATTAGTTCTGAAGAACAGTAAATTAGAAATCAAGAACTGTAGGTAATCAGTTAAATGCAAACTGTGTACTTTTAAACGAAACAAAACATTTTAATGATCACAACAATAATGATATTAAAAACATTTCCTCATCGATTTATTAAATTAAATATATTGATATTCGATTTAAATTAGACTTTTCTTTTGAATTAATTATAATTTAACGAGCCATTAAAGTTTGATTAAATTTTCTTAAAAGTTCGCATTTTACCATCTGGTAAATGGTAAAATGCGAACTTTAATTGTAATGGCAATTAAAAGTTGTATTTTACCATCTACTAGAACTTTAAATTGATTTATTTTTTGCCGTTTACTAAATAAATTAAAGTATAAAGATTAAGGAACAAGTTTAGAAATTGTCGGGTGTGGATTAGACTTGGTACGACCCGTATCGTACGGGTCATACCAGCTAGTAATTAAATATTTAAAATAATTAAAGAACCGACCTTTTATGTTATTCAGTATTATTTATTATCAGGAAATTTTCAAAAACATTTACAACATTTAGTGAAAACATAGGTATTAAAACAATCTTTAAAAAACAAAGTGACAGATTTGTAATTTTTAAACTATGCACTTACATTACAAATATAGAAAAAACTTGAAAATTAGTTCTGGCCCAGAGATTTTATGTGTTGTCAAAGATCAAAAGTCTCGTGATCAGTTCATGATGGAATAGATACATAGAAGCAGCAGATGATGGATTAGATACATTAGCTGAATTTAAGGCTATAGGTGGATATGTTGAGAAAGATAAAACAATATGGACGATGATTGATTTAGGATATTGCTGGTCTAATATAAATAAAGATGTTTAAAATAATATTGGCACTAGTGCATCTTGTCAAAAATCTAATTAAAAAATAAAAAAAAATTTCTCCAGAGTTCCATCCATTCTTGTTCCAACAAAAATATGGCACCAAGTTGGGGTTGATCTCGTTAGTCTCTCTAAATATACGTTGGCATTTGTGTAGTTATCGATTAGTTTTCAAAATGGATTGAAGCAAAAACAATTTATATTTTAAGTGTTGAATAGGCACCTAGATTTCTTTAACAACTTATATTTCGTCTTTTTGTGCATCAATTCAAATTATTGATCAAGGTCGAGAAATTTGTAATAAAGTTTCTAAAATTTCGTAAATTTTACTGGATCCTAGAAACGTATTACCTTAGCTTACCATCCAAGGTATCTTACCATACCAAGTAAATGGTATAGTTAAAAGAGCTAATAGAACTATACAGGGTTCTATTTTTAATATGCCGAACGGAGAGCAAGAAAAATGGCCTGTTATATTAAGTCTAATAATAATGGCTAATATAATAAATCTAATAGTTTATTAGATTGCATATTGCTTAGTTTTAAACAACTCACCACAACAGGTGTCACTCCTCGCGTAATCCACTCACAGCTTCATCCACTATGCAATAAAGTTTTCTTTCGTAATAGCACCAAACGGATTGTGTGCTAACTTGTATGGCCCAGTTGAGGGTAGAAGAAACGAAAACACAATGCTAAAAAAATCAAATTTATGACCTTGCTTATCCATTAAGCCAACGATTACAAACACCGTTACAAACAAAGTCAATGATATGCAAAGTCAGTGGAACAAGAAAATATGTTCTCTAAGGACTTTAGTAAAGTGGGTGTTTAAAAACACATTAAATTACTTTAAATTTTAAAAAAAACTTGAAAAATTTCTTGAAAAATTAAAAGTTTAACTACGCTGTTAACAAAATGTACATCTTATGCATCATATAAATGCAAGATCGTGCTTTTATGGTTACCAAACTTAGGAATATTTCGTTTAATTGCCCTCTATTAAAACACATTTTTACAAATTGTTTTTTAGATTTCATTATAAATTTGAATAAATCATTTTCATCAAATCCATAAAAAAAATTATTTTAGTGGTTTTCATTTACACGCTGCAATAAGTATCCTCAAAAAAGCGATAAAAATTATAAAACAAAAATTACAAAAGTTCAATCGCGAATCTTTAGCTCTTTTGCACTAATATGGGTTCTTACGACCCTGTAGTATAAAATCAATAAATAAAGAGTTTGCCTAGCAAAGTCATTAGTTAAAACAACTTGAATCTATGTTTTAAAAGATAACTTTATGTATAGCTCAGTAATAAACTAATTTTAAAAGCTCTGTATTAAAAATAAGTTTGCAGTTTTTGGAGCGTTTAATTTGTTTAAATTTCTTCGCAAAAGTCACGTAATATTTATGTCTCCCATCATTGATATTTTACTTTTTTTCATATATGTATTGTCTATCTATTTATTTTTCAAAAATATATAGTTTTGGAGTGCAAATATGATGACTTCTATTTTATAAAATTCTTTTTTTGGTATTATATTATATTAGTTATTACTTATATTTAATTATTTTTGATACCTTAAAACTTTTAATTGTTTGAGCTTTCTATTAGGATCTATTTTCTTTACAAAGGGCACCTGTGGTAGTTTTAAGTTTCAGCATTTTTTTAAACTTTCAAAAAGCTATGAAGTCAATTTTTCTATGTAAAAAATAAATAAACAATAATGCACGTGTCACGTGATCTTATACGCGCCATTACTTATATTTTTTTTTTCTAAAAAGAGACACAATTCTATTAATCCATCTTTCAGAAATTATCTAAATATAGAGTGTAATATATGACGCTTTCACCGTTATCAGAATAGTATGTTTACTTTTACTGTTTAAAAATATTATGTATTTAAGTGAATAGGTTAAAAAATAAAAATATTAACTTAAAACTACTGAAAGTGTTTAAACCATTGTCATATTACAGTCACACCGTCTCTAATAACATTTTTCTTTTAATATTTGTAACATGGTGACACAATCATGAGTTTGCTGTTGAATCAAATGAATGATCAGTTCTTGCTGTTGCAAAACAAATTGATATAAACTCATTAGTGTTCTCTCTATCTTTAGATTCTAACTTTCTTATTACTAAATCAGCTTTTTAATTTATTTTTAATACCGGATTTCTCATTCAAGAATGATATGATGTCATCTGAACGTCAATTTATTTATTTATTTTTTCAACTATTCCTACACACCTGCGTTTTCTAGTTTCTTATGTGTTTTTTAGAGAAGCATTTTGCATATCTTCTGCTTCTTTAACTTCATTGATTACTTGATTCTCCGTTTTCAATTATTTGCTTTGTCACTATCATTAAAATTTAGCCCAAGTTTTATAAAAGCAACATCAAGTTCAGTAATCTCAGGAAGGTTAATTCTACTGGAAGGGTAAAGGTGAGTTTCCACTCATCCGTTTTTTCACGGAAACGGGAAAAGAAAGGGAAAAATAATCACGTGAGCATGCGTAGTTTTCCTTCGGACATGTTAACACTTATACTACGCATGCCCACGTGATTATTTTTCCCGTCCCTTTCCCGTTCCCGTAATGAGTGGAAACTCGCCTTTATTCTAGTATAATATAATTTATAGTCAAATTAGAAAAAAGAAGAGAAAAAAAGGTTTATTTAGGGTGGGGCGGACATGCGCCGGGCGCCTTTATTTTAGGAGGGAATTCACTGTTTATATTATTGAATAAGAAAATTTGTTTTGCATTGCTTTTGTTGCGTTTATTTTTAGTAGTAATTATTTCAAATGTTGCCATGAGTATTTCGTTCATAAATCAGACAAGCAATTTTAGGCCTAGTTTACTTAACAAAGTGCAACACGGGAAAGTACGCCATAGGTCTTTGCACTTTATCTGCATTGTGTCATTTTGACTATTGTTAGCCTTTTTTTTAATTCTTTCCTTTTCTTGATAAGCACGAAGTATAAAGTAATGTTGCCTAATTGTTAGCCTTCAATTTTTGCAGTTTATACTTTTCTTGAAAGCAGTTTATGTAAAGTATTAGTTTTGTTGCCTAAGGTTAACCTTTTATTTTTCTTTTCTTGATAGAGTCAAATATGGACATAGTTCATTTCGCTTGTATACCGACGATATGTAAACATTTAAAAACAATATAGTTTACTTATTATGTAATGCATTAGCTATGTATTTTTGTGCATCGTGCAGCTGTTAAACAATACTAATAGTTAAACAATAGCTGTTAAACAATACTAATAGTTATGTCATGCTTTTAATGGAATAAATAACGTTATAATTTGCATATATCATGCTTTTTTAACTAATAATTAGCCTAAAAACTTAATAATTTTGCAGATCAATGGAGTTGAGCTCTTCCATGCATTTCTCACCTGCACCAGTCTTTTTCATACTAAAAATGATACGTGCTGCTTCGCTGTCTGAACTCTAATCAGACGACTTCTTTTTAAATTGAAGAACTGTGCGATCTGAACTAACAAGGGAAACTTGATCCGCAATTTTGTACATCTTTTTTAAAATTTGAGGAAATAATGCTCTATGCATCATCTTTTGCAAAGTTTGAGAAAATAATGTTTAATTAATTTTGAAACCTTAAGTGTTGAAAGATTTGTTAATAATATAAAATACTAAACCTTAATAATTAAGAGAAAATATTACATCAAGCAATTGCTTTTTCTTACTGCACAGCTAGATTAAATGAGTTCAGTTGTCCATTTTACGGCTCATTTTTTTAATGAAACTTTAGTTTAATCATTTTTAACGATAGACACAACATGAAGGTAAGCCAGAGCCGTCTACCATAAAATTTAACAAATCACAATACTTGCTGTATTATTTATGTAAGTCACAACACTTGCTGCATTGTTTATACAAGTCACAACACTTGCTGCATTATTTTTTTCACAACATTTGCTGTATTAATTATGTAAGTCACAACACTTGCTGCATTATTCATACAAGTCACAACACTTGCTGCATTATTTATACAAGTCACAAGATTTGCTGTATTAATTAAGCAAGTCACAACACTTACTATACATTTTAGCTAGTCACAACACTTGCTGTATTATTTATGCAAGTCACAACACTTGCTGTATTATTTATGCAAATCACAACACTTGCAACATATTTTTGACAAGTCACAACACTTGCAGTGTTATTAAATTAACTAAATTGTAACTTACCGGAAACAACATCAGCAGCAAGCTGGATTTTTTTTTTTCATACAATAGTCAACAGCTTCAATATCAGTTTTATCATCTTTCCAGAAAGAAATAGTGTAAATAAATTTTTTTCTTCTATTAACTTTTTCTACTCTTTCGCTATATAAAACACTTTTGCATGTTTTTGGATTGTACCATTCGTGCTCTAGTTTCTTCCAAACAATTCTATAAACATCTTCTAAATCAAATAGTTTGTCATTGGACAAGCGCTTGCATGAATTATTATTTTCGTTAAAATTCAATTTGGATAGCTCACGTTCTAACTTTCTTTTTTCTTTTTCATCCATTTTTTGGCGCTTGATTTGTTGCCTTTGGCAAATCTCATCTCTCACTTTGCATTGATGCATTTGATAAGTAAATCTGTTTTTATGTGCTACATTAATTGACCATTTAACAACCTTTTCTCTTAAACTTAAATCTTTTTAAAAATATTGAAATCAAACATTTATTCAAAAAGGAATACTAACACAGCATACAAATACTTTAAATGATATAGTACCTAAAACAATTCAAACTTAACTTACTGATTGTTTGTTCTACAGAAAACAAGAGTGACTTAAAAAAATGTAAGTATTAAGTATACAAAAATACAACTAACAAGATATAATATTGTTAGACAACAATCTACATAGGCCAGTAATTTTTATTCTGAATTGTCAACACAGTGTAAAAACAAGGCCTTAGATATTTTAAAAAACCCATCTGGCTGGCTCGACGACACTTTGATTGATATAGCACAAAGTTTGCTTTCATACCAGTTTCCTAAAATATCTGGATTTCAAAGTTCATGTATTTTAAGTTGTTTTAATTCAGGTGGTTATTCAGAAAGTTGCAGTTTTATACAAATAATTAATATTAGAAATTCACATTGGGTGCTTTTAAGTAATGTATCTTCTGATGATCTTTCAGATTCAAAGTGTGTTCAGTTCTATGATTCACTCTTTAATAGTTCAAATGAATGTGATGTACCATTGTTAGTGCATACAGTTGCACGTTCCTCCTTAAATTGTCATACAAGCAGTTCTTTAATTGTTGAAGTAATGGATTGTCAAATGCAACAAAATGGAAATGATTGTGGGCTTTTTGCGATAGCAAGTGCAACAGCTTTGTGTAATGGTATCGACCCAAGTTTAATCATATGGAAACATAATGATATGAGGAAACATTACCTCAAATGTATTGAGAATGGTAAATTAGAGATGTTTCCATTTGTAACTGTTTTAGATGGTCATAAAAGGTGTGCCTTTACTATTGATTGCAATCATTTTTGTAAGTGCAGACAAAAAAATAATAATTGATTGTCATTTAAGTTTTTCTGAATATGGATTTATAATTCCTCTTACATCATTAAGGGGAATGTATCTTGTTATTTCTGGTGTCTTTTTGCTTTTATGACTTTTATGAATATTTAAATTCAACCTATATGCATAAAAAAGTTTTCTTTGTTTTTTATTGTCGGTTTGTTTATGTACTTTATGTTTTAGTTAAGTTCATTATTTTCTTTTTTTTTTTTTTATGTCTTATAGATGTTCAAAGTTGTATAATTGGCTAATTTAGGTCAACTATTGCTTGGTTTTTTATTTTGTTATTAGCATGACGATTTGCTATTTTTTAACTGTGTAGTTGTTTTTTTCTTATTGTTATCAGTTATTTATTTTATCAACTAGGGTTGTTGATATAAGACATAGTTAATAGCTGCAGTTATTAAAGTCAGTTCTTTATTTACATGCATTTGTTGTAGTAGCAGTTAACTCTAACTACTACTACTACTATGACAAGAGTAATACTAAAAATTACAATTATGTTATTTTTAATTTTAATGAGATATTTAATCAATTTGTTATAGAATATTGTGAAAGTTTAGACTTAGTTCTCACATGTAGATGCCATGACTATTTTAACATTTTTAACATTCATGTTAATGAATGTTAAAACAATTTGAATGATTCAAAGATTCAAATCCTTCTGGCACACACTTAGATTTCATTTTTTGACATATATTGATCAATGCAGTTGTTAAGTACTTTTGTGGCACTAAAGCAGGTATTTTTTAATTTTTTTTTATTACGATTTAAGTATACTATTTATGTTATACTATATTTCTATACTATATAGGATTGTAATTCCATGTGCAAAAATTAAATTTTTTTCCGAAAATGCCGAAGTTTGTTCTTATTTTCAAAAAAAAGTTTCAGTTTAGTATGAAGTGTGTCTTTTCTTCAATGTCGTTTTAATTTAAAACATTCACACAGTAAGAAATAGTAAACTAAATTTAGGTCCTGGTATTTTATTATTATTGTGCTATTCTAATGTAATGATGCTGCATTTTATTGTTAAAAGTTATGCATTAGGACTTTCATTTATTGAACTGACTGCTTCTAAAATTTACTAAAATTCAAGACAATATTTAGCTATTTAAATACAATTTATTTTTATCTCAATTTCGTTTTTTATCTTTAATGTTTATAGTTTGGATCCTTGAAGCATTTTATATTTTGTTTTTTAAGTAATAATATTTTAAATCCATTGTGGTGTCTTTTTAAGTTAACTAAAGTTTAGTAAAAGCCAACATGAAATAACAACATTAAACAACACTGACAAGAACTGCTGCATCACGACAGCAACTGCAGTATCACAACAGATTACCAAAAGCAGGTAAATTGTTTTCTAGTTTTTTTTTTCTTTTCTTTTATATCTAATTACCTGTTACAATTTTTATTTTAGGTTTGTCATATAACGCATTGATGCAATATGAAAGATCAAAGTTTACATATTTTTCCTTATTTGTGATAGCATGTTTGATTGTAAATTAAAAATTTTTGTTTAAAACGTTTTTGTCATCAATTGCTTAGTTATTTATAATAAACTAATAAAATTAATAGCTCTTGCATTACAGAAGTTAACACGTAATCTTTATTAAAGTTCATGTTATTATAAAAAATATTTCAAGAAGTAACTTTATATTTTCGTCAATTTAAACCATGATGAAGAGTTTAATTTTTTTAATAATTTAATTAATTTGTGTCAGTAACTAAAAACTTATTGTGTTGAACTTTGGGAATGTCGAGGAATATGGTTCTGCCTCAAACTAACATGACCTAAGTCAGTTGTAAATTATTCAAATAATGATAGATATTAATTGATAAATTATTTTATAGCCTCAATTTAAAGGCGTTTCTCTAAAAAGGTATAGATCAATTATTTCTGAAGTTAAAGTTTCTCAACTTTAAAATAAAATGTGGAAAACAGCTCGAGAGTCGTGTAAAATGTCAGTAAATTGAACACAAAGTTGGCACACTCGCTATAAATTCACAATTTATTCTGTAACAAACCGACCATAACCCGTATTACGGGTTGCACTCTGATAGTTTGCTTAATTTTACTAAAATGCGCAAGTTGTTCAAAAACCAAAGAGTGCAGTAAATTTGCACGTGTGATGAAATAACTATTTCATTTCTTATCAGCTACTAGAAAATTGTTGATATCATTAAAGTATGTCTGCTTGAGTACACTTATCCAATGAGTGACCTAGGAAAAATAAAACTTTTGCTAAAATATATGTTTCTTGTTATACTATTCAACAAAGATAAAATTTCGAATAGAATATACATCGTGAGTTAAATATTTTTAAGTGTAAATTATCACTATAAAAATGCCGTAAAACAATATTTCCCGTGAAAAAGTAAATGCTTTTAATACGTTATACGTTTAAATACGTTAAAAATACGTTTACCGAATAAAGTTCGGTTAACGTATGTTTTTTTTTTTAATTTATTCTTCTGGGTTAACATATAATGCCTTGATTGGTCAATTTGTCTACTTACTTAACGATCTACTTATTTAACGTGACTTACTACGTTAAATAAGTATCCGTAAACTAACGCATGCGCAGAATATCATTTTGTCTACTTATTTAACGATCTACTTATTTAACGTGACACCGTTAAATACAGGAATGACTCCCTATTTTGATTGGATGAAAAAATTTTGTTTCACGAAGTCCGAAAAACACTTATTCTCGTTTGCCGGATATCGTGACTTGTATATGTTATTTATTTTTTTATATTGTATTTATTTTATAATATTTAGATCGGAGCAAATATTTTGACCAATCAAATTAGGGAGCCATTCCTGTAAGTCTTCGATTGTAGGTTTTATTTACATAAACTTTATTTACCGCTATTGTTTTTAGTTTGTCTATAGTATTATAATTTACTAACTTTGTTAATATTCTTAAGTAAAACATATACTGAGAGTGTTAAGTAAAACATGTACAGAGAGTTAACATAAAATTATATTATTTTTTGTTATACATTCAATGTGTAAATAAAAATTTTATTTATTTTTATTAACTTTATTTTATTAATTAATTTTTATTTTATTGAATTCATAAAATACAGTGTGTTTTATTTACACATTGATTGTGTAATAATATGTTTTGTTATTGTAAATGTATTGTAATACATTTACAACAGTTACCCTGTGTGTTACATAGTTACCCTGTGTATTATAATACACTTACCTATTATATTAACCTAATACATTATAACATTTAATAATTAACCTGTGTGTAACACCCAGAATAATTATTGTACGTGTATTATTATATATTTTCAATAACAATGCAACACAATTTCTTACACGCTACTACTAAGCCAATACTTTTACATTCTAAACTATGTCAATAATTTTCAATCAGAGGTTTGTTGGTTAAAAATAAAATTAAAATTAAACTGATATGCTTCATAAAACAATATTGTTTAACTAATGATTCTTTATTAAATTGTTTTATTAACTAATAAAGTTAAATATTAAAATTAAATTAAATTTTTAGATGATGTAGTTTTCTATAACCAAGTTTTTATTAGGATGTCAACAAATATTATCTTACTGGCCAGATCTTTTTTTAAAGATATGTCTTTTAAAAACATTGAGCACTCTAACTGTAAAATACACTGTGTAAGCTAGTGTATTCTAAAATTAGAGTGCTCAATGTTTTTAAGCCTTACGTTTGCGAGGGAAAATTAGTGCAACGCAATTTCCATAATTCGATGACTAGATTTGTTCAATGTTGGAGTAAGTTCCTGGCAAATTTTCTGATACCACAACAAGAATATTTCTCTTAAATAGTGTCTTTCTTAGTCCTTTAAATGAGAGGTTGATTTTGAGGTGGTAAGCTGCTATCTACTCTTAATGCAGTACAACAATGCTTAGATAAAACTTGAGAAAACCTTTACCACTATCAATTCCAAGCTTAACAAAATATCCGTCAGAAAATTTGCAAGAGAATAACATGATACACAAGACTTGAAAAATCATTGCATTGAGCAACATTCCGAACTGTACCAAATTCTCCCTTCCATTGGTAGTTTTTAAGTCACTGCAAGTGACTTAAAAAATATTCTTGGCTTAGTTTAGTAAAAACACTCATCTAAATATCCTCTACAGTCTGTTTTACTTTTGCCAGGATCATCAGAAAGCTTCTTGATAAACCTGCTTGATTTTAAAATTTTATCAATATATATATATATATATATATATATATATATATATATATATGTATAAAAATATACATATATATATATATATATATATATATATATATATATATATATATATATATATATATATATATATATATATATTTATACAATTTTACATCGACTACATCGACTGACAAATAGCCTGACTCGCAAGGGAGTGCTGCTACATCGACTGACGGTTTGGTTTGGTCAGGCAGTCTATCATTTAAGAGAAAAAAAATTATTTAAGTTTTTAAACTTTTTCTGCTTTGCTTTATAAATGCTCTCTTTAAAAATACAGTTTATGGGAAAACTTTCTATAACATTATTATGTTGTTTGGCCTTCAACTTTATGTTGCAATCTCCTAATTTATGAGTGAAATCACTTGTATTAATAATCACAACAATTATAAGTCTAATAAGTTTTTTTAATCTATTATAACACAATGAATAATTAAATCACAACATTCTCTGGAGCCATAAAATATATGAGTTTATATTAAGTAAGGTTCTTCACATATCTTCTTTTATTAACCTTAATGGTTGACGACTTACTCTTGAGGATCTACATGGTTAGGATTAGGGTCAGGGATTTTCTGAAAATTAATAAATGCTCCTTGTGTATAAAGCACTTGAAATACATTGTTTTAAGAACTCATTGCTAACAAAATGTAACCTTCCTACACACTCCACAAGCCTATTTCCCAGATATTTTTACTTGGTCATTCTTAACTGGTTGACTAATGTCTTTATCATGTTAATCCATAGCTCTTTTGTTTCAATTCCATCTTGTTAAGACTAAAACTTTTAAACACTTTATATATTAATTCTTCTTCAACTACATAAATTAGTTTTTATGCTAAGAAAAGTCTAAACTCTTTACAAATAGATTACAAGACAGTTATCAAAACCAACGGTGTATCACTGAACAATGCTGCACACTAACCTTTCCTTTCAAACTATCACTCTCTCTTTTGTTTTCATTTATGTAGTGATATTTTCTTACATATTCGTGAGAACTTTCTTAACATCTGAATATTATTAAACCCATCACACAAGCTCTCATGGCACAATTTCAACGTTAAAACAAACAATAACACAATAGAGTGAGCTAATTGAAACTTAAAAGCTTTCATATTATTGATTGTGATCATGTTAAACAATATTTTAATTAGGTTTGTTGTTATTGTTTTACTAAGTTAAAATTCTTTCTTTATCTATTATTCAAATTTATAAATTTATAACTACTTTTGAATTCTTATTACAAAAGAGGCAAATTAAAGGTATAAATAAATAGGTAATAAAAGAGTGGGTTAGAATTTGAGGGGGGGTGTCTTATTAGGCTTAGGGAGGGTGGGTAAATTTCCCACCCTCCCTAAGCCTAATAAGGGAGGGTGGGAAATTTATCTAGGACTCGAGAGTATTTATAACTATAAAGCAAACATCTATTTTAATTTTATTTATAGACTTGAGTGTGTGTTAAGCTTGTATAAAATTTTACAAAGGTGTTGCCAATTTTTATGTATTTTTTATATGGTTATCTCTTAGAAGTAAAATTCAAACGTAAATGACAGTTAAATCTATATAATTCACTACAAACAGTTATACACGAAGTCTAAGATACAGATGATGAAGATTTGCTGCACGTCACATCAATCAGAGTAATGTTTGCGATTACCTTATTAAAGTCATGACTTAGTAAATCTTGGTGAAAAGACTTTTACCAAAAAAAATCTTATTAAACTGTCTAAATGATTACTTTTATAAAAAAGGTCTGGTGCATAAACCTTGTTGTGTTCTTTTTCATTAATTCATTCCCAGCCGGCATTATTACGTTGTTTCAACGTTGAAATTCGGTTGAAGCGTTGTTTCAACGTTGTTCAACTATGCCACAACGTTAAATCAACGTTACCGTTGAAACGTTGATTATTTAACGTTATTTGAACGTTAAATTAACGTTTCAGTTTAAACGTTGATTATTTAACGTTATTTTAACGTCATTATTTCAATCATTGTTGACAAAAAGAACGATATAAAATTTATGCGCGCGCAGAAATGGAAGTAAAATTGTAAACATTATTTCAACGATTAAACTTATAGAGATTTATAATGGAAAAAAAATGTAAATACTGAACTTATATCATATAGAATTTTTAAGAGATCGAAAACATGTTCAGACAATTTTCCTGAAAGAACATTATCGTTTAAAAATTGATATTTTTCGTTTAACTTGGGCTACAATGCTCAAAGACTGATATTATCAAATGTAAATATAATACAGCTTTTTCAAAAAATGATCCATTAAATTATGTTGAATTTAATGCTAAGCGTTGTTTTTTAATAGAGCATCAAGAATTAAAAAAGGAAATTGATAACTTTAAACAAGAACTTCAGCACAAAATAAAAAAATAAAGATTTATTTGAAAAATTAACTTCAACCACATCAGTTATTACTCTGAAAACAAACAAACTTGTATATAAACATAATTAAAACAAATCGTGTTATTGCAATTTACTTGTATTCAAACATTTATTTTAAAAATAATACTTTTATACTGGCCTTACATCTGTCAATGTGTTTCATCAGTTAGTGCAGTATCACCATAATTCAAAAGAGATAGAGTGATATTAAAAAAACCTTTACTTCTGTTTTTTGAAATTTAAAAAAATCCTTAACTACTTGGACCAAAATAAATGTAATGCAGCAAAGATGAATTTTTAATGATGCTAATACTTGGATTATTGACAGCTGATTTTGCTGACAGGTTTAATATATTTTTAGGATTAGTGAATGCAATATTTTCTTCATTGTTGAAAGCTTCTAGCTCACTTTTAAACCACATGGTTTTTGTTCCAAGTAAAGATGTTATAAGACAGGCAATGCAAAACAGATTTTAGAAATTAAATTATTCAGACTCACACTAAATTTCAGATTTAACAGAATTTATTATGGAAACACCTTAAAATTTTGACTTACAGAAACTAACAGGGAATGAATACAAACATTACAAAAATATAAAAACATTAGTACCCGTAGCTCCAAATTCATCAATAATTTCTTTAAAAATTTTCTAAAGCTTACAGAAGCTAAATTTTGGAAAAAAAATTACATTTCGCAACAACTATTTAGATTGTACTACAAAATACTCTTGTATAATGTATGATTAAGGCTTTAATATTAATTTTTTAATACAAATGAAGTGATTTTAATTAAATCCATATTTTTCAGTCACTTTAAAAATATGATGAGTATTTGTATAAAGATAATTAAAATTTCAAACAATAATATTAGCTTTACTTGTTGTTGTTTTTTTAGGAGAATCAATTGCAATTGATGGAATATCTTTAAAATGCTGAGGTAATCAAAATAATTTGAAATTATTTAGGAATTTTAAGGATTAAATTAATTAGCAAAAAAATTGTTTGATAATGAGTTCAATTTAAATTAAAAAAAAAAAATTATTATTAGTTCTCGCACAATTAATATCAGTTCTCTTATCTATTGAAATTTAGAATATTTTCCAACAATTTTGTGACCTCCATGAATATGAAGGGGAAAGGCGGAAATATGCATTAAGAGCACTAATTTATACGGTGTAATGAAAGGTATACCTTTATAAGATATGTAAAACTTTTCTATTCTCATTTTTTATATATTCAAAAATTTCTCCTTGTGTTTTTTTTTTCTAATTCTTTTTTATTAACAGCTTCTATTAAATACGATGGAGCGACTGAAACTTTAATTGATGGCATTTTGTCTAACTTCTAAAAATGCTCTTCATTTCGAAAATGTGGCGAAAAAGAAAAAAATTTAGATTGATTGATATAAATTTATATTTATAAAAATCGATCTAAAATTTCTTTATTGAAATATTTACATATATTTTAATAAAGAAATATATTCGTTTTGTCTGGATTTTTTTTTTCAGTGTTAATTCAACATTACAAATTAAAACTCAGTAATAAAAAAAGCCTAGAATTGAGTTGATGTTTTAAGTAAAATAAGAAAAGCCCAAAAAGTAACTGATGTAATATTTTTATTTTTTGATAAAAAAAAAATTCTAATAATGTTTAAAATTGGAATAAATAATAATGTTTATTAGATGAAGATGAGTAAAAAATAAGTAATGTTTACTAGATGAAGATAAAAAATAAGTTAGAAGTTATTTTTTGGTCTTGAAAATTGTTTGAATGATAATTTATTATTTATCAAAATATTTTCTTTTTTAATTTTTGTTGTTTTTTTTATTTTAATTAAAAGTAGATATTATTGTGTCATATATTATAATATACCTTATATTATACTATTATATTTTATATTAATGATGAGTATTTTTGTTTTTTTGTATTTCTATTTTTTTTCAATATTCCATAATTATCTTATGTAGATGTTTATGTTTTAGCAACCTAGTATTCTTTCATTATTTGTCTTTGTTATTGAGCCTTAAGTTATTTGAACATAATATATTCAGGACTCTGCTGAATAGTAAATTAATAAAAATGAGTTTAAAATATAATAAATTTATAAAATAAAGAAATCTTATCTTTGCTTATAATGTCTACTAATATTAATGTTTAGCAAGTATTATGGTTATAAAATGTTCAAATTTAGCTAGTTTAATTAGGCCTGTTAGTACACTTATGTTATGGTTTCTTCATTTTATATTAGTTCATGTAATTTTTTCAAAATTGAATAATGCGGAAAGGAGCTGTTTGGAATAAAGATTTACAAGGAGAAGTAATTCTATTTAATTGAATTTAGTGATAAAACTGTTTGTAGGCTTCCAGGTACCAAAGCATTGACTGCACTAAAATGCAGAGAAGAATTGGCTTAAGTTTATACAAATAAAAACTAAATTCTCTTCAGGTATTACATCTATATATTACAATTATTATTTTTTAAATAATGTGGTAAGAAGAGTTATTTTGTTGAGACAAAATATATAACTATTTGTATAACTATTTCAATTCTAAAAGAAAGCAAACAGTATTGTAAAAATTTTAAATTCACAACTACAAAAGAAAAATGTGATAATGAGAATGTTGACAAGTGGATACAAGATTTGCACACAAGTGGAAACTTGGATGCAAATTTTCCACTTGTGTGGTTTGGATGGTTCTCCACAATATAATATATCTCCACAAGCATAATATTAAATTTACTTCATGTTTTTTTTACAGATAAATCAATTACAGTTAATTCGTGGAGTTACCTCATTTATAATCAGGGTGTCTGCAGCTCCTCTAAAATCCTCTAAAGTCCTCTTTTTTAAAACCACTTCTAAAATCCTCTATTATCCTCTAAAGAGGTAAAAATTTGATCAAAGCTCCTCATTAATTCTTCTTTTTTTAATTTTTGATGGATGTATAATGTTCAAAATACCCATTCTCGGTCTGCAAAATTAACGCCTTAAAGTGCATGGAATTGTAAAAAATTGCTTTAGAAAATGCATGCTATTTAACATAATAAATGACATTATTTGATCCCTGTCCAAGCCCCATAAGTGTATAAACATGGACGTTAAACCATTAATAAATGGCCACATAAAATTTCTTGTAAAAATTTTATGTGGCCACCCCGAAAATTATTTTTCAATGCTAGAAATGTTTTATATTTTGATAATTAATTTATTTTTAATATATTAAAAAGGTTGTTTTATTTAAATTAAATATTTGAAAAAGTTATTAATAACCAACTAACAGTTATATTATTTTTTAAAAATTCAGAGTATTTTCGAAAAGTTATATGGCCTCCATGGATATGAAAGGCAAAGGTGGAAAAATATGTTTTAAGAACACTAATCTATATGGCGTTGATATACCTTCATAAGTTGTAAGTTGTAAATCATATATGGCGTTGATATATATGATCATAAGTTGATCATAAGTTGTAAATCTATATGGCGTTGATATACCTTCATAAGTTGTAAGACTTTTCCATTCATTATTTATTTTTTAAATCTTCCCTTTTTGTTTTTTTTTAAATATTTCTTTATTTACAGCTTCTTATATTGTACTCAATGGACCAAAAGAACCCTCGGTTAATGGAACATTGTTTGACTTTCTAAATTACGCTTTATTTCAAAAAGGTGGTGGGAAAGAGAAGAAATTTGTGTAGATTTTATTCAATTACATGTAAATATATGTAATATTTGAATATGTGTTTTTGAATAAAACAAGTTTTATCTCTTTCTTTAATCATACCTAGCTATTTAACCAAACTAAACTGAAAAAGTTCTAAATAGTCTTATTATAGACTATGAATAGATTTAATATCCATAATATACCTTGATAATGTACAGCAACACTAATGTACATGCATAGTACGTTTTGATAGTGATCATATTTTGACGCGCATAGCACGTTTACATACATATATACATTTTGACATACATAGCAGATTTTGATGGTGAAAAAGTGATTTACAGTCGTTTAACGTTGATAAATCAACGTTAAAACAACTATTATTTTAAACGTTGTATCAACGTAAATTCAACGTTGTTGTAACGTTTTTTCGCGTCGAATTAACATTAATATAACGTTTCAATCTAACGTTGGTTTAACGTTGATAAATCAACGTAATCTAATACTGTAAGTCCATAAAGTCGGCTTTATGGAAAATTTCTTTTGTCTGAGTTTTCAAATTTAAAATTATACTGCAAAAACACACTAAAATTAAGGTAAATTAAAATGGTTACCAGCAAAGTCAAAAGCGATTGCTATAAATGTCATGGTCTTATGAAACGTCAAAAATTGCATGGTGTGTGCATGCATGTGTTTGTTACCTAAATGAATTTATTTTTTCTGCAAATTTACTTATATGTTAGAATGCTAACGAATATTAAATTCCTGTTGCTTTTTTAATATTCACTAAATGCAAGAAGGAAAAAATTAAAAAGCGCATTTTAAACTTCCATCAATTACAAAAAAAGATTATAGCCAGGTTTTGATTTTTTTTTTCAATGAAATGATTTGCGGTCATTACGTAACGCAATAAGGGGGGGGGGGGGGGGAGGGGTTTCGTGCTTTTGTGACAACTTTATATTCATTAGTTAATCGAAATATTAAATTTATATTTAGTTTTGTAACTATTTGCATTATTACAAGAAAAAATTATTTTTCAAAAATCATAAATAATCTATTAAAATTAATGTTAGTGAATTTTTCAACTCAAGATATTAACTGTTCTAATTACTCAACAAATAAAAATATCAGCAATCCTAATTTCAACAACGCTTTGGATTGCATAACTTCTAAAAGTTGCGTGAAATTTTATAAAAAAAGAAAATTTGTGTACAACTAACTTTATTTATTTTTAAAAACACAGTTACAGGTTAAAATTAGCTCATTATTTTCTAAATTCCCATATGATAAATCATGCTAAAACAAAAAAATGCATGCGACATCGTGATTTACATGCTCGCAAATGTTCTAGACATACCAATTTGAAAAACTTCTTCGACCGTACAAAGAAGTACCTTGGATATAATATATTATAGGAATTTTTTTTTATACAGAAGATTGGCAATTTAGTTTTGCCTTACTTTTATAATTTTTTTAATTTTTCAAAAATTTTATAAAATGAACGTAAATCGAGGCGTTTTCCGGCTGGTCGACGTACACGGCAAATGCTCCCAATGATGTTGATCTTCGATTCATCATTGAACAGAACAGTTCGCCATTTCTGCACATTCCAGTCAATATAAGATGTAGCAAACAGCAGTATTTTCTTCTGGTTCTTTAGTAAAATCAGCAGTTTCTTTGCAGGGAGTCGAGAAAACAATTCGGCTTCAACAGCACGTCGTCTGATTGCTCGGTCCGATACAGGCAGCTTTATTTGCTTTTGTATCTCGACTGATGATATCCAGGGATCCTTCTCGAAGGATATGACGATCATAGAATCCCCTCTAGAAGTGGTGGAACGCGGTATTCCAATTTTGTTATTTGTTTCCAACTTCCCCTTGAAACAATATTTGGAACATAGTCTTGATACAGTCCATTTTTTCACGCGATATTTATCACTAATACCTTTTTGTGACATTCCACTTACGTAATCGCCAATAATTTTCTTTCTAAGTTCCAATCCAAGACTGTCGGGAGCCATTTTTGCACTTGAAGTCATAAAAATACATTCTATTATTGAATGAAACAAAGAAAATGTAAACATTTAAAAAACTTAAAAATAAAAATACAATAAATTCTCAATCAATCATATAATTCTGATCATGTCAAGCATTTTCACAGATATATTAAATAGAAGCAACCAGCTGTGTACTATACTATTTATTTTGAAATATTTATCTAAATCAAAATATGTTTACATTGGTGAGAGAGATTATATACTCCAATATAATATTAAAAAATCAGAACTATAAAATTTGACCTATAAAAAATTAAGTTTAAAATATGTAAAAATGTAGCCCATGTTACTTTATAAAAAAAAAAAAAAAATTTTGAAATATAAATCCTCGACTTAAAAAATTCAAGGACATTTCCAGGATTTTAGAGAAAAAATGAAAAACTCTAAGACTTTCCAGGACACAAGTGAAATTCTGAGACTTTCCAGGACTGTGGGAACCCTGAATTAGATGTTAATTAAATTAAAGATTAATTAAAATTAAATGTTCCTTTTGTTACGTTTAAGTATAACTATTCGGAAAAAACGCGTTTGTAATTTTTTTATTACAAAGTTAATGCGGTATAGTTGTCCGTTTAGGTAAAAAAAACCATTTTATAATTCTCTAATTAGATCTACGTTAATGGAAAAGAGGCGTATGTGAACTTTTATGGCTATTTCTGCCGGTGTAACATGAGATTATTACTCCCGCGTTTTTTTTTACTCCCCAGTAAAAACGGCTCATCAAATTTTTACTCCCCAGTAAAAATCTTATATTAAATTTTTACTCACACTATGAGATTTCTACTCCCATAATATTACGCAGCAAAATGTGTTTTGCGACTTTGTTGCATTTTGAATTTTTATTTTTAACGTTTGAAAGACAGTTGTTTTTTAAATAGCAATAAAAAAACGATTCCGTTTAATATGAACGCTATTTTAAATGATTGTAGTGTATAAATGAAAAAACAAGAGCCGATCCAGATCATGTAGTAAGGGGTCATCAATAGAAGACGTTGTCCAAATAGGGTTGGAGGAGGGGTTTGAGATAAAAAGGATGAGAGAAGAGAGGTGGGGAGGTTTTTAGAAAAGGACTTCACTTTATAGATTTTTTTAAATGTGTTTTTATGAAGGTCATTACCTTCTATAAAAAAAATTTTCAAATTTATTTTTGAAAGGTGTAGCAGCAGATTCAAACACCATTGCGAAATGAAATAAATTTTTTTGTGTTTGAAAATAGGGGAGGGGCAATTTTCAGATAACGATTTGTAAGACAATATGTAATGTAAAAAATTTTAAATTTGCACCACGTAATTTTATTAAAATCTTTTTTTTATTTAGACAGCCTAACTATATTACTTCCGTTTTCAAACAAATTGCTGTTTTTAATATATAAACTTGCATTGTACAAGAAAAGAAAATACAATAATTGAAATTAAATAGCATTATTTAAAACTCGTAAAAGAAATACAAATGTATATGGACTAGATTTTCAACTATTAATCACAACATCAAAGTGGAACCCAGTTGAATTGTCTAAAAATATAGAATAGTCACTTAACTTATTAGGCCGTAAACTGCATGGGTAGATCATCCATTTTGTTTTCTCTCCATATTTGCTGTATACTTGAATATCTACTTCCATAAATGAAGCACATCCAATCATCTCCGCATCAGTTGCCCATGTCGCATCTTCAAGCATCCTAGTTTTACAAATATGCGTTTGAATTGGCATTCTCAAATATCCAGACTTTTTCCAAATATCCAAACTTTTCCAAATATCCAAACTTTTTTTAAATATCCAAATATCCAAACTTTTTTTAAATATCCAAATATCCAAACTTTTTTGCAATTAATTTTCTCATTTCAAAAGTTGCACACTTTGCTAATTCTTTGTCTAAAACATTAACACAGCTTTCATGTTGAGTATTTATATATGACTTGCTTGATTCAACGTCTTTGATAACTAGTTCAATTTTGATATCATTATCATTTGATAATTTGTTAACTTCTACTATTTCAATGCCTCCATTACTAAGTGTTTTTACTTTGTACAAGGACAAACTTGTTAAATGGTATTTTTTTTCAATATTACATTTTTTTCATTTTTTAAACTACAGTTATTAGTACTTGAAATATTAGTTACCGTGTATGGTCCTATCCATGGCTCAACAAGCTTTGCACCTTTTCTGTCATCACGTTTATGATTTCGCAATAAAACTTTTGTTTTTGCAATACTATTCTTTGGGTTAACTCTTTTGTCATAGTCGCGTTTTTGCCTTACTTGTGACTTTTGGATGTTTTTGTGAGCTTCATCGAAAATACACTTCTTCATTTCATTCATTTTATTGAATGTTTCCAAAATTGCTTTTTTGTTTTGGGAATCGTCTTCAATCAGAGTAGCATTATCATTATAGTCAATTAGATTCTGATCTATATCAATCGGCAGAACAGGTTCTCTCTGATAAAGTAATTCAAAGGGTGAAAATCCAGTTGATTTGCGTTTTCTAATTCGCATTGAAAATTAAACACCGTCAATAATAAATGGCCATTCAAGAGCAGCATCCTCTAGCACCAATGTTTGTTTTATTGACTGATTTTGACGTTCTACTAAACCGTTTGCTTGTGGATGGTATGCACTCGTCATGCGTTGGCAAGTCCCAGTTTTTCTGTGAAGTTCATTTGAAAACTCATTTACAAATTCACGGCCTTGATCGTTAATCTGTATTTCAAAACACCCGTGTCTACATATTTGTTTATACAGGAATATTGTAACAGATTTTGCTGTTTTATCAAAAAGAGGTTCAGCTTCTACCCATTTGCTGAAATAATCAACTAGTACTATCAGATATTTATATCCATTTACTTCTGGGAGTTGAGTCAAATCAATCCCAACCTGTTTCATGTTACTTTTTGGAATCGATATTCTTTGTAACAATGGTTTAACTTGAAGTTTCTTGTTTTTTGCTTTTTGACAATTATCACATACTGAAACATAGGCTGTAATGTCTTTTATCGTACCAAACCAAAAAAATCTCTTTTTAATATGCTCTGTTGTTGAATTGATGCCTATGTGGCCAAATAATGCGTTAGCCTTATTAGAAATATCATTACCATTATGAACAGATTTAATTATATAGTGTTGCTCTTCTTTGCACCAAATAACTTTTCTCTAAAAAAAATTAAAGATGCTGTTATTAAATATATATATTTTTATTAAAAGAGTGCAAAGTGGATATTTTTACAATTACTGTGTTTTTCCTGATTACGACAGTATTATACTAGTAAAGTACAAGCCTAATATTATTTAATTATGTAAAACATGATATTATTTTATATTACGTATTATTATTACATGATACATTATTAAAACATTATATTGTTATGTATTACGTTATTATGTAAAACGTGATACTTGAACACATACATAAAAATGTATTTATCGCAAACCACGCTAGTATAAAAAAACTTTAATTATATTAACTGTTTACCTTAACGCCAGATTTACCCAGATGATTCAGCTCATTATCTTCAATTACAAATGGTTTTGTTTTTCTTCGAAAGTTCGACTTATCGCCTTTACTAATAGCTGTCTTTGGATATGGGCATCTTTTTAAAAAATTATAAACGTCGGCAAATTTAGTATGCATAGTTAAATTTTGAGAATTATGAAAGCCACTGCATAAAAAGATTCGTTTCTTATTGCTTTTCAAGAAACCGCAGTAATTAAAACGTTGAAAACTATTCTCAAAATGCAACGTGATTTTGTTACAAAAATACGTTTAGCCGCATAATATTTTTATGGGAGTAAAAATCTCGATAGGAGTAAAAATTTAATATAAGATTTTTACTGGGGAGTAAAAATTTGATAAGCGGTTTTTACTGGGGAGTAAAAATTTAATATGAGATTTTCACTGGGGAGTAAAAAAAAGCGGGAGTAATAATCTCATACTACACCGGAACCCGCTCTTAGAGCAAATTATTTAGATTTTCTTTGAAAATTTTTGTGCCACTATTTACTAATTACGATTTACGAAACTACGTTAAATTGTTTTATTTTATAGCAAAAATATTATCATCGGGTCTGATTCTAAATTTAATAAACTAAAGACTTGTGTGAAACGATCTCACTCGAATATACGTTCAAATATTTACTTAGTTTTATTAATACATATAATTGGGTGTATATCACGGTTATTTAAAACACAGTATTACATCAGGAGCGGCTAAACTCAAAAACTGGAGGCCGATTAGCAAAAATTTAATTTAGACTTAATATTAATTCGTAAAATCATTTTTACAAAATACAATTGTCATCTAACTTGCTAATTTAAGGCATACTAATTTTATATTTATTGAAGAGAAAATAATACTAAATCCAATGAAACATATATTATTCAAAAGAGTCTTACATAAGTCAAACAACAAAAATAAGAAGAGTTTTAATTTAATTACTCAGTTTTAAAATTTTTTTGAGCTGGCTCCTTGTAAGAGCGTGGAGTGTTTAGCTTTATTTACAAAAATATTTGTCAAAATTTTAAAACTTTTTATACACATACTATTTGTGAAATAACCCGAAAAATATAAACTGTCGCTTGATTCAAAGTAGTTTGATAAGGAATGCAAACAAACTGGCAAAGTCAAATCGAGTGCAATAAAAAGCACATTTGACAGTTTATGCAAGTATGACCAACATGAAGCTCACGAAAGTCTAAATGATATTGTAAAAGTAGTTTAGAGTGCTCAATATTAATTTTTTTAATACTTGTTGAACTGAAATAAAATAACCATCATCAGCACCTTGACGCAACATACCAATTGCTATTTCAATAGAGTCAGATGTAAAGTCACCAAGTTTCACAAATTTGTGAGATGTACACAACAAATATTTTGTTGTCTCAACTATTCCTTTTAAGGTATGGACTATTGCTTTAGATGTTTTAACAGCCAGTGTTATATTTCTTTTTACTCCATTATGGCAATCCATATCTTCACAGATTTGTGAAAATGAAAGTTGCAGACGAAGATCATCTGGTGATTCGATGACAGAGCGCTAAGGGTCTCTTAACCTTTTTTCAACATCCAGTTTGTCAACATTAGTAATTTTCCATGCATCTATAAACTTTTTTAGAAATACAGTTTTTTTTTTTAGAAAAACAGTTCCTTTAATATTGGTTTGGTCTATTTTATGATGTGTTGACAAGGCAGAAAGTGTTTCATATCTAAAAACTCTTAAACACAAAGAAACATTTTGTCGCTCATCAGGTTTTGGAAAGATTTGAAACTATTTAAATGTGAAAGAGTCACAAGTGTCTTACATTCTAAGTTGTAAAGGCTCTTAAGATCATCCCACCTTGCAATTAAATTATCATCATTGTCCTTAAGCTGAATTTTTTGAGTTTTCTCAGTTATCCAATTAGTTCTTATGTTTTTCCATATATGAACATAATCGTAAAGTCAATAAATGTTATTATGAGTCAGCCATGGTTTCCCTTCAAAAGTTTCAAAGAGAGAGAAAAAATTTGCATTGACTTTATTATAGTCACATATAATTGCAACACACACATCCGTTTGCATTTGAAATTGATCCAAGTATAGAACCAACTACTTCAAACTAAAAATCTGAATCATGACAACATACTGAAACCATGCGTACTATAAAAGTGTGTCCACCAAAAAGACATTTAATTATAACGGCTCATATTATTTTTGCTAATTTGTCTGGTTGATTAACAGATTTCCCATAAAGTTCTCCATCGTGATAAGTTAATGATGCTTTACATATACTTCATCAACTATTAAAAGGCACTGTTGTCGGTTAGTAAGTTTGGAAAAAACATGCTTAATAAAAACATCATTGTTAATATCAAAGCTTTTGATGTCATTTTTTGTAAAGTAGACACACTGGGAAGCTGATAATCATTTCGAATTCGCTTATAAAGTGCTCTTAAAACAGAAAAATATTCATAAGCTTGACCAATAGTGTTTGAAAAATATAGTGTATTGCCAATACTTAAAATTTTCATTGATGTTAAACATTCTATAATAACTCGTTTTTTAGTTAAATATCTTATAGCTTCAGCCAAATTCTTCGACCATTTGATTAAAATAGTTACATGATTTTTAGACAAACTTGTTACATAGCATAAGCATCCACAATGATACGTCTCATATTTTAAATTGGAAGATTTAGTATGAATCTATTAAAAAAATATTCAGATACCAAAAATTTGTAACAATTGTTTAATGTTTTAATAATATATATATATAAAAATTTATAGAAAGCTTATCTTACTATGGTAAACCTCAGTAAAATTCAGTCGATTGAAAAGAAATCTTTTAATCACATTTGTAGACAACTATACATTTTAACAAATCTTCTGGTATTTTTTTTTGGTAATGAATAATCAAATCATTAAAATTCAAAGAGTCCATGGCTTTGAACGTCTCAAGTTGATCAGCTTGTACATTTCTTGTTCCAGCTGATGAAGTTGTGATTCTTGATTTTGGAGGTGCAGTTGGTTCAAGGCTGGATTTAACACAATGAAAAATTGAAAGTGGAGACAAAGGTCTTTTCTTACCATAAACAATAATTTTTTTAAAATTTATAGGCCAATGTTCAGAACATACAATAGTGTATTTACTATCAAGAATGTAGCTTTTTGGAATAGATGATAGCCACTTTTTACGTTCTTTTGGTAATCTGTAAACAGCACACTTTTTTTATCTGTTCAATAATTAGTAGAGCAATTTGGGACACAACACTTTAAAGGCATAATTAGTCTCAAAATATACTTTTTCTTCTAATTGCAAGCAACGATATTAACCTTCGGCAAATTTTTCTGAGTTAATCGGCCTCCAGTTATTTTTACGGTAAGCAGGATTAACAGGCCTGTGTTTTAGATAGCCGTGGTTTATATCAGCACACAGATATATATATATATATATATATATATATATATATATATATATGTATTTACATATATAAATATATATACATATCAATGTGTTTTTGTATAAACACATCTATATGTACATATATACAAATATAGGTACACATATACCTTTATATAAATGCATATAGTTGGGTTTCAATTGTTTTTACTTTTCTAATGTGTGTCTGATTCCGAATAATATAAATACCTTGTAGGAAAAGGATTTAGAGGGATTTATATCTTCTTTTCCTATATTTATTTAAGAAGTGATTTAACTCTCATAAGCAAAAATATGTGTTAAGTGAGTTCGCAAAAAAAAAAAGCTAGAGAGAAAATTAATTAGTTATTCTTAAAGCTAAGAAAGATCCATTTATCGCAACACTATTAAAAAACTTAGAGTTAAATGTAACAGCACAAGCAACTAGAGGAAGTTTAGTTGAAGCTAATTCTTTCAAGATTACCTAGAAGTGTGCCTTTTTTAAAGAATCGATATATAAAAGCTAGAAAAAAGTTTTGTCAAATATTCCGCATAGACAATTAAGTAATAAGCACAGTTTTGTTGACAAATAAATCCAAATTTGATACCTTTGATTAGATTGTAAGCAGTTTGTCCGCAGATCATTAAATAAAGAGTTTGACCCACGTTACATTAAATAAACACTTAAATTTGGTGGTGGAAGCATTATGATTTGGTAATGTTTCTCGTCATCTGGTATTGGTCCTATCTGTTTAATAACGGGTATTATGACAGCTAAGGTAAAAGTTGAGGTAAGACAACCTCTCCTGAATACCAGCACCAAAAATGTGTTTCATTTAAAAAAAATTTAGCACAACAATACTGACAATTATGGTTCATTTCTCCTATGTAATTACTCGCTATGAAAACATTATTTCTTGCTATGCAATGCATTCCACGCCTAAGTAATACTCGCTTAGCATCATAACTTTCATTTTGGCAACAATTAATTTTTTCTCCCCAAGCCTCATTCCTTTCATTTTAACGACGAATAATTTCTTCTCGCCTAACCTCATTCCTTTCATTTTAACGACGAATAATTTCTTCTCGCCAAGTTTCATTCCTTTCATTGTAACGACGAATAATTTCCTCTCGCCTAGTTTCATTCCTTTCATTTTAACGACGAATAATTTCTTCTCGCCTTGTTTCATTCCTTTCATTTTAGCGACAATTTCTTCTCGCCTAGCCTCATTCCTATCATTTTGGCAACGAATAATTTTTATTCCTTTCATTTTGGCGACGATTATTTTCTTCTTTTCTGGCCTCATTTCTCTCATTTCGACGACTTCTATTTTCAGCTCTTAAGATACTTGACATAATTGAAAAATTGTTTATTTTTAATAAAACTTTATCTGATTTATTTTTTTTATACTAACCTAAAATTAACAAAAACAATTAACAGTTTAAACCTATGGAACTATGTATAACAATTATCAGTTTAAACCTATGGAACTATGTGTATAGCGTCTAATAAAAATTTGTAAACAAAAGTTATAACTGAACTGGTTTAAAACAGAGAAAAAGTAACTTGTAATAGCATACTATATTGTAAGTATTAAAACAGTGTTTTTTGAAACAAATAAAAAATTTTATTAATATAAAAGTCATATTAATAGTAATATTAAAAAGCAAAATTAGTTACAACTTTAAAAATGACATGCCAACAATTGCTAACATGTTGCATCATATAGACCACATGTGGCTGACAACTGATTTTAAATACTATTTTATAATATATCTAGAGAGAATAATGTAAAGAGATAAATAGGTTTATAGTGCATATTAGAAATATTAATCAGATATCATAAAAAAAAAGAAAATTTAAATATATTAACTAAATCTTTCAAAAACACATAACAAATAAAAGTTAATACAAAAGAAAATTTAGTATTATTCAAATTAAAAGTGAGGATCAAAAGATTTAAAAACGTAAATTAATAAAAACACTTATAATCAAGTTATTAAAAACTTTTATAACGCAAGGGTTCTTTTTTGTTAGTTTAAAAACGGAATTAAAAATCACGAAAGCTAATAAGTAAAAGTATAAAAATTAAAATAATAAAAAATTGCAAAATTAAAAAAAAACATTTTATTAATTTTGTCATATTTCTTTTTTATTAAAAAAAAAGGTAATTCTACCAGTAGCTTAATAAAGCTACTGAAAGAAATTATTATATAGGGCTTGTCTCCTTCATCAAAAGGAAGGATCATCTCCCCCATATTGACACCACTGGTAGAAAGCTCTTTGAGATATCGTACCTGGCTTCTAAGAGCGATATCGCAGGAAATCTTGATGCGATGATAAATAACGAAAAAATAATAAAATTTGAATACAATACTGCACAAAACAACCAATAAAAATGCTATTTAAAACTCTTTAGACTTTAGACTTTAGACTTTAGACTTTTAGACTTAAGACTTTTAGACTTTAGACTTTTAGACTTTAGACTTTAAAAAAAATGACATAAAATAAAGTAATGTAAAATAATAATAAAAGTATAATAATGGAAATAATGAAAAATTGCAAAATTACCAAAAAACATGTTTATGAAAAGTCAGTTTTTTTTATAATTAAAAATGAAGATAACTATACCAGTAGCCTAACATAGCTACTGATAGAAATTTTCATATGGGGCTTGTTTTCTCCATCTAAAGGAGGGATCATCTCCCCCATATTGACACCACCGGTTGAAAGCTCTTTGAGATTACGTACCTGGCTTCTAAGAGCGATATCGCAGGAAATCTTGATGCGATGATAAATAACAAAAAAAGAACAAAATATGAATACAATACTGCACTAAACAACCAGTAAAAAGATTATTTAAAACTATTTAGTCTTAAAAAAAAATGACAAAAAAAAGAAATAAATAAAGTAGTGTGAAATAAGTATATGCAATGTTTAAATTAAAAAGAAAAAGTAACTTTTAATAACATACTATATTGTAAGTATTAAAACAGTATTTTTTGAAGCCATAAAAAATTTTCATTGTTTTTAAAGTCGAATTAGTGGTAATATTAAAAATTAATTCTATTTAATCATTTATATATATAAATTAAAATAATATAAAAATAATATAACATTTAATCCTATTAAAACAACGTAAATCCTATTAAAAACGTTAATCCTATTAAAACAGTGACCATCGACAAAAGTATCAGATTTGATACTTTTGTTGATAGTCGGTCTGTTTTAATAGGATTAACGCTATATATCTAATAGTAAATATGTTCGGAAGGATGGTAGGTCGAAAATGAATTTTAACAGATTCGTATTACCATGGTTTGCTAATCCGATTATAGGGGTTATATACTCCTTCGTTGTATGATCAATAATGATGCTTCTTATGTTATTATCACTTTTGTCTGTCACACATTGTGATTGGTGTGGTAGAATTGCATGCAAGTCTTTGTATGATGAATGCGTGGATCATAATTTATTTGCATGTGATTTGTGGAATATATGTGGATGCACTGAAACTATTTAATTTTCAGATGGGCGACGATTATTACTTTCAAATTCCTCAGGAATTCAACAAGAATCAAGCACAGTTAAAACAGAACAAGGTTAATCCTAAACAGTCGTTGCAAGTAGCTCCGGGATGGGATAATCAGATATTTGGTGTTAACGAAAAGAATTTTTAAAAATAAAAAAGCTGCACGTATTGCTGAGTCTGTTGTTACTGGGCTTACAGGTGCTATTAATCCTGAAACTGTTGTAAATGTTGTTAAGAATGTTAAAGCTGTCGTTGGTTTGGCTAAAGAGACTGTGCCTTATATTCATATGCCTAATGTAAGGAAGATTTTTAAAGCGGCTATATTGCCTAAAAACAATATTAGTAAAACTGAGTATATAGCTCTTCAGGAAATGGGTAAAACCAGGCCTACTAATATATTGGAAGACATGTTATATTCTGACTCCGATTGGTCTCAATCTAATTTATCTAATACTGGTTCGGTTAATTCTACTTCTACCAAGGTTGATAATCTTACAGATATTAGTACTGTTTCTGAAAGTTTTGAAGGTTGGAATTATGATCCTGATTATCAGCCTGTGCCTCAAGATGATTTACCTGATTATATGAGACTTAAACCAGGTCAAACTGATATATATGACCCTAAAGAAATCCCTTATATAGAAGAGGCTAAAATTGCTAAGCAGTTGCTTTTGTATAGTTTTGAACCCTATCAATTTCCAAAGTTTAACGATGAGTTACCTAAATACGCGTTACCTTGGAGCATTATAAAGGAGAGCCAGGCTATAGAGAAATTATTTGGTAATTATTCATTTGACATTGCAGCAGCATATGGTGCGGACACACAGAAGAGTATTCGTTCATCCAAGAGGATGAAACGGTTGGTCGCAAAGAGGATATCACGTAACTAATGGCAGAGCAACCCCCGAATCACGAAGTCAGCGCGTCACCCGATTTCGTTATCGAAAGAGGATTTGATTGCAGTAAAGGATATTATGATGAGTTTTGTGTTGAGCAAACTCTTTATTGGTATGTTGATTGTACTAATGACACTGTACAGAATATACATTATCAAATCTATGGACTAATCCAGATCAATATTTCATGGCTACCGGTGGAATTTATTATGTTGACAAGTCTGTTAAATGTGATCTTATGGATGTTCGTGTTGAAAACCAACTTAAAACTACACAGAATTCCTCTGTTCCTTTGGAGATGTCAATTATTGGTTTGCGATTCTTCGATATTGAAGGCGATCAATTAATATCCGATGTTATGTATCCATTAACTGATTCGGATGATTATAGTAAACTTTTAGAATTGAGACTTAGTTCTGCTGATAAGAAACCTGCGCCCTTACCTACTGTTAAATTGTTGAAGAACTCTGTTTTTTTATGATAAAACTGGTAAACCTGTTACTACTCGTTTGAAAAGAATAATGTAGCTGAAAAGGTTATTCATAGTATTGTTTGGAAAAATGATATTGGTTTGCGTAAACCTATTAAGTTGTTCGTCAATGATCCATTTACTTTAAGGGCATTTAAGTTTACAGATACCTCTTTAGATAAAGGTGGGCAATATATTGATTCTACTGCTTCTATCGAGCGTCAGAAGGCTAATGGATTTTTTGATGAGACCTAGAGTATTATTAATACATATCCGTGTGATTATCGTTTTGGTCATGTTCATATGCCTAATTATGGACTTTAAATCTTGTTGCTAGGTCTATTGTTGCTGAAGGTGACGACAAGGGTAAAAATATACGTTATTTTGTTCAATTAGATGGATGGTAATTGCAGAGGCAGGGTATATCTCCTTACGAACAGTATAATACTAGTAATTTATTTACCATTTATAACCCTATTACGCCTTATTGTTCTGACTCTAGAGATCCATATAATATCGAGCAATGTTTTGATGTTTATTTGCAACATTATGACGAGTTTGATCACTCTTCAGTATTGTTTAAGAACCGTTCTAATTTTGATATCTGTGCAGGTGATAAGGCTGCAGAACTTGTTAATAACACTTATTGGAATAATTTGCCTACAGTTATGCCGTTTAGTGGTAATAAAAACTGTAAACGTTTATATTTTTGTATTGATCCTGCTTATATTGGTAAGGATGTTATGCCTACTACAGTTAGAGGTCGTTTACGTCTTAGACATCGAATTCAAATATTTGAGAGAGACTGGACTTATGATCGTACTTGCGTTGATCCTGTTAATGATCTGTGTAAACGTGCCACTTTTAAACAATCACGATTTGGTAAAGATGCTACTTATACTACTGTTACCATGGCAAACCCTTGCATTAAAAATAATGCCAAAATAACATTTTTAAATTGTTATCAGAAGATATTTTATCCTGCCTTTAGTACTATGTTTGTTGGTAAAGTCGATCTTATAGAGGACGAGCAACCAACGAATAAAAAAGTTTAATTGTAATAATATATTTGTAATAAAAAAAGTGCTTATATATACAAGTGTTATTTTTATAAATAAACATAATCCTTGAATTAGTCTAATACATCTTCTTGTGTTGTATTGGATGTAGGTTTGTATAGAGAGAGCATATACAGTAATTCCGGTCCACAGCGTGATTGTGAGTTTAGTTCTTCCTTTGTAAATAGTCGTTCTATAGATATACTTAAAAACAAGATCGTACACCTGTTTTCAAACGCCTGATATTCTGAAGGGTGCCACTTCAGTATATCTTGTTTTGACGTTGAATTCATAGTGATAAGCGTTGGATGAGGGTCTATAGGCATTGAGTCTTTGTATTTTACGTCAGTTGTTAATGTTATAAAACCTTCAAGCAACTGCTTCGTTGTTTGTATTATCCCCAAATGTTCAAACACCATCTCATCGCACCTATGTGCTAAGCAATTGCTAAGTGACTGTAACAGGAATGGTGAAACGTTAGTACCTGTAGGGCAGTTAAAGTATCCTATTTCATGTGGTAGAAAGTTAGAGTACAGTAAATTTGCAAAAAATGACTTAGCTGAGTCGCTAGGTCCACATAGTATCAGTCCTCGTTTTTTGTGATTTAGGTTGAAAAGGAAGTTACTTAGCAATTGTTTTAGCATTTGTACTGAGATATGATTTTGCATGGCAATGGTACTTAGGAGAAACGTCAAAGCTCCCAGTTTGGCAACATTGTCACTTGGTGTTACACGTGGAGATAATACATCATTATATCTTATTTTTAAATATATCTGTCTGAATATTGTCTTCTTTGTGGTTTCTAAGTCCTTTAACGGCATACCCAGTTCCAATTTGCGTAATTCGTCACTTGTCTCTAGTGTTTTGTCGTAGTGTCTACTGTTCATTATGCCGTTTTCGAAAAGAAATTCTCGATATCTACGTTTTAGTTTTTGGTGACTGCTCTCTCTTGTTGTAGTTAATGGTCTGTCGTCTGTTATATCTGTTAAGTTAAATGTTATATGTGCAAGCACTTAATTAATCACGCTTCTCACAGTAGATAATGGTATTCTTGTAGTGACCAGCGGTCTTAATGTGGATAATTTTAATTCTGTGCTTGCACATATGGCAGCAGTGTCCGTAACGCTTTCTTGTAACATCGTTGCATCCAATGCATTTGTATCTTCTTGACTTAAAAAGGTTTCTTCTGATTGACAGCGTTTCAGCTTCCATAGACCTTGATCCTTCTGTAGTGTAAATGGCTAATACATAGTGAGTATGCAATTGGCCATTGAATTCACTTTCGGTTCCATCGAAGTGGCGACAGATTGTATGTGTTTTGGTACATACTGGAATTCCCTCACACAGGCCTTTGGAGTAGTTGTAGTATAATGCTTCGTTATATCCCCCTGTGCACATAATATGATACATGTTAAAGCCACTCGTTAAATCAGGATAACAACAAAATAATTCCTTAATAATTATTTATTTTTATAATTAGTTAACAATTCTAATATAAATAATTTATATATGTCTTCTTTATTTAATACACTTACTAATTTGTCTAATTTAAGTTCTTTGCATTTGTTGGTTCTTGTTGTTCCATTGTCACAGCATCCTTCTTCTTCGATTTCCTCGACCCAGTCATCATCGCTAATCTCGATAATATTTCTTCCAATGTCTTTCTGTCCTTCGCATTCTTCGCTAATAGTACTCTTGTATAATGCTTCGCTCTCGGGTACATCGCAATACTTGCTCTCTTTATCTCTGTCCCCGTCATCTTGTCCAGATTCCGTTCCTCTTGTGTCGCTGTTAGTGATAGCGGTTGTTTCAATTAATTCGCTAACCAGTATTCCATCTTAATATGATTTATATTTTATATAACATAATTGTACTTTTAATAAAAGTCTATCTAATAACATTAATTAATATATACCTCCAATAGTTAATGGTGTTCGTTTAAGTACTTTATTATCTCTTTCCGCTTTTTGCTTTTTCATAGGATGGTCGGTAGGTTGGTCGTAAAGAAATTTATAACATATTCGTATTACAGAATTAAAAATAACGAAAGCAAAATAGTGAAAGTATAAAAATGAAAATAATTAAAAATTGCAAATCATTTCTTTGAAAAGTCAATTTTCTTGAAAATAAAAATGAAGATAATTCTACCAGTAGCTTAAATAAGCTTCTGATAGAAATTATCTTATAGGGCTTGTCTCCGCTATCTAAAGGAGAAAGAATCATATTGACACATCCGGTAGAAAGCTCTTTGAGATATCGTACCTGGCTGCTGGAAGCGATATCCATCAAATCTTGATGCAATGCTAAAAAACAAAAACATAAAAAGAAATAAATTTAAATACAATACGGCACAAAACAACCAATAAAAATATTGTTTAAAACAATTTAGTCTTCAAAAAAAAAATGACAAAAAAACAATTAATTAATTAATAGTGTTTGAAAAGAATATGCAATGTTTAAATTAAAAAAAAACAGAGAAAAATCAACTTGTAATAACATACTATATTGAACTATAAAATCACGAAAGCAAAATAGTAAAAGTATAAAAATTAAAATAATAAAAAATTGCAAAATTAAAACAAACATTTTTTTATAATGTCAATTTTCTTTATAATTGAAAAAGAAGATAATTCTACCAGTAGCTCTAAAAAGCTTCTGATAGAAATTATCATATGGAGCTTGTCTCCTCCATTTAGACTTTTGAAGAAAATGACAAAAAAAAAAAATAAATAAATAAATAAAGTAATGTAAAATAAGGATATGCAATGTTTAAATATAAAAGAAACAAAGAAAAAGTAACTTGTAATAACATACTTTATTGTAAGTAATAAAACAGTATTTTTTGAAACAATTAAAAATTTTTATTATTTTAAAAGTCGTATTAGCTGTATTATTAAAAAACAAAATTAGTTACAACTTTATAAAGACATGCCAACAATTGCTTACATGTTGCATTATATAGACCACATGTGGCTGACAACTGATTTTAAATACTATTTTATTATATATCTAAAGAAAATAATGTAAAGAGGTTAATAATTGTATTGTGCAAATATTAGACTTATTAAATAAATACCATAGAAAAAAATTTTTTTTAAATATATTTACTAAATCTTTCAAAAACTTTCTTAAACTTAACAAATAAAAGTTTACACTAAAGGAAATTTAGAATAAATCAAATTAAAAATTAGGAAAAAAAGATTTATAAAACGTAAATTAATAAAAAAACTGAAAACAAAATATTTAAAACTTTTATAACACAAAAGTTCTTTTGTCAGTTTAGGATTTATAAATCAGAATAAAAATTTACAAAAGCAAAATAGCAAAAGTATAAAAATTAAAATAATAAAAATTACAAATCATTTCTTTAAAAAGTCAATTTTCTTTTTAAATACAAATGAAGATAATTCTACCAGTAGCTTAACAAAGCAACTTATAAAAATTATCATATAAGGCTTGTCTCCTCCATCTAAAGGAGGGATCATCTCCCCCATAGTGACACCACCGGTAGAAAGCTCTTTGAGATATCGTTCCTGGCTTCTAAGAGCGATATCGCAGGTAATCTTGATGCGATGAAAAAAAACAAAAAGAGAAAAAAATTTGAATACAATAATGCACAAAACAACCAACAAAAATACTATTTAAAACTATTTAGACTTTAAAAAAAATGACAAAAAAAAAAAAAAAATAGATATAGTATTGTAAAATAAGGATATGCAATGTTTAAATTTTAAAGCAACAGGGAAAAAGTAACATGTAATAACATACTGTGTTGTAAGTAATAAAACAGTATTTTTTGAAACAAATTAAAAATTTTTTTAATTTAAAAACCAAATTAATGGTTTTAATAAAAAGCAAAATTAGTTGCAACTTTAAAAATGACATGCCAACAATTGCTAACATGTTGCATTATATAGACCACATGTGGCTGACAACTGATTTTAAATACTATTTTATAATATATCTAAAGAAAATAATGTAAAGAGGTAAATAGGTGTATAGTGCATATATTAGACATATTAAATAGATATCATAGAAAAATAAAAACTTTAAATATATTTACTAAATCTTTCAAAAACTATATAACACTTAACAAATAAAAGTTAACACCAAAAAAAATTTAGTATTAATCAAATTAAAAATGAGGATAAAACGATTTGAAAAACGAAAGTAAATAATAAAAATTTTAAACAAGTTATTGAAAACTTTTATAACACAAAAGTTCTTTTGTCAGTTTAGATTTAAAAAACAGAATTGAAATTGACGGAAGCAAAATAGTAAAAGTATAAAAATTAAAATGATAAAAATTGCAAATCATTTCTTTAAAAAGTCAACTTTCTTTATAAATACAAATAAAGATAATACTACCAGTAGCTTAATAAAGCTACTGATAGAAATTATCATATGAAGCTTGTCTCCTCTATCTGAAGGAGTGATCATCTCCCCCATATTGACACCACCGGTAGAAAGCTCTTTGAGATATTGTACCTGGCTTCTTAGAGCGATATCGCAAAAAATCTTGATGCGATGATAAAAAACAAAAAAAGAAAAAAATTTGAATACAATACTGCACAAAACAACCAACAATAATACTATTTAAAACTATTTAGACTTTTAAAAATAATGACAAAAAAAAAAAAAAATAATTAAATAAAGTCATGTAAAATAAGGATATGCAATGTTTAAATATAAAAGAAACAGAAAAAGTAACTTGTAATAACATACTATTTTGTTAGTAAAAAAACAGTATTTTTAAAAACAGTTAAAAATTTTTTTAAAACTCCCAAATTTTTAAAAAAAATTTTTTAAAATATTTTTAAAAGTCCCAAATTTTTTAAAAAATTTTCAAAAGTCGTATTAGCTGAAATATTAAAAAACAAAATTAGTTACAACTTTATAAAGACATGCCAACAATTGCTAACATGTTGCATTATATAGACTACATGTGGCTGACAACTGATTTTAAATACTATTTCACGATATATCTAAAGAAAATAATGTGAAGTAGTTAATAATTGTATAGTACATAAATTAGACGTATTAAATAGATATCATAGAAAAAGAAAAATTTTAAATATATTTCCTAAATCTTTTAAAAACTATATAACACTTAAAATTTAAACAATTGAAAAATTTTAACAATTAAAAATGAGGATAAAACAATTTTAAAAACGACAGTTAATAAAAAAACTTATAAACAAAATATCAAAAACTTTTATAACACAAAAGATCTTTTGTCAGTTTAGGATTTGAGAATCAGAAATAAAATTTAAAAAAGCAAAATAGCAAAAGTATAAAAATTAAAATAATAAAAATTGCAAATCATTTCTTTAAAAAGTCAATTTTCTTTATAAATGCTAATGAAAATAATACTACCAGTAGCTCAATAAAGCTACTGATAATATTATCATATGAAGCTTGTCTCCTCTATCTAAAGGAGGGATCATCTCCCCCATATTGACACCACCGGTAGAAAGCTCTTTGAGATATTGTACCTGGCTTCTTAGAGCGATATCGCAGAAAATCTTGATGCGATAATAAAAAACAAAAAAAGGAAAAAAATTTGAATACAATACTGCCCAAAACAACCAACAATAATACTATTTAAAACTATTTAGACTTTTGAAAAAAATGACAAAAAAAAAATAATTAATAAATAGATATAGTATTGTAAAATAAGGATATGCAATGTTTAAATTTTAAAGAAACAGGGAAAAAGTAACTTGTAATAACATACTGTATTGTAAGTAATAAAGCAGTATTTTTTGAAACAAATAAAAAAATTTTTTATATAAAAACCAAATTAATGGTAATATAATAAAACAAAATTAGTTACAACTTTATAAAGACATGCCAACAATTGCTAACATGTTGCATTATATAGACTACATGTGGCTGACAACTATTTTATAATATATCTATAGAAAATAATGTAAAGTAGTTAATAATTGTATAGTACATAAATTAGACGTATTAAATAGATATCATAGAAAAAGAAAAATTTTAAATAAATTTACTAAATCTTTCAAAAACTATATAACACTTAACAATTAGAAAATAATACAAAAGAAAATTTAGTATTAATCAAATTAAAAATGAGGATAAAAAGATTTAAAAAACGTAAATGAATAAAAAAACTTTTAAACAAGTTAAAGCTTTTAAAAACTTTTAAACAAGTTAAACTTTTAAACAAGTTCAAGCAAAATAGCAAAAGTATAAAAATTTAAATGATAAAAATTGCAAAATTAAAGAAAAACATTTTTTTAATTAAAAAAGATTATTTTAATTAAAAAAGAAGATAATTCTAAAAAAGAAGATAATTCTACCGGTAGCCCAAAAAAGCTACTAGTAGAAATTATCATATGGGGCTTGTCTCCTTCATCTAAAAGAGGGATAATCTCTCCCATATTGACACCACCGGTAGAAAGCTCCTTGAGATATCGTATCTGGCTTTTTAGAGCGATATCGCAGGAAATCTTAATGCGATGATAAAAAACAAAAAAAGAACAAAATATGAACACAATACTGCACAAAACAACCAATAAAAATACTATTTAAAACTATTTAGACTTTTAAAAGAAATGACAAAAAAAATAAATAAATATAGTATTGTAAAAAAAGGATATGCAATGTTAAAAATTAAAAGAAACAGGGAAAAAGTAACTTGTAATAACATACTATATTGTATGTAATAAAACAGTATTTTTTGAAACAAATAAAAAATTTTATTAATTTAAAAGTCAAATTAATGGTTATATTAAAAAGCAAAATTAGTTACAACTTTATAAAGACATGCCAACAATTGCTAACATGTTGCATTATATAGACACATGTGGCTGAAAACTAATTTTAAATACTTCTTTATAATATATCTAAAGGGAATAATGTAAAAATATAAATAGGTGTATAGTGCATATTTTAGACATATTAAACAGATATCATAGAAAAATAAAAACTTCAAATATATTTACTAAATCTTTCAAAAACTATATAACACTTAACAATTAAAAAATAATACTAAAGTAAATTTAGCATTAATCAAATTAAAAATGAGGATAAAAAGATTTAAAAAACGTAAATGAATAAAAAAACTTTTAAACATGTTATTAATAACTTTTATAACACAATATTTTTTTTTGTCAGTTTAGGATTCAAAAACAAAATTAAAAATCACAAAAGCAAGTTAGTAAAAGTATAAAAAGATAAAATAATATAAAATTGCAAAATTGAAAAAAAACATTTTTTTAAAAAGTCAATTTTCTTAATAATTTAAAAAGAAGATAATTCAACCAGAAGCCCAAAAAAGCTACTAATAGAACTTATCATATGGGGCTCGTCTTCTTCATCTAAAAGATGGATTATCTCTCCCATATTGACACCACCGGTAGAAAGCTCCTTGAGATATCGTATCTGGCTTTTTAGAGCTTTATCGCAGGAAATCTTAATGCAATGATAAAAAACAAAAAAAGAACAAAATATGAATACAATACTGCACAAAACAACCAATAAAAATACTATTTAAAACTATTTATACTTTTAATAAAATGACAAAGAAAATAAATAGATATAGTATTGTAAAATAACGATATGCAATGTTTAAAATTAAAATAAACAGGGAAAAAGTAACTTGTAATAACATACTATATTGTAAGTAATAAAACAGTATTTTTTGAAACAAATAAAAACTTTAATTAATTTAATAGTCAAATTAATGGTAATATTAAAAAGCAAAATTAGTTACAACTTTAAAAAGACATGCTAACAATTGCTAACATGTTGCATTATATAGACCACAAGTGGCTGAAAACTAATTTTAAATACTATTTTATAATATATCTAAAGAGAATAATGTAAAGAGATAAATAGGTATATAGTGCATATATTAGACATATTAAACAGGTATCATAGAAAAATAAAAACTTTAAATATATTTACTAAATCTTTCAAAAACTATATAACACTTAACAATTAAAAAATTATACAAAAAAAAATTTAGTATTAATCAAATTAAAAATGAGGATAAAAAGATTTAAAAAACGAAAATGAATAAAAAAACTTTTAAACAAGTTATTAAAAACTTTAATAACACATCAGTTCTTTTTTGTCAGTTAAGGATTTAAAAACAGAATTAAAAAGAGCAAAATAGTAGAAGTATAAAAATTAAAATGATAAAAATTGCAAATCATTTCTTTAAAAAGTCAATTTTCTTTATAAATACACATGAAGATAATTCAACCAGTTGCTTAATAAAGCTACTGATAGAAATTATCATATGAAGCTTGTCTCCTCCATTTAAAGGAGGGATCATCTCCCCCATATTGACACTACTGGTAGAAAGCTCTTTGAGATATTGTACCTGGCTTCTAAGAGCGATATCGCAAGAAATCTTTTGCGATGATAAAAAACAAAAAAAGAAAAAAATTTGAATACAATGCTGCACAAAACAACCAACAAAAATACTATTTAAAACTATTTAGACTTAAAAAAAAAAAAAATTAATTGAAAAAAAAAAAAAGTAAATAAAGTAATGTAAAATAAGGATATGCAATGTTTAATTTAAAAGAAACAGAGAAAAAGTAACTTGTAATAACATATGCTATTGTAAGTAATAAAACAGTATTTTTTAAAACAATTAAAAATTTTTAATATTTCAAAAGTCGTATTAGTGGTAATTTTAAAAAGCAAAATTAGTTACAACTTTATAAAGACATGCCAACAATTGCTAACATGTTGCATTATATAGACCACATGTGGCTGACAACTGATTATAAATAATTTTTATAATATATCTAAAGAAATTAATGTTAAGAGATAAATAGGTATATAGTGCATATATTAGACATATTAAACAGGTATCATAGAAAAATAAAAACTTTAAATATAATTACTAAATCTTTCAAAAACTATATAACACTTAACAATTAAAAACTAAAACAAAAGAAAATTTAGTATTAATCAAATTAAAAATGAGGACAAAAAGATTTAAAAAACGTAAATGAATAAAAAAACTTATAAACAAGTGTTATAAAAGTTATTAATAACTTTTATAACAATTGTTTATAAGTTACTTTTTATTAATAACACAAGAGTTTTTTTTTGTCAGTTTAGCATTAAAAAACAGAATTAAAAATCACGAAAGCAAAATAGTAAAAGTATAAAATAAAAATAATAGAAATTGCAAATCATTATTTTAAAAAGTATATTTTCTTTATAAATACAAATGAAGATAATTCTACCAGTAGCTTAATAAAGCTACTGATAGAAATTATTATTTAAGGCTTGTCTCCTCCATCTAAAGGAGGGATCATCTCCCTTATATTGTTACTACCGGTAGAAAGCTCTTTGAGATATCGTACCTGGCTTCTAAGAGCGATATCGCAGGAATGCGATGATAAAAAAGGAATTCGATGATAAAAAACAAAAAAACAAAAAAATTTGAATACAATAGTGCACAAAACAATCAATAAAAATACTAATTAAAACTCCTTAGACTTTTAAAAAAAATGACAACAAAAAATAAATAAATGAATAAAGTAATGTAAAATAAGGATATGCAATGTTTAAATTTAAAAGAAACAGAGAAAAAGTAACTTGTAATAACATACTATATTGTAAGTATTAAAACAGTGTATTTTGAAACAAATGGTAATATTTAAAAGCAAAATTAGTTACAACTTTAAAACCGACATGCCAACAATTGCTAACATGATGCATTATATAGACCACATGTGGCTGACAACTGATTTTAAATACTATTTTATAATATATTTAAAGAGAATAATTTAAAGAGATAAATAGGTGTATATTGCTTATATTAGACATATTAAACAGACATCATAGAAAAGAAAAATTTTAAATATATTTACTAAGTCCTTTAAAAACTATATAATACTTAACAAATAAAAGTTAAAACAAAAGAAAATTTAGTATTAATCAAATTAATAATGAGGATAAAAAGATTTAAAAAACGTAAATCATTAAAAAAACTTATGAACAAGTTATAAAAAACATTTATAACACAAGAGTTTTTTTTTTTTTGTCAGTTGAGGATTTAAAAACAAAATTAAAAATCACGAAAGCAAAAAAAATAAAGTAAAAAATTAAGTATAAAAAAATAAAAAATTCCAAAATTAAAAGAAAACATTTTTTTAAAAAGTCAATTTTCTTTATAATTAAAAATGAAGATAATTCTACTAGTAGCTTAAAAAAGCTACTTATAGATATTATCATATGGCGCTTGTCTCATTCATTTAAAGGAGGGATCATCTCCCCCATATTGACACTACCGGTAGAAAGCTCTTTGAGATATCGTTCTTGGCTTCTTTGAGCGATATCGCAGGAAATATTGATGCGATGCTTAAAAACAAAAAAAGAAAAAAATTTGAATACAATACTGCACAAAACAATCAATAAAAATACTATTTAAAACTATTTAGACATTAAAAAAAATGACAAAAAAAATAAATAAGTAAAGTAACGTAAAATAAGGATATGCAATGTTTAAATTTAAAAGAAACAGAGAAAAAGTAACTTGTAATATTATATTATATTGTAAGTAATAAAACAATAATTTTTGAATTAATTAAAAATTTTTATTATTTTAAAAGTCGTATTAGTGGTAATTTTAAAAAGCAAAATTTGTTACAACTTTATAAAGACATGCCAACAATTGCTAACATGTTGCATTATATGGACCACATGTGGCTGACAACTGATTTTAAATACTATTATATATGTTAATCATCATTAACATATATTTTTCATCACTAATGGTACCAAATTCATATGCATGACCGTTTTTAATTCAGCATCCTCGCCAAACACCTCTATAAATTGGTTAGCCGCTTGAACCACACTATCATTGACTGCTGTAGATAAAAATAAATGCAATTAAGCAGGCTGTTAATATAGATCAACTGCTGCATATTTAGCTATAGATTTACTTAATAGATTATCAGCTGCACATTTATCTATAACTTACTCAAGCCTAATTTGTTCACTAACGCAATCGCACACTTAATTATAAGAAAACATTGACATACATTGTTGTAATTTATCCAATACTTTATGTAATAATTATTATTTTTCTTTTAGTTTTTGTCATTATTGTTATTGTTATTAAAATTGTTACTATAAGCTTAAGGTTAAATAAGCTTGATTATTATTGTTAATAATTAATATTTGCATAATTGTTACCGTATTGTTATTTTCGCTATTATTGTCGAGTTTATCTATTTCTCAGTTTGAGTTTTAACAAGCTAACATTATATAAAATGTAAAAATACATACTCTCAATGAGTTGACTACATGCTGCTTTGACGATTGCCAAACGAGCTTTACGTGCCATTACGGCTTTGTTACCCTCTTCCACTATCCACTTTTCTTTTGGATGCTTCTTTAATGCCACAATAATTGAAACGTCTATAGATATTTAAAAACAATAATCATTAATACATTCATTTATTATTGTTTACTCAAATGCACTATGTATACACTATTTTTCTTTTACACATCAAATTGATTTATAATATTTGACGCAGAATTTTAGATTCTTTTTAGAACCTTAAGATTCTTGCATGAGAGCATACGTGTTCTGGCACAAGTGTATTAATCCGTGATGCCGATTAATTTTTTTTTTAATCGATTACTCGGCAACGCGGTCTATTAATTAATCGATTAATAATCGATTAAAAATAAATGCCTATGACGTCTACGTTAATAAGAGTTAGGGCGTTTAAATGGTGTTTACTTTATACTTGCCTATTCCAGCATGTGTTGCAATACTTATATTTTCGATTTTGATAAAATTTATGCATTTTGGGAAAAAAATAATCAAAAACTAAAAAATTATTTGATTGAAGGTTTGGCCGAATATTCGGACAATTAATCGATTAAACGCCACACCCCTACTAATTGTATTCAAGTGTGCATGTATGTGAATGTAATTGTGCACTTCTGCCCATACATAAAAGCACACATATACAAATACACTTGTTATTATTATATATAATACTGTAATATATACCGAAATCACAGTAAGAGGCACGTCCCTTGGTCGTTTACGTAAAACTTGCTTGCTTGTGCTTGGCTGTTCCTCTTCCATGCCTTACATGTGATGCACATCTGCAGCTGAAGTTATGCTAGTCATGCTGGTTTTTGATGTAGAAGTCTGCAATGGTTGGAATGTGTTGTCTGGTGTGCTGGGTATTATAGATAATGTTGTTGCCAAGCTTCTTACAGCTTTATCAGCATTTAAAGCATAGACTATTGCACCGGGATTTAAATATTGCACAATTTCATCATCATCGATATCTGTACCATTATCCATTTTGAACAAAGCGATATCAAAACCAAGCTTTTGGGCAGCTACATAAAGAAATTTTACATAGCCTAATAATAAAAAGTGAAATGAACAACATTGAAATTACAGATATCGGATTCGTAATTGTCGTTTGATTTTACACAGCAGGTTATACAACTCGTACGATATGAACTGATCTTCGTGAATTAACAAAAACAAAAATGAATACAACATATAAAGCCAATAACAATGCATAATAAAATTTGAAAATGAAATGCTTATTTATAGATGCTAGTTACAACTGCATGACGAAGAGCAACAAATGAATACTTTGATCTTTTGCCAGAAATAGTATGCAAAGCTTATGGATAATAGTCTAACAGTTCATCATACTCTAGTACTACACTTTTTCCACAGTCATCATCTTCAACTGCAAAAGCATGATAATGACTATCATAATAATGAGTGTGCAGTTCTTGGCAAACAAAATAAATGCCACCATCAGTTAAAATAAACTCATCAATATGTACAAATTTGAGACACTCATCCATCTGTCTACCAACAACTAAAACATCTCCACTGAAATAATCCGAAGCATTAATCATTGTATGTCTACAAACATAAACTTCATCCAACATGCCAATGCACAATTTGTCACATACAGCATATGCTGCCTTTAATACTCGCACAAAAATTAGTTCTCCAGCACCACTATCTACATCCCTGCCACCGAATTTTGTTTCAAAATGCCAAGTCAAACACTGATGAATTTGTTGTTTTAGAGCTACAGTTTTGCACACATTTTTGAAACTTGTAGCTAATTTTTTCAACTGATGATGTTTGGCCTAAAACTGCATACACCAATATCGACATGCCGGACCAGACTTATGAAGACAAGCAGGATTATAAACTTAATTATAAAATTTAGGTGTCAATCGTTTTGTTGGAAGTAACTACCTGTACATTTTGTGGTGATCAAATATAAGTTGATCTAAATATGAAATCATGCCATGCGATATCTTAGGACACAAAATAAAGTCTAATCTCCATTAAAAGAGTGACCAACCGCCAATAAGTATTTTAACAGTCTATAAGATCTCTAAGTATTAAACCTACTAAGTATTAAGTCTACTTTAACACAGATATTGAGCAGCACGCTGACCCAGAAGATTATCACCTGACTTCAATTTTTCTAAAGTTATACAAGACGGCTTATCTCTCTTTTTATGTGTGGCATAACGAAATATAAAATTATAAAATAGTATTTAAAATCAGTTGTCAGCCACATGTGGTCTATATGATGCAACATGTTAGCAATTGTTGGCATGTCATTTTTAAAGTTGTAAATAATTTTGCTTCTTAATATTACCATTTTTATGACTTTTTTATTTGTTTTAAAAAACACTGTTTTAATACTTGCAATATAGTATGTTATTACAAGTTACTTTTTCTCTGTTTCTTTTAAATTTAAACATTGCATATCCTTATTTTACATTTCTTTATTTATTTATTTATTTTTTTTGGTCATTTTTTTTAAAAGTCTAAATAGTTTAAATTTAGTATGCTAGTCGAGAATTGACTTACTTACATTACTCTAATACAACAACGTAGACAAAATCTATACGTTAATGGCTGAAACGTGCAGTTATCGGCAGAGTTGGATAAAGGAGGTGAAGGTTCTGCTGGATCTACAATGGCACAGATCCTTTAGAAATACCCTCGTTTTATAGATGTGCCTGGCTTAGTAAGTTTCTGTTTCAAGAACATTAAAAAGCAAAAAATAACTCATACATAGCTTAATTTTCGAGATATACATCCAAAAAAATAATAAATAAACTTAATTATATCCAAAATTCTTTTCGTTTCTTTCGAAGAATTTCATTACATTTATTTCAAGTATTTTATTATAGCTATGCAAAATCCTACATACAACTTTCATTATTGTTGCTTGATAAAAGCAATAAAAGAATGCTTAGTGTTGATATATATTAATGTTCATTTTACTATTTGTCTGCATGCATATAAGCAAAACTAGTTTTATTAACTGTTGGTTTCTGTAAAATAATCGATCATATGATTTAAAGGTACAACAAGATTTCAAAAGTATGGCTGCTAGTGCAAGAGAAGATCCAGCAGCATACTTTGAAAGCAACTTCGCTATCAAAGTGCTTTGTTATTGTGTTGGCCAAGGCAAATCCTTTGACCTAACGCAGCACTTTGAAAATTTCACCGCAGGTACAACATTTAATTATTCAGGATTGTACTTGTGTGTAAGCACTTTAAATTATTGTAAAAGTTTGTCAAAAAAATGTTTTTATTTGTTATTAGATGATACGAGTCACAATGCGATGCTATGTTTGCTAGACATGCTACCTACCATGGGAAAGCATCGGACATCAGCGAAACATGCCCGCCAATATTTCATCGACGAGAAAAAAGTAAGTCGATGTTAATGATCATTGTATATAATCGTTTGCATGTAATAATAATAATAGTTTAAATGCATTTTATATGATAAACTAATACAATGGTTTTAGCTTAATTGCTATCAATTTTATAACAACCACTAATTGGTTTTTCATAAAGTAGGATTCAAAACAAAATGTATTAATCTTTTTTTACCAGATCGGCGATAGTTTGGAAGCATACTTGGAATCTTGCCAGCAAGAGAACAAAAAGCTCGAAAGGTTTCAGCCGTTCATTTTAAAAATGGGTGCTACTGAGAAAGCATCCTATTACATTATCTGTATGATCGTGCCTTGTTAGTGAAGCCATCGAAAGCTGCCAATGCTCTTTCAGATTTATTTTCAACGTTTTTTTGTTTTTAATGTCAGATATCCATCTCAGCTTAAGTCATTTTATAATTTTCTTGAGGTATATATGTTTGAAATGAAAAGCAAACTCTCTGCGAAAGCAACTACGTTACTTAAAGATTTGTCTGTATCATAAAAATTGCTTAGTCTTTTTATCACGAAGTTTAAGTACGGTGTCATAACCGCTTTAATTTTATGAACTTCAAAAAAATATTGTAATTAGGTGGTATGAGTCATAACAGGAGTATGTTAATGCACTCCTGGTCATTAATAGGCTAATGTGGAAAAGATGTTACATAGCTCTTATTGTTAACTTAGTAAAAGGTGTAATGATAAATGGTGTAATGCAGTTAGAAAACTCTAGTCAATATGACACCAGGTGCTAACTATCATTTTTTGAATTACTGAGTAATTCATTTTTTGTGTTTCTTGTACACTGTTGTGTTTGAATTCATAGCGTGCAATATTATATAGTTCCTTTCAATGTGCTTATATTTTATACTCAGTGAGAGATGTAATGATAAAGATGTAATGCAGTTAGACAATGTCTAGTCAAAATGACAATTGGTGCTGACTGCCATTTTTTTAAATTACCGAGTAATTCATTTTTGGTGTTTCTTGTACATTGTTGCATTTGAATTCATATCGTGCTTTCAATGTGCTTAATAAATTGTTTATGGACATGTTTATGCATATTAAGATGATGCAGTGTTTAGCAATAATGTGGTGTGTGCTTAAAGACTCGAATATTTTGCAAACATGTGTAGGCATTACACACATACGCACTTGAATATGTATGGTATATGATTGTATACTTTTACATAATTTCATATGCTCATAAACACATTTTCAATTTTTTTTACCTCTTCGGTGCTAAATGTGAAATTGTACTATTTTGGTTAGTTTGTGTTGATTTATAGCCTATTTAATGAAGAATTATTTCAATCACACATAGGCAATCAAACATCACATGTTATGTGAATGTTTAAGAATAAAGACTTGTATATTTGCATTTTTGCAGATATTGTTTTGACTATAGCACTCAAGAGCGAAAAATTCTGTTTTGTATTGCAAAATGACGTTTGCTTTGCATTCAATTATACATGTAAACCAGTTAATTGCGCATTTACTTCAAATACATTTATTATGTAGTTATAATACAGAGTAGAAGAAAAACACCAAAAATATATAATAATAAACCAAAAAATGTGTAATAAATAGTACAAAAAATGCGCTACTATGCACACTAATAATGTGTGAAAACTACACATTTTTTGAACTAAAGTACACACTATAATGTGTAGTTTGTTTTCACAAAAATGTGTGCAAGCTTACACAATCAATGTGTTTACTTTTCACACAATTTTGTGTTGAAATATATATCAACACATTTATTGTGTACCTCATAACACAAATTTGTGTTGTCGCCATTTTAACACAATTAATGTGTACAATTGTTCTACACAATATTTTTTCCAGTGTATAATTAAATTTTGTTTTAAAGCCTTAACACCTAATCATCTTGTATTTGGACGAAAGTTAAATTTGAATGGAGTTGTTAGTGATGATACTATTAAGCTAGATATAAACAAACGACACGACACTTAAGATATGTTCTTGATCATTTTATTATAAAGGAATATCTTACAGAGTTAAGGGAATTTCATAAGTCTCGACGTAATACACGGTCGTTTACAAGCGCTATGTTTAGGCACGCATGTGTGAAAAAATACGAAAAACTTTTAAATTTTTAAAATGGCTACGGTTCTTAACTACAGAGTATATTTTATATGGCAACCGTGTTATTTGTAATTTGATTTCTGAAAACTCTATGTTGTAGCCTTATTTTTAATGTAGATCAGTATATAATTATAAAAATTTCACAAAAATATAAATAAAAAAAGAATAAAAAATATCTTAGAGTACTTAAACTTTATTTTTAATTAACAAATTTTTAGTTAAAATTATAGATTTGTTTATTTATTTGAAATCAATTTTCTTAAAATCAGACTGTAGGATTTCAATAATTTTTTTTAAACTTCAGATAAAAATGTTGTGTATTTATGATATTTTTCTGGTCACTGCTTCAACTTTTATTCAATATAAAAATTTGTTTTTACTGTTATGACTATTTATAAATGTTTTTACAAAAATATTTGCAAATATTTTTTGCAGTAAAATTCTTTGGAAAAAATATAAAAAAAAAAGTTATTAAGGACCTGCTTGGTATGATGCAAGTATGCATTTTTTAAAATAATTTTAGTTTTTAGCTATGTTAATATTGATTAGATTTATCTGACTGAGTAAATATTTACAGTTAAACAAAAACTGCTAAGTGCAAAATATAAATAACTTTTCAAAAGAAATGGTGTTAAATCTGGAACATCATCAACACATAAATTAATGAAGGAAACAGTTCTAAAAGTAATACTATATTATATTTGCAGGTTGATCATTATTTGGGTAATGCTTTTGTGACATAATTATCAAAGATTTTTTACGAAAGTATACATAGCAAAAGTATCATCATTAACCAGTTTTTGCACAACTTATGTTAAAGAATTGTGTTAATCTTGTATTGAAGCTGTTTTTAAAATTACCAACTCTTGTTTGTGAATCACAATTGATGAAAATGAAGCTTCTGGGAGATCACAAATGCTATAATTGGAATATAACATTAAGAGCAAGAAATCAAGCAAAACATTTTAGACAGATAAACATGTGAAACTTTTTGGAAAAAATTTTAGGAATTATTATGTTTTTTAATTTCTGCTACACCATGCATAGTGCAGCAGAAAAAAAAGACATTTTGTTTTTCATTTCTACTACACTATTGCAGTTTTTTTATTTCTGCTACACCATAGCAGCATAAGCTTTAAAAAAGGATTAAAGAAATATATTTTGTTACACTACATTATCTACTTGTTAATATAAGACTGCTTTGTATTAAAATATAATAATACTTAATATATGTTATTCATAATTTAAGCCCTTAATATATATGTGAGTATGCATTTAAGGAGTATGCCAGTATGCCAGTGAGTATGCCTTTAAGGATATATATATATATATATATATATATATATATATATATATATATATAATATATATATAAAATATTTATATATACATATCAGGAATTAGCTAAATTACTAATATTTATAATACAAGAACAAAATTTTTGGTACTAAAAATTAATTTTGTTTTTCTTTTTTTGTTACTTGAATAATAGCTGTGATAAAATACTTGTTTGTCTTCTTGCTTCTCGTGCAGCGGACTTGTAATCACAAAAGTAGCCTCCTCGACTGTAGTCCGTGTAGAGGTAAATAATTGAATATATATATATATATATATATATATATATATATATATATATATATATATATATATATATATATATATATATATGTGTGTATACATATATATATGTATATATATATATATATATATATATATATATATATATATATATATATATATATATATATATATATATATATATATATATATATATATATTGCAAACAAAAATTAGCAATTTAGCTGATTTCTGGTTTTGCAGGTGAAAGTAACATAAAAAGTGTTTATTGTCAAAATACAATGTTAGCAATTTTGATTTTATATGGCTGTTTAAATATTTAATTCAACACATGATTGGAACCGTAAGTATTATCAGCTTATTTATTGCTAAGATAAATTTTTAAATTTATTTAGCTATATGTTATTATCTATTATTAATTTTATTAAAATTACCTTATATTTTTTAATCCAGTTAAAGCATAAAATTAAAATTGTTCACACTGCGTTTTGATGATAAATACTTCATACTTATAAGTTCATGCCAAAAACAATATTAAAAAAATATATAGCTGCTACCTCCGAATGTGTTTTATATGATAAAAAAACACTGGTTTTCAAATTTTTTTAAAGAAAAAATAATTTTGGAGTCCCTTAAACATATAACGAGTTCCTAATATTATCAATATAGTATGGTGGAATTGGAGTTATACCCGGAAAAAAAATCATATAAAGTTAGGCTTTTGCACATAGGTTAGTTAGCATGTCAACAATGACCAAAAAAAAAGCCCCGTGTTTTTGAGAACAGGAAATGTCATTTTGGGCCCATTTTTCAATCAAATATTTGGGCAAAATGACTAAATTTTTTATATTTCCAAAATTATAAGTTTTATATATCATTTGAAAGATAATTTAATGCTGAGTAAAAAGTTTGCTTACACAAAGTTAAAAAAATTTATGGTTCGTGAGCTATGGCTGTTCAGAGTGGGTTTTATGACGTCATCATTTTGAAAAAATATTTTTTCTTTTAAATCGTAAGTATGGTATGCCGTTAGAAATAGAATTTAACGCTATGTAAAATATGTTATTAACTCATCACGTAAAAATATTAGTACCGTAGCTAGGTGGGGGGGGGAGGGGGAGGCTATAGCGTTAGGCCCTATACTTTTAGGGACTAGGGAATTTTTTTGTCTGCATTTTTTCGAATTCGGTGCAACTTTTCCATAATAAGTTTTTATTACTAACAACGTTGTTCATTGCATTTTCCATATCATAATTATGATATGGATATGATTATAGTATCATAATTTATATATGTTTTAAGACACAAAAAGACATTTCATTTATTATGATAATATTTTGATGTTTAAAACATTTCATCAAAAATATTTTTAGAGTTTTCTTCTTCATCGCTGTCTTTATCACTGTTTTCATGTTCCTCCTCAATGTCCAACTAAATTAAATTAAAATAAGATATTAGAATTTTTACTTACAGATAATTAATTTTTATTTGTTTTGAAATTAATCAATAAAAAATTTAATTAATTATAATCGTCTCACTGTCTTATTGCTGCATTCCATACCATGGCAACCCCCACACGCTGCCATTCACTTCATTTCATTTTTCCTACAAATGCATGTTTTTGTTTGGCATTGGTTTTTTGAACTAGATCTGCAGTTGCATCGAATGACCTTGAGCAAATTTGGTGGAGCTATTTCTTTGTCAGTTGGAATTGGTTCAAGGTGCCCATCAATGGATTTCCATCCCCATTCAGTAGGTTTTAGATTTAATCCTTCGTCTAGCATTTTCCATTCCATTAATTGCAGATGAACTCTGTAACCATGGAAATGAGCAGCCCGCTTAGTCGGTGGTAGTTTTTCATGAACAACAATACCTTTGCACAATGCTTCAAGATATTTTGAATATCTAATGTTTGAAGAAAGATTTGTTTAAATATAAAGACAATCCTATAAAACAAATGTCTTATGATGCTAGGAGCAGTTTGACTATTTAAAAAAGTTTAATAAAAATTTGTGTTTGTTTAAAAAAGAATAAACCTTAATTTGGCTAATGAAGTCTGTTGATGTCCATTATATAATTCTTTGAAAGCATTGACTGAGGACTCTACAATTTCTTTGTTTGTTGCCCAGTAGTCCATAAATGTTTCGGATATCTCCTTCATACTTTCTTATTTTTTGACTGAGTTCAAAAACATTGCTTTTCCTTTGCCAAATATTGCTGAGGTGGAGTCACATCCACTCCATGCATAAACAAAAAGCAAATGATCCTTGAAGTCCGCAACTTCTGATTAGCATTTTTTAATGTTCCAACATTTCTTGCCGTGTTCCTGAAGAAAGAAAATATCGGATAACTTCTTATTCCAGTGGTAAAGAAGCATTACAGCCACATCTGTATCATCAGCCACAACTATTGTTTAAAAATCTTTTGCAACCTCGAGAGCCGTAGAAACAATTTTTGTGTCAGCATCCCCTTCACATGGTATGGCCATCCTTGGTGAGGTGTGCTGCTAGGAACGATATCAAATGCTCCTTATTGTGCGCGTTACCAAAAAAACGTTCTTTTGAGTATAAAACATCGTTATTTTCTTTGATGATTATATTTCTTGAAGAACCACTAGCTGTTTTTCTTCTAATGTGTTCATTAGACTTGATTGAAGTCGTGGACTTATATCCATCAAATAAAATGAAGCATTTGCCATAGTTTTTCTGAACATAGGTTGCATATCCATACAATATGTTGCTAAACATTGTTCCTTTAACCCAGTGCACACGATGCAATAAAGCACCTCCATCATGAACATAGATGCAATTTTCCAATTTTTCTATTGAGCAAATGTTTTCCTCTGTTAGAAGTAATTTCCTAAGTGAGGCTTTATCAGGTTTCCGCATAAGATTATTTTTAAACAAAGCTTGTGGAAATGGAGTGAGTTCGTAATCAAAGTAACTTTCAACATCATCTTCTTTCTGTGTAATTGCAGCTAATCTTCTAAATAGTTTGGTTGATTTGATAAAAATTGAGTTTTTATCGTCAGTTTTAGCGCACTTTGTCAAAGTTTCAAGTGTGAAAAGTTGATTCTTTGTCTTGATCTTCGCTTCTGTAAAACTGATATTGTCAAGATTTTTTTGAATTGCTAGTCCAATAGCTTCTGAATTTTCACAATTAACATTGTCTTTTTTAATTTCCACTTGATAACGAGGGAAGGTGAGTATCTTCGTATTCAAAAGGGTTTCTTGTTTCGAACCAACCATAAAATTTTTGGAAATCTTCATAATCGCTTAATCTACGTGTGAACCCCATTTCTAGATGCTGCTCACTAGTTCCAACTTTAACACCTGTAAGATTTGTCATTGCGTCATGAACAGCAGCTGTGTAATTAATACTTGAAACCCAAAGGAGGCGTACATTCTCTTCAAGACCACGGTCTCTTGTCAACCCGCCGCTAGTTTTAAGGGACCGCATAAGCGTTTGTTCAATCACAAGATCTGACCATAATCCACCCCAATATCTACTTGATCTTCGAACTGCGTGTTCACCTTCTATAAACCTATCATGAAGCCAAGGGTAAGTCTCTGAAAGAGTTAACGTTTCTTGAAAATACATTCTAGCACTTCTGGCATAATTAACATGACCTGTTGCTGCAAATAAATTCAGCATTTTCTTCACGGCTTGCAGATGTAAATACCAGTTTGAAGTTCTTTCTGCACAAATAAATTCCTTCCCCACGTCAATATGTTCCATATACTGAAGCCATAATGCGGCTGTACGCGATTCAGCTTTCTTTTTCTCAATTAAAGCAGATAATGCACTCTTAGTTTGTTTGAAAATATCGCTATTTCCTATGTCAATTAATTGTTCCTTGTTCATACCTTGATCATTTATTGCATTTTGATAGGCAGGTATAAAACCAGCAAGATCAATTCTACTTTCTTCTATTAAAAAATCCATTAAATTAACTGTTAAAACACTTTGAATTATGATGTGAGCTCTAAGAGATCTAGCAACTGCCTTTCCTGAAAACATATGTTGAACAGTATGCTCTGCATACACTTCTTCGAAGACTTCCTCAAGTCCAGATCCTGACATTAGCTTACCAATACTTCCAAGAAAACTCATGAGTGTGTGAAATCCACCAAGTCTGCACACAATGTTCAGGTTTTCGTTTTTTACAATTCCAATAGCTTTCAACCACAGTGGTTGATCAAAAGTAAAACATGGTGTAGAAATGTCAAATCTTTTGGCTTGAGATATCACAAAATGCAGAGTTGAATAAATACACGACTCTTCCAAAGGATTTAAGTCAATAATGGGAAGAAAATTAATAGTCGTCTTTTTAAAGTTGTCACTGCATGTAGTCACAGCATGTTGCATGAATCCTTACCAATTAGGGCGTGGAGATTCCTTTGAAGTTAAAAGCCATGGCAACCCATTGTGTAAACTTTTGTTCTGGCATTTCAATTGCATCTCTTTTTTCCGCAGCAGCCGATTCTTTAAATAACTTCACTTCATCAGAAGAAACACTAAATCCAAGTCTAGATAGATGATCAACAAGCCATTTTGTTGCAAACGATTTATCAATGTCCACTCCAATCCCAAAAGGAATTGATGCAATCATTGATTTTGGTCTAGAGCATTGAGCAATGCACTGGCCAATACTGACTTGCTTCAGTTCTGATGAAATTAAGTATTTTAAAAAGTTGAGAAGACTTGCTGGAACCCAGTTTTTGGCATAATTCAAATCGTCCATTTGATCAATTGTAGGGTAGTTAGATTTATCACAAGAAAGTTCTCTGATGTCGTTCTTTATAATTTTTGCTGCGGCTGCAATGATGTCACCAGATGTTTTTTCTTCTTTATTCTTAAAACTTTCTATAATGAACCAATTCATGTCTTTGAAGCAAATAAGATTTTGTCGACCTGGTGCTTCTGCAAAAAATATATGATTACCATAATATTCTACAAGTTTATTTTTCAAATGTTTAATGGAGTAACATGGAGAGTCTTTACTAAGTTCTAACATTTTAATGTGCATCTCGTTTAATGTGCAAAGGTCACAATCTGCATCTTTTTCTAACCAATCACAAACCTTATAAAAATTAAGAAGCATTAAATCATCTGTTGGACGACCTTTTTTATTTCCAGTCAGTAGATTAAGTCTGAATTTGTTCATACAAGGAATGTGATATACTGCTTCCTCTGCAACAAGATCATTACAACTTGATAAACGACCTAACACCTCTCTTCCCCATTCATCAGCTCTACTTTTACATTGGTTAAGAAGCTTATTTCGAAGTGGTAACGTTCTCACTCGAGTAACAGTACTGTTTTTACCGTCAGCTGATTCGGTACATAGGAAGCAACAAGATTTCCAATTGAAACGTACATCAATAATTGAAGATGATCTTAGTTTCTTTGTTGGGACGACTTCTATATTTGTATTTCTTTTATCAACAAATCTTCTTCTGCAATCATGATGCACAAGAGCAGTTCCGATTGGGTTTTCTTTTAACTTTTGATCAAAATATCTAAATAAAGGTAATTCCGTACAATTTTAATGCAAACGTGCTATATTGTTCAAATCTGTTTATCATTAGCATTTGATACTATTTTATCTTTTATATTTAAATATACCTATTTAAATCGTATAATCCTCTTTGATTGCAGATTCTCTTTAAAGTTTGGAGTCCTTTCTTTTTTACTGAAACTGATAGAGACTTTTCAAAATTACCATTACCCAGCGAACAAGTTTCATTCATCTCTTTACACACTTTCTATTTATATTTGTACTGAATTAAATTAGTATTAAATTTATATTAGTATTATACCTATATATAATATTAATATATATAAATTTAAATATATGAATATAATATAATAGTAATACTATATTATTTTATATATTTGAATAGAATTATATTTGTTCTAAATTTCATATTTTCATTGCAATGTCTTTTTTAAACACAATTTGATCAAAAAGTTTCTCTCAAGAACAAAAACTATTCATTCAAACTGTACATTTAATATATTTTATTAAATGTACAGTTTGACAGTATTTTATTCAGCTTTAAATTATATTTCTAAAGTTATATCATGCTTACGATTTCCAAAAAAAATAATTATAAAAAATATGACGTCATAATTCCCACTTTGAGCAGCTATAACTCACAAACCATACATATTTATAACTTTGCTAAACCAAACTTTTTCCTCGGCATTAAATTATTTTTTAAATGATATATAAAACTTATAATTTTTGTGAAATAAAACAATTAGTCATTTTGCCCAAATTTTTGATTGAAAAATGGGCCCAAAATGACATTTCCTGTTCTCAAAAACACGGGGATATTTTTTTGGTCATCGTATATATATATATATATATATATATATATATATATATATATATATATATATATATATATATATATATATATATATATATAAAGTGGAGACAGATTTTCATAGCAAAAAAGTCAAAAGCCTATATATTGTCTTTTCCCTATATATATGTATATTGTCCATATATATATATATATATATATATATATATATATATATATATATATATATATATATATATATATATATATATATATTTGTTTTTTTATTTCAATTTTCTATAAATAGTTATATATAGTATATTATATTATATATACAAATTTTTTAACATACCTAAATTTCATTGTTTGCAAGTCTTCTATTTGTCTTTGAAATCTCGTCATACCTACTTTAATATTAGTTCTGAGGTCCTTTGCTTCAAATATGTTAAAAACAATTGTATTTTCAGTACTGTTTGGGTTTAGGGTTTTTACAATCTGGTAGCTCATCTTAAAACTTCCTCTACCATAATCTCCTCCATTTTTTATTTAAGTTTCTTTATGTGGAATATTGTTATGGTGTACAAGACTATTACAACGATAACAAGTTTAAATGATAAGTTAAATGACAAAAAAATATACTTTATAAGTTAAATATACGAACAAGTTAATGTTTTAAATTAAAAATTGGATATTTAAGATTATTAAGATAAAATATTTTTACCTTTCTAATTGGTCGAGACGTTTGAAAATCTGTTTTGGTAAGTCTGGAATATAACCCCAAGGTACCTCATTAACTTCAATTGTTCCTTTTCTTTCTTTTTGAAATGTGAATGGAGCATTTTCAACAGCAATGTCATCTCCCGACCAATTTTCAGCAACAGCTCTTTGTGAAGCATTAGATGCGGTGGTTATATTAGACTTTTTGAGCCATCTGGTAAAAACACAGGGACAGTAAAAGCACTTGCAACATTTAATGTATATGTATTAATCTAAAATGTTGAAAAGATTAACTTGTCATTTAATTATATTTACCTAGACATTATTTTAAGTTTTTCCCATGGTACAGCCATATCTGTTTTCATAGCAACCATCACGCTTGCACTTATTTCAGTGTTGTTTAGTTTTTTCATTTGTAGTACTGACTTTCTCTGGTCTGGTTTAAATGACATTAACAATTTACTTGCTTGATTATTAGCTGCATCACGTGATTTGCTAGCTACAGTCTTAAAATGTTTTACAATATTTGTATTACGAAGGCGCAGAGTTGATTCTGCTGCATGAGCACTTTCAACATAGGCTTTTGGTGTGTGTGTGTGTGTAAAAACAATAGGCTGCAAAGTATAAATTAAAAACATGAACTTTTATTAATTATGAATATATTAAAAAAAAAGGTATATAAAAAATGACTTACTCTAGGACCTCCACTTTTAAATTCTATTGATTTTCCACCAAATTTGGTCATCTTTTGCTTATTAATATGAAGTGCAGCTTCTTCTACCTCGTGTGGAATATCAGTGTTTTCATTTATTGTGAAAACATCATTGACACTAATATTTGCTGCAATGATTTTGAAATTGATGCCTCTTTATGACATATTCTTTTATGAATCTTGTATGTTTCATATTCTTTAAAAAAATTAAATTTACTATTGCATAAAGTACAAACAAAAGTTAGCATCCTTAGGAGAGAATCTGTTTGCTTACTTGTCAATAAGTCATCATAGTAAACCTTTTCATTACATTTTGGACAAAAAGTTTCATCGAGATACTTAAAATTTAATACATTCTTTAATACATAAAATATTAATACATAAAACATAAATACATAAAACTTTAATACATAAAACATAAATACATTCTTTAATACATAACAAACAAAATAAATGTTTACATCTTTTTAATGAAACTGGTGTTTGTGGTATTTTATTACATATAAAACAAAGTAAAGCTGCAAGAAAGTCATTTTTTTGTTCTGATATATCTACATCTTCGTCAAATTTGAATATAGGTAAAAGGTTTTCTTTAATTGAAGTAAACATAGCAATTGTCCAACATTTTCTATATTTACCTGGTAATTTATGTTTTTTAAAACGTTTTGCATTTTTTAAACCGTAGCGCGTAGAAATGGTTATATTTTTTTCAAATTCAGCTCTCTGACATTTTGCACAGTTGATGTTATGTGATTGCCACTTATTAAATAAAGAGAGTGATGTTGTTGTTTTTCTTTTGTTCAAATTATTAATTGAGCAACAACTTTTATGGCAAATTTTTTGTGGATGGACATTTTTTACTTCTTCCAGTTTAACATGAAATACTCGCTCGATTATGATTTTAATACTTTCTGTAACATCATATTGTCTTTTCCCTACCTATTTTGCACATATTCGACACAAGTAATTTAAATTTGTGTTATGCAACTCCATTTAAAAGCATTCTTTAAAATATTTAAACTATTAAGAAAAACAAAGTTATTATAATATATATATATATATATATATATATATATATATATATATATATATATATATATATATATATATATAAATATATATATATATATATATATATATATATATATATATATATATATATATATATATATATATATATATATATATATATATATATATATATAAATAGAGGATGAATTTTGCAGTATTTTAAACTATGAATAGGTGTATTATACTTTTTTGATTTTTTTTATAATTCAATTTGATCAGGATGTAGTTGTATATATAAGATATTACTACATTTCCACTATTTATGGTAGTTTATAGTTGTTGCTATAACTATTTTTTGGTATAAAATTATGTTGCTTCTCCTATGACTATACGCTGATATAAGAAATAAAAAAATATTTTTTTAATGATATAAAATGATTATGAACAAGACAAACACACGTTAATATATTATCTTATAGTAATACGAGCAAAATTATGTTTTTATACCGAAAAAAAGTTGAAGCTACAACCAAAAGGCTACCATGAATAGAGGATACATCGCTTACAAATTAAAAAAAAAAAATCTTTTAATTTCTACGGTTAGAAATTAAGATAATCAATTTTTAAAAAAAAAACAAATTACTGATTCTAAAATAACCTTCACAGAAATTGAAGGTTTAACACATTCAAAGATCTTTGTCATCTTATTTAAATTTTTCAATTAAGAAACTAAGTTATTTATCTACTTTGCAACTTCAATTATAAGATACAAATTGTTAGATTCGATCAATAAACCTTAAACAAAACGAATGACAATTAAAGTGTTCGCTGTAGTTAAGGACCGCAGCCTAAAATTCTAAAAAATTTTTCAAGATATTGACGCATGCGTGGCTAAACATAGCGCCTTTTCCTAATATCTAAACTACCGTGATCTAAAACAGTAGATATTTTTTTTATCAAAAAAAAAAAAAAAAAAATTCTGGTTTAACAGTCCCTATACTTGGCTGATTTCAGCAACAATATTATATAGACCAAAACTTTACCTGCAACTGCTAACAATCGAAAAGAGTTTTCAAAGCAAGGTAATGAACATTGGATATTATCTATATTATTGGATTTTATCTATAATTATGTCTTAACTCTAAAACTAATAATGACCAAAATTAATTTGTGAATATTCCAAAATGATTATTTTGTTTTTAAACAAAGACATAATTAATTACATTCAAAAATTAACATTCAAAGCAAGGTAATAAACATTGTATATTATCCATATTATATTACAGATCAGTGTTACTGATATGGTAAACTCATAAAAATCTGATATGAAAATTTAAAATTAAAAAAAACAAATACAAAATCTTAAAAAGTTTCAAAAGTGCAATTGGGGCATTACAATAAATTTATTTTTATATAGTAAACAAAGATTATGTAGATAAAAAACTTAAATGAAAGATCAGCTAAACTAAAGATAAAACAAGCATTAGAATTAAAATATTATTTCAAGGATTAAAAACAAATGTTTTATAATTTATTTGTTTTAACAAAATAAAAGCAGTTTTGTTGTAACAAAATAATCCAGCTTCAGAAAGCAAAATAATAAATGCAATAATAGGTTACTAGTAAAAGAGTTGAGCTCCTTGGTAAGAACAGCAGTGCCTTAGAACAAAATTTTTTAAAATTATTAAAATGTCTAAAAGTTTGCAAGTGTCTATCATTCCTTGAATTATTCATTAAAAATGTGATATTCTGTTTTATGTATTATGAATTTTCTTTTTGATGCGATAAAACAGGAGAGATCAACAACTATTTTGTGCAATTTGGTAACAAGATCTATGATTGGCTTGACATCTTTAACCAAGTAGCAATGGCAATGTTCCACAAACTTAAGTGTGTCAAGGTTAAACTTTGTATCAAACCATGCTGACTTATTTCTAGTCGTAACGAAGCTAATAATTTTTTCAAAAATAGGATAATCTTCATCTTCGATAATTGTAAGATGGTTTGTTTTAAATTAAAGGGATCCACTGGTAACTTTAAAAGCAATGGGATCCACTGGTAATTTTAAAAGCAATTTTAATTAAAGGGATCCACTGGTAATTTTAAAAGCAATTTTAAAAAACATCATCAGTAGTTTGAGCACAAACATTGTGAAAAAGAACTTGTAATCGAGGAAAACTGTGAATCCGTTGGCTTTTAACAATTAATACATTACGCATATAAGAACTTAATAGATAGATATGAAGCATAATGTCTTTTGGCAAGAATGAGGCATAAATTTTTAAAAATACTTAAAGTATGTGCAGCTCTTTTAAAAAAGGATTTTTTCAATTCATATTTTAAATATTTTACTCCAATTAGTGGTCTACTTTTTATAAAAATTGTTAATAAATGGATTAAAAAAAGATGGTTAGAACGAAGACGAAGGTATAATTGCCAAAAAAATTTAAAATTTTCCAAATGACTGGTTATAACATATTGAAAGTATGTTATCATTCCTATTGTAAATTTTGGAGCAAAAATACAATCAACTAAAGAAGATTGCTCTCGTAAAAACTTCCAATGTTTATCCTTCTCTAGATCATAATCACATATAATAAGTGGCAAATGCAAAAGTAAAGACCAGATTTGCATGGCTTTCATACTTAGTGATAGTCTTTGTTTTGGAACTTACAACTTGTTTAGTTCTAGCAATTTTTTTTTTGTCAACATTAACCATGGATGAAAAATAATGGCAAATGTTTAACTCAGTAATGGTAAAAAAATGTTTTATAACAGACAAACAATACAGGATAGCACCTTACTCTAAAACAACAACATCTTCAAGTACAGCATGCATAATATTTTGATATGACGTGACACCCGTTAATTGAATTTAAAATCCTCCTCCTCTGGCTTTTATTTTTTACATTATCACTTAGAACATATTCAACATCTATTTCATAATTTAAAAATAATCCTATATCAAATCTATCGTCAGTAAATTAGATTTTTATGTCATTACTAGTAACATAACATAAAATACAAAAGTGGTTAAAACACGATTAAATGAAACTAAATATACAGTTTAAAGACAAACTGTCACAGGCAACCTGTGCAAGACTGGTGTAAACTGCATTTCTGCTTTTCGGCTTACTTTTGAATGTTGGATTATGAATATTTTATTCATATTTTAAAATAAAACATTAAAAAAATATTTTAAATAACATTACATGTTGCAAAGACTATCTACAACTCTTTATTGGAAAGAAAATCAAAGGTTTGTTATTTTGTATTTATTTTAATACACCTTTTCAACTTAAATTCTACCATTTTGTGCGGAGGGAACTGAACTGTAATTGTGGTGGTAAAAATCTGAATATTCGAAAAAAGGCTTTTTAAATATTTGTGAAAGCTTAGTATTATTAAATTATGTTATTAGATTCAACACTATAGGAAGAAGTAACTGTGTAATCAAGGTTGTTCGAATAGCCATTATAAACTTTTTAAGTAATAAAAAAAAGAAATTAATGTTCATGAAAGTTTAAAAAAAGAATAATATGGTTGTTATTGTCTTTTCAAACTTTACTGTTTTCCAAGTTCTTAAAGAAATTCTATAGAAAGAGAAAAGTGAAAAGTTTTATTAAAAAGGGAAGGAAAAAATAAGAAAAAATGGAATCCATGTGACATTTATCGTGTGTTATATTTATTTCGAAGAAAAAACTTCTACCATTGCCAATCCAGATCCTACTTTACATATGGGATATAGTTGTACTGATATAAAACCAAAAAAAAGTTTTTCAAATTCAAACTTTTTAGTTTTTAAGATATTAGCACATACTATAATAAAATAAATAGTTATACAACTAAATATGAAACCATTGAATTATATAATACTAGTGTTAAACCACAATTTTGTAATATCTTTGAGTTATATAATACTAATAATGATAATACAATTTATTTACCACCGTCGAGCTCACCAAGATCAAAAGCAAGTTGATCAAACTGAAAAGTTATAAGTTTTTTCATGTGATAATGTAAAAACAGACAATAAAATGAACTTTTTTACAAGGATTTCTTTAATGCATTTCTATAATAGCTTTATATCCTACAAATGCTTTATTTAATTCTCCCTTATTATCACCCTTCACAGCAGCATAGCCAAGTTAATTGGATGTTTTAAATTTTTTTGAATAAAGGTATGATGAATAATTTATGAAACAAGGATATAAATTGTGCTGCACCATTTCTTTCAGAAAAGTAGCTCAATATTGCAGCTGTAGTTGTTTTGTCAAATATTACCAATGCAATGTTAACAACTTGTTTGTTATTTCTCAGATGAGTGACCTGTTAACTAATTTTCCTTGCTTTTTTAGTTCCCGTTTAGTAAATGATCTTTTTCATAAATTTTATGAAATAATCTCCATGCTATGTCACCAGCAGGAACTTCAGCAGGAACTTTGTAATTAAACAAACCAAATTTAAAAAAAAGGAAAAAAAAAATTTTTTGTATTCAACAAGTTATTATGACTGAGCTGGAGTGTGACGTAAAATTAGTGCATAACGTATATTGGAAGCAGAATATGGAGGTCTGCCTCTAGGAAAATGGAATTTTATTTCTATTAAACTTGTCAAAATTGGATTAAAACCATTAGCTTTATTTGTATATGGACAGGAAATTTTTTATCACACAATAGTTAGTTAATTTGCAATTTCGACCACTGCGAAACCATTCAGGTAAAGAAATATGACATCTTTAATAAGACAATGAAACATTAAGATCTTTATTAACTGTTATTGACTCAAACACAGTTGATACACCTGGTTTTCATCAAAACAAAGTTTATAGTAAACAACACTATTATGATGTTTCTTAAACGTAAATCCTGGTGGGCATTGCTGTTCTGTTAACAAATCGAGACTAATTTATTTTATCAACACTTCAAAACTCATCTTTTCCCAAATACCTTGATGTTGGTTCTTTTCTAGCCAATCCTTAAAGTTGATGAGCGACTTATTTTATCTGAAACAGGTTGGGGATTACTTACTTTTAGTTGGAACAGGTTGAGGATTTCTTTTCATGATACATATTTTTCCATATTTGATAAATTTATCCTTGAAATGATCCACACAAACAGCTGATTATTTAGATGAAACTCAATCTTTTCTATTGACAAAATATATCCATCGTTCTTGCAAATTGCTTTAGGAAAATAAAACTTAGATTCTTTTGGACCAGTAAAGTAACCAATTTGTGACAACACATTTATTAACCATATTTATTATGAAAAAAACATTTCAAAAACTGCAATAATATTAAGATCTCTTACATTTAAAATTGAAATGATCTCCACTTGAATAACATTGCATAAAAAAGCAGTTCGACTATATACAAAAAATTGTCTGTGTGTCTATTTGATTGTTCTACTCTGTAATGGATTATAATGAAGCAGGCAATCAATCGGGACATAATCAGAAATATATATTAAGTATGAAAAGGTAAACCAAACTTTGATATGATTATTGTTATAACCACATCGTTTTAATTATTAAATATTGTTACTCGTCTCCTAATTGAAAATAATCCGTAAAAAAACTGGCCTCCTTATTTTTTACGGAAAATGCCGTTTAATTATAGTGGACCATGTCACACCTAGAAACTAAAGATAAGTTGATAGGACATTTGCAAGAAAGTTTAAATTAAAGACAAGTTAGTTAATATTTGTTAAAAAAATTATAAATTAAAAGCTCAAAAAAACAAAAAAAGAATCTTAAAAAGAAGTTAATTCATTAATAATAAGTAAATAAGTTTTTCTTTGAATTTTTATTTGAATAAAGAGAAAAACGATTTTTCAGATCATTATTTAATAAGGTGTTACATAATTTAGGACCTCTGATGGCAATAGAAAATTTAGTAACCGAATAGTGCATTTTAGGTTGTTCATAATTGTAAATTGTAGGGTGTACAACACCACATAACTGACACTGCCAACTTGTGCAGACTCGAGTTTGGTGCCCAACTACATATTTTATTTTCCTGCACCAATTTTCATAAAATTGTGACCATATACTTGATTGTTATTTGCAGTATGTGGGGGAAGTGGGAAAGGGGCGATTGCACTTCTTGATGTTTGTCTTTTAGAAGTAACTTTCTTTGGAAAATAACCTCCGGCTCAATTTTCCACTATAGCTATCATAAAATCTATTTTTGACATTGTCTTATATTCATTTGTATGGAGTATTTACAACAAATGGCTATTTAAAATTGTCCTATCAAATATAGAAAAATGACCTTAATTGTTCACTTTATTGTTTTTACGCTCAGACAAGTACACATAGAGCTGTGCATCACCCAAATCTACACTGCCCATGGTTGTATTGTAACGAGCAACAATATTTGGTTTTATAACTATATTTCCTCTTCTGTTACGCATTTCAGTAAAAGCTGCTTTGGCAACAGTAGATAGTAACATAGGGCTTATTTACCATCTTGGTATGTCTCACACAACAAAGGTTTTTTTCTATATTGGTCTTTTTCTATACCTTCTATATTTTTTATCTATATTTCTATTTCTATTTTATTATTTTGATTTAATACAGATTTCAGTAAGGCTTTTCCTATTGACTCGCACTGTGTGTGTTGCAGTGGTCTGATGAGCATATAGATCTAAGTTTGGAGAAGTGTAAAAATTTTCAATATGTAATGACAATATGTGATGACTTTGATGGAAGAAATTAATTTAGCGCAAAAGACGAAAAACCAAACTATAAATCATACCAAAGGCAATGGTGGTCATATCATACCAAAGGCAATGGTGGTCAAACTATAAGTCATACCAACGGCAACACCATTGGTGCTGTCTGAAACACACCATAACTTAATCCCAAATTTAGAATGACGTTTGTTTGGCATATATTGACGTGTTTTTCCTTTGTAGCTAAACATACTCTCATCTATAGAAATATCTCTTATTGGATAATAATAATAAAGAAATTTGTTCTTTAAAAGTCCATCTAAAAACTGAAATTTATTAATTTTATTGAGTGGTTGTTGATTTGGCCCATGAATGTCTGTAAAATAAAGAAATTTAAGCATAAGTTGAAACCGGTCACAATTGAAATAGGTAACAACCAGGGAGTAGATGCACAAAGATGATTTATACTCCAGTACAGTTTAATGTTATCTTTTTCGATGAGATCCATGTTAATTGTGAATCTGATGAAAGCTTTTATCTCTAAAAGATTGGTCTTTCCCATTTTAATCCATCCATAACCTCTTGATGTTGGATGGAACCTTAAATATTGTTGATTATTTTGAATCAACATATCAGCATAATTATTTGTAAAATGTACTATATTTTGCCAAATTTAAGAGTATAAAACAAGTTAAGATACTTAATAGGCTTAGACTAGGTTAAATTGAGTGCTTGGGTCCTGAATCAACATTAAAGTAAACAACATCAGGACCATGGTCATTTCCTAGAACAAGTACTCAATCATCTAAAAGATAACCACCAACATCTACGTTAACATCGCTATCAGAACTGAAGTCTTGATAAAAATTAAAACAAAAAACTCTAAATGATCATACTAGGTGCATATTTGTTTTAAATAATATTGTATGGAATTTTTGAATTAAAGTTTTTGTGCCTTCATCAAATAAACTATTGTCGCTGAAACTTAATTCTTTGCTGGTATAATTCTCGTCATCCATAAAACTTTCTATTCTGTCGCTCATTTTCAATGCCAAATATATAAAACAATATGGTTTTTACTTGCTTTACTACCAGAAAGGTTTCTATAATCCAGCTTTATTTTCATTACACATTGAAGCATTCATATATTGATTATTATAGAAAAACGATTTTATTGTTTGTTTTTCTGAATTATGTTGAATAGTGTCTTAAACAAGCTTTGAACTTCCTTCATTAGTTTCGTATCTTGGTAGACCCTTGTTATTTGTTTCAGGAGCTACAATAAGGGAATGCTTTTCCAAATGTTTATATTATTTGTATGATTTATTAATAAACTTGAGTGGCTTATTGCAATGCATAACCCTACTTTCTAGTTTATTTTCAAACAATGTTAGCATAGAATCATTTGCCTCCATGTCATCTAAAACTGATATAGCACCTTCGTCATATATATATATATATATATATTATATATATATATATATATATATATATATATATATATATATATATATATATATATATATATATATATATATATATATATATATATATATATATATATATATATATATATATATATATATATATATATATATATATAGCACCTTCGTCATATATATATATATATATATATATATATATATATATATATATATATATATATATATATATATATATATATATATATATATATATATATATATATATGACGAAAGTATATATATATATATATATATATATATATATATATATATATACAAAATAGAAAGTGTATTATTATGGTATAATAATATTAATACAAATACTCTTGTGCGTTTAAGAGTGCTCAATACTATTAAATAATAGAGCAATATTTATTTATTTATATTAAATGAATAAAAACAACTTTTGATGGAACTCTGAGTTTCATGCCTTTCGGCAATCATCAGCCATTGCGTATTTCGTCACTTAAAAACCGTTTAAAAATTACAAATTAAAATTACGGTGGAACGAGTTCTGACGTTACCAAACAAAACAAAACAAAACAAAAAGACGTCAAAGGTTTTAGTCCTCGGTATCAAATAAGGATAGTAAAAATTTTTTTGAATGCCGGCACTTTGATATTATTTCAAATCTTTTTTTAAGTAAGTTTTCTCCCTTATACGACAATATGTGAAACTTCTCGCGGAGACAAAGATTACAAACTTTTGATGCTTGATTGTAGGGCTTACATTGTGCTATTATCTTCCATGTAATCACAGGATTTATATGTTTCGATTTTAGCTCCCATATTTCTTTGGAAAGTTTAGTGTCATTTTTATATTTGGGTGCATTGAAAGATTTAAGATGGTTGGCATATCTTAATTTAAATGTGGTTTCACTTATACCGAAATAAACTATATATATATAGTATTGTTAAATTAGACAAACGACACGGCAGGCGTCAAAATAATTTGCGTTGTTATACTCATCGTTCAATCCTCTTTTGAATGGATGTATCACATGTGACGGCTGCTGTATGGGTTGTCTCTAATTGACGTTTTTCTGAACTTACGTTTTTTTTCACGGGTACGTACAGCTAGTCTTTAAGATGAAAAAATATGAACAATATCTTAATATGTAATATTTAAAATATGTAAATATTCTAAAATCTTAACAAGTAAAATTAACAAAACAATTAAAATACCATATCTTCAAATGAAAAAATATGTAAAATATCCTAATTTGTAATATGTAAAATATGTAAATATGTTAAAATCTTAAAATGTAAAAATAACAAAACAATTAAAATACCATATCGTCAAATGAAAAAAATCAGAACAAGTAAATAAAATTAATACACAAAAACTAATTGTTGCTTAATAGCCGACAGACAATTGCAGCCTCTGTAAGAAATTGCTGAAACTGCCTGTGACAAGTTTCCTTGGCATATTTTTTTTGCATATTTCTGAGAACAGTTCTCATTTCGTCCCACATCATCTTGGAACAAATATCATGAAGCGCTTGTTTTTCCCCAGACTCCATAAGACAAATTCGCCAATCCTTGGCAGATATTGGATGGGTACCAATAATTAAACGCTTCCCGATCATGGCAATTGCTAAATAAGTTACTTTTTCATATTTAGTGTTTCTTGATACGTACCAGTCTGTGCTTTTTACAACGTTGTAATCTGTCGAATAAAAAATGTGTAATAAGACTTATAGCAATAAATTGGCTACATATAGTATGTCTACATATTGTATTACATTAACAAAAAGTATATTTTAATAAAACTGTCCAACCTACCACGCAAAAGTTCTTTCTTTGAAGTATTACTTTCTGTTTCTCTTTCACCATCAGACTCCGGACTCTCTGATGATTCTGATTCATCGGTACTCTCATTTAACATTTCTTAATAGATACACAAAATTTAAAGGATTTTTAAGCCTTTAGGGTTACAATTTTATAATAGTTTTAAACGTATTAAAAAAAAGTTATTACCTTTTACAGATTTATATTGGGACTGTTTCAATATATCAATGAGAACCTCTGATTGGTTGGTAACACCAACGTTGTCTAATGGTGTTCTAGCTGCATATAATATATTTTATCTAAGTATTATTAATAATTGTATAGTTCATTTATTTTTAAAAATCAAATGAATTAAATAATAAGTCAAGTAATTTTTGTTACCAGCAATAATCTTTTTTATTTGATCTGGGTACTCAGGATTAATATATTTGTAATTGTGATGGAGATCAATTATTTTTTGGTAATCTTTATTGTACCCTTTTTCATCGGTAACTTCAACAACTTCATATTCTAAATTGAAACATTTTTATTAACTGAAATTTTTTTTAAACCAAAAATTAAACCAAAGTAAATTGAATTTGTCTTTAGTGTTATATAGTTAATTATTAAAACAATTTTTTTAATAAACAAATTAGGCATATTTCAGCATATTTATACTTTTGTTCTATTAAAAACTAGTATATTTGTGTTTCCATTTAACATCCATAATCATAAAAACTTTTAAACAACTAGTCATGACTTTAAAAACAAAACTAAAAGTACCTTTTGGTTTAACTACAATGTCTATGATATTGTCCAAAATCCATTTTACTGCTAATGTAGCCTCGTCTTTTTTGGGTTTTTCTAATAAAGGGTACATAGGTATTACTAACAAAACTATAACCTTGCACAAAAGTATAATATTTGAGTATGTTTTTAAGTAAATTGCTTAAATGAAAAATTTTTACATTACTTAAATTTATACTTTCAATTATAAATAGAAAGCTAACCTTTTTTTATGAATAATTTGGTGTAAGTAGCGTCATTGCTACTTTGGACTTCGAAATCCACGTCTGCATTATCATTAACTTGTAACAATAAATGTATATATATATATATATATATATATATATATATATATATATATATATATATATATATATATTTATATATATATATATATATTTATATATTTATATATATATATATATATATTTATATATATATATATATATATATATATATATATATATATATACATATATATATATATATATATATATATATATATATATATATACATATATATATATATATGTATATATATATATATTTATACATATATATATATATATATATATATATATATATATATATATATATATATATATATATATATATATATATATATATATATATATATATATATGTATATGTATATATATATATGTATATGTATATACATATATATATATATGTCAAACTATCCTTGCATTCTTTGACTTTTCTTATTTTTAACTTTTCCTTTACTTCAGTAATTTGCAAATCTAAAGCCATTTTTTTTTTACATATTGTTCCTTTTTTTAAAAAAATTTGTAAAAACGGTATACTACCTTTATCTAAACACTCGTCGTCGCCGACACTTTTATTAATGTAACTTGCCAGCTCATTATCTTCGTATTCTTCTCCGAAAGTTTCTTTTATCTTGCAGGAGTTTAGACGAATCCATTGTTTTAAGGTTTTCATTGAGAGTTCTTTTTTCGATTTTGATTTAATTAACCCAAATTCTTCGCCTACTTTTAAACTTATAGCAGCTGTTTTTCTCTCATAAAACCGACAAACGTAAAATCGTTTTGTCGTAATTGGTTTGTTTTTCATAAAGAGCTATATATAGATGACAATGCTGTTTTTATGATAATTGATTTAAAAATATATATATTAAAGTAATTAAATACTTACGGTCGCAACATCTTCCATTCCCTCTTCCCCACTCGACGTTAGCTGACTAGCAATAGAAATCCTAATTCTCGTTGGACACACGCGGCCAAACTCTTTTATGTCTGAAAAAATCCCTGCTTTTTGAAAGCTTGTTGACATGCCGTTAGCAATGGCTGACTGTGTCATTACAGTTTTGCCCCTTATGGCAAATATACAAGAGTTATCATCAACATTCTTGTCAGCTATGAGTGGCAAGAAGTGATTTATGTAAGTATCAATATTTTTTTTTAATTGTTTGTCAACCACTATTATTTTTGTACCGTAAATCATACTAGTTTTGTAACGATCCGATTTAAAAATGTATGAGTCCGGAAACTCGGCCATTTCATATGTGTCCTTGATGTCTTGGACTTTGATATTTATTAAATTAGAAGATCTTGTCGCATTCCAAAAACATATCATTATCATTAGATAGTCGCGAATGTCTATGGTTGTAAGTATTGGTGTGAAATTTTCTGAATTTAGTGTTTTTAATAAAGAGTTAACATGGTTTGAATTGTAGTAAGAACTAAATATTTCTGGGGTTATGAGATGAAGTCTTTTAAAATTTTTTAGGTCTATTTCTCTTTGCGATACGAATGGTTTTGAGGAACTCTTGATTTCTTTAACTCTATTTACTACAATGCCCATTTGAGTAATTGTCATTCCTATATATATGCAACGGGATTGCAAAAATTCGAAAAACTTGTTCAGAGAACCTAATTTAGATTGAATTGTTCTTGGTTGTATATGGGGTGTTTGAAGGGATGGTGCAAGTTTTTGTTGATCTTTAATTACTTCAATTAATGGTCCTGCATAGTAGTCCGATAGAAGATTCGGATCCGCCAACATATTTTTCGGAAGACATCTTTGCAGTGGATCAACAGATTTCCAAATTGAGTCAACATGTTGTGATATTGATTTTATGTTTTCTTTACTCATGTATTTAGTTTTCGACAACCATTTTTCGAAATCTTCAATAACAAGACTGCTTGAGTCATAATAATATTGAAATTCTTCTTTTGATATACCGAATTTGGTATACTCAAACTTTGTTAAGTCCTTTTTATTTTGCAAAATTGGTTGCATTGGGTTAGGACGGGCAGTAAATTCTGTATCTTTACCTGTTAAGGTAATATGTATGTATATATATAATTATTTACATATGTATGTATATATATATATATATATATATATATATATATATATATATATATATGTATATAAATATATATATGTTTATATATATATGTATATATATATATATATATATATATATATATACATATATATATATATATTTACATATGTATATATATATATATATATATATATATATATATGTATATATCTTATACTGCTGAGTTAGGTGAGCATGATGATGTCATACTCAGCTAATGTCAAATAGCCTGCTGTCGGGGGCTTCAGTACATACATCGACTGACATATAGCCTGACTCGCCGTGGAGTGCTGCTACATCGACTGAGGGTTTGGTATGGGTCAGCAACATTTTCATTCATTTTTCTTCGTTTTCCCTCATCGTTTTCTAAAAATGCTCACTTAATTTAGGCTAGCAAAAAAGTGAGCAACTGCGCATATAAATATGCTATAGTAGATATATATATATATATATATATATATATATGTGTATATATATATATATATATATATATATATATATATATGCATATGTATATATATATATATATATATATATATATATATATATATATATATATATATATATATATATATATATATATTAGCATTTATAAAATATTGTATATATCAGTAGTTTGTTAACCTCTCTTGGAGATACCATATTTTAAAGATTGCTTTTGGCTAGCAACTGATGATGAATCTGTAAAACAAAACAAAGTTGCTTAAACTTTACAATTTTGTTTAAAGCATTTATGTAAAATTATGTTACATTACGACGACTATTCAACTCACCATGAACAGTATTTAATGCTTCGTTTATCGCAGCTTTCACAAGTGATTTTGATATGTATCCACTTGTAGATGGTACACAAGATTCATGAAGTGTATTATTATCTGAAGAAGTTTTTTTATATATAACGTTAAATTTTTTTATTACATTTTTTAAAATAAATCAATAAAATTCAATTAAAAAAAATTTACTATCACACGGATCCGGTTTAGATGTTGAAGTGATATGTTTAAGATGATCAACATTTTTAATACTTGTTTCTGTATGTTTTGTTACCTGTTTTGGAACTGTATCTGCATATAAAGAAAAAATTAAAAATCATGCCATATATTATTAGGACCATCATTATAAACGTGTAAATTTACATTTTATAGATTTTAAAAAATAACTAATACCACAAAACTTCTTCTTTTGCTCAAAAATAAAATCTTTTGATTTTATTTTCATTAAAGTGATTTGTTCCTTAAACGACTCACTGCAAAAATACATATATTATATATATATATATATATATATATATATATATATATATATATATATATATATATATATATATATATATATATATATATATATAATATATATATTTCTATATATGTATATATATACATATATATATGTATATATATACATATATATATAATATATATATATATATATATATATATGTATATATATATATATATATATTTATATATGTAAATATATACATATATATATGTATATGTATATATATAAATATATATATATATATATATATATATATATATATATATATATATATGTATATATATATATATATATATATATCTATTTATATATGTAAATATATATATATATACATACATATATATATATATATATATATATATATATATATATATATATATATATATATATATATATATATATATATATATATATATATATATATATATATAATAAACCTAAAAAAATTACCAAAATGACTTACCTTCCAACAACAAACTTGTGCTCGTTTAGCAGATGCTTATCTAAGCGATCATACCATAACAAACAATGCGTACAAGCATAAGGCTTGTTTGAATGTTTTACTAATCTTGTTTTAAACTTAAACATTCGCACATAAAATGAATTGTAATATTGTGCATTTTCTTTTTTGTATTGATGTTTCGACATTAAATGCCTGACAAACTTTGTCGTACTTGACGAACAGAGAGCTTCGTGGCATTTAATTTTATACTCTAAACGCCCATTTGCTCTTTTATAAACAGTCACCTAATAATATATAATTTCAAAGTATGTTCACATATATGTATATAAATATATTTTTATCTTTTTCAATTACTCAAAAATATATAACAACGATATTAGTGAAGAGTAAAATTTAATCATAACATACCCTTTCACGATCACCAAAGGTTTCAAAAAGTTCATTTAATATGCTTTTTTTTCTATACTCTAAGTAATTTGCAGCACAAAGAAAATCTTCTGGATCAATATTGTCTGCAATGGTTTGTGACAAAGGATGTTCGGGGTAGAAGTGTGCATCCCCTTGATAATACAACTCAAACTTCTTTTCATCGTTTACTTTGTCGCCAAAGTAAGGCACATCTTCCACTAACGTTTGGCAATTAACCTCGACCTGATCTGATGAAATTTTATTATTTGTTTCAGACAATAATAATTTTGGCTTGTTATTTCCAATAGGTCTTTCAATTGATGATTTGGAAACTGATGGTGTACCAGGCACGTAGTCTGGATCAATTTCCATTTCATCAACTGAACTCTCTTCAGAGGATGAAAGTAAATCGTCAATTAGAGACAAACCATACAGCAGCCATCACATGTGATACATCCATTCGATAGAGAATCAAACGGTGAGTATATAATTGCAAACAGATTTGACGGCTGCCGTGTTGTTCGTCGGTAAACTGCAAAAAACTACGTCGATAAACGATTTCTAATGACCGAAAAACGTCGTTTAGAGACAAACTATACGACAGCCGTCATATATCATACGTCAGTTCGATAGAGAATCGAACGGAGAGTCTAATGATGGTATCACATTCAACGGCTGCCGTATACCTTGTCTCTAAACGGGTAAAAACTGCTAAAAAAACAGGGGGAAACCTGATCGAAAAACGCGATTTATAGACAAACTGTGCGACAAGCGTCAAAACAGTTTGCGCCGTTAAACTCGCAGTTAAATTCTCTATCAAAATGATGTATACGATATGGCAATCTCGAAGATCGATTTTTGACCCAATTTCCCTGATGGTTAGGGTTAGGGTTAGGGTCAGGGTTCCCATCAGGGAAAAAGTCAATTTTTGAAATGCCATGTATTATACATCATTTCGATAGATAATTCAATGCTGAGATCAATGCCGCAAACAGAATTTGATAAAACTATAGAGTTTGTCTCTAATCTGCAAAAAACTGACGCAAAAATTTGAGGGGCGGCAACAGAAAAACGTCAATTAGAGACAAACCATACAGCAGCCGTCACATGTGATACATACATTCGATAGAGAATCAAACGGTGAGTATATAATTGCAAACAGATTTGACGGCTGCCGTGTTGTTCGTCGGTAAACTGCAAAAAACTACGTCTAAAAACGATTTCTAATGACCGAAAAACGTCGTTTAGAGACAAACTATACAACAGCCGTCATATATCATACGTCTGTTCGATAGAGAATCGAACGGAGAGTCTAATGATGGTATCACATTCAACGGCTGCCGTATACCTTTTTTCTAAACGGGTAAAAACTGCTTAAAAAACAGGGGGGGACCTGATCGAAAAACGCGATTTATAGACAAACTGTGCGACAAGCGTCAAAACGGTTTGTTTTGACGCTCACATGGTTTAAAAAAATCAAAAATAAACACCTTTGCAAATTTCTAATTTTTGATATAAATGATTTTTACCCATCTATTAGTGAAAACATTCTTACCAACGTAATCTGTTTCGCCGAACAACATGTTATTATAAAAAATGACGATAAAAAAATAATATATCATGCAAGAAAGTCTTTAATTTTTAATAACGACGAAGCTTGGATAAAGAAAAGAGGCGGATTATTTGATGTCACAATGGGAGCATTTGATGGAGCTGAAGTTTGTGAACTAGTTGGTATTTTTATGTTGTTTCAGCTCTCTCAACATTACGATAAAAATACTTTTGGCTTGTATCGTGACGACGGGCTTGCTGTTTTTGAAAACAAAAGCGGCCAGCAAATGGAAAAAATCAAAAAACATTTTACACATATTTTTAAAAGTAACAACCTACTTATCTCCATCCAATGTAATATTAAAATTGTCAATTTTCTTGATGTAACATTGAACCTGATTGACAGTTCTTATCAACCGTATTGTAAACCTAATAACCAACTTATGTATGTTCATTCAGAGTCAAACCATCCACCTAATATAATAAAAGAAATCCCTCGCACTATTGAGTTAAGATTATCGAATATGGTAGTAAATGAAACTGCGTTCAATAACTCAATTATTCCGTATGAAGAGGCTTTACGTAAATCAGGATACAGTTCAAAACTCACCTACCAACCGCAAACAAACAAAAATCAAAAAAGACATCGCAAGCGTAAAATTATATGGTACAACCCCCCGTTTAGCAAAAATGTTGAAACTAAAATTGGAAATCGCTTTTTAGCTTTAATTGACCAGCACTTTCCAGTAGGACACAGGCTTCATAAAATTTTTAATCGAAACTATGTTAAAGTAAGCTATAGTTGCATGCCTAATGTCAAGTCTTTAATAAATACGCATAATAACAAAATTTTACATAGCGATAAAAATAAAACATCAAAAAAATGTAACTGCATAGACAAAAATATTTGCCCGTTAAATAACCAATGCCTTTTTAGCAATATCGTATACCAAGCCACTGTAAGTTCTGGTGATCCTCAATGCAAAGATAAAGTTTATTTCGGTTTTAGCGAAACCACATTTAAAATAAGATATGCCAACCATCTTAAATCTTTCAATGCACCCAAATATAAAAATGACACTGAACTTTCCAAAGAAATATGGGAGCTAAAATCGAAACATATAAATCCTGTGATTACATGGAAGATAATAGCACAATGTAAGCCCTACAATCAAGCATCAAAAGTTTGTAATCTTTGTCTCCGCGAGAAGTTTCACATATTGTCGTATAAGGGAGAAAACTTACTTAATAAATGATATGAAATAATATCAAAGTGCCGGCATTCAAAAAAATTTTTACTGTCCTTATTTGATACCGGGGACTAAAACCTTTGACGTCTTTTTGTTTTGTTTTGTTTTGTTTGGTAACGTCAGAACTCGTTCCACCGTAATTTTAATTTGTAATTTTTAAACGGTTTTTAAGTGACGAAATACACAATGGCTGATGATTGCCGAAAGGCATGAAACTCAGAGTTCCATCAAAAGTTGTTTTTATTCATTTTATATAAATATATATATATATATATATATATATATATATATATATATATATATATATATATATATATATATACTTTGTTAAGTATATATATATATATATATATATATATATATATATATATATATATATATATATATATATATACACTTTACAAAGTAAAACAAAATATTGCTGTTCATTAAAAAGTTTCTACTCTTGAAAATTTTTATGTTTTTATTGCTAAAAAAACAGGTCAAGTTATTGCTTAACAAATTAATACTAAAAAATCAAGTAAATTACAATTGTATAAAAGCAAGTAAAAACCAGTTAAGTAATTTCACCATTTAAGTATTTTAAGTAAAACCATTAAAATATTTTTTGTAACAACCATTTAAGCAATAACCATTTAAGTATAAATTTCATTCTTACAGGGTGCTAAGAAGGAAAGGCTTCAATCAAATTAGCTGAAACGCCTCATTAGCAGCTTTTGTTATATTTTGGTAACACTAACGGTGAATTCGATTTTGGCTATGTCGGTAAAAACAAATTTTTTATTAAATTTAATAAACAGTTTATAAAGATAAAATATACATGATTAGTAAAGTGAATATATATGAATTCACAGCAACAATATCAAATACAGTTAAACAATTATAAATATTTAATACAAATATATCTTTCAGATTGAGCACATAAATCAAAAAACAATCAATGTTTCTACTTTAAACTTTTATTCTCTGGAATTGTCAGATTTACAAAGTTTTCATATGTGCTCTTCTCCGTATATGCGTCTTCTCCGGCAATACATATGAATTTGTATGAATGATAGTCCTTGAGATAATTTGTGTGTAAAACAAGCAGTTATATTAGGATTGTTAGATTTTTTAATTTTAAAAGAATAAAGATGTTCATAAGTATATGTTTCAAATGGATAGCGTACATAATATGTTTGCTTTGCATGAAAAACAATACATTTTAGCTCTCCAAACTGTGGACGACTCTCACCAATGTCATGACACAAAATACCGACTCGATTTCATGGCAGCCAAAGTCTAACTGAATGAACAACATATATTTCACCACAATTGTTTACTTTTAAAACTGTGCGTTAACTTTTATACTGCTGATTGTAAAATGCCTAAAACTACTGTATCACATATGCCGGTTTGTACATAATCTTTATACAAAGATCCACTAAACAATGTATTTGCTAGTTTGCGTTGACTGCAACGCAAAATAGTTATGCAAATGCTTTAAAAATTGCGAACAACAGAATGGAAGTTCTTTAGCATATTAATGTTTTGCCTTAAAAAGCATACAACAATATCTGCTTAAAGGCCCGTACTTTGTCATAAACTCGAGATAACGTAGCATAAAATTATGGTTTGGAATAAGCCTTTTTTCAGGTTATATAGTTTTATAATGGGCATGATGTTCCTCCATATTAATCTCCAGCTGACGAATGAGGCCACCAATTATAATTAGAGTAAACATTGCATCCATGCAATCAAGTAGCATAAGTAGAAGTTATCTATGAGCATTACCTTCTGGTATTAGGTTTCCATCCATTAAAGTTAGATTTCTTATCAAACACCGTGGTTCAGCAGCTTAAATGGGAAAACTTTTCAAGTTAACTTCTCGTAGTTTGCTGTATTTGTCAGTCAATGAATAGTTATAATTATTAATTGCGTTGTTGACGTCTGCAAGTAAAAAATACTTTTTGTCTATTGCTGAAATGAAAGAGGCAATGAAAGCAATAACAAGGCATATTTCTAAAGGTAAAATAACATTTAATACATCATGCATGCAGTATAAAAGAATTTTTCTTAAGCTTGACATTATTTGGATAACATTTGAATTATTATTTAAACAATTTTTGCCTCAAATATAAGCAAACAGCAATTCTAGGTGATCTTGAGACATTTTGTAGGTTAATACATTTGTAAACGTAATTTCCAATCTTGAAAGCTTATAAAACAACGAATCTCTGATACTTGTTGCAGAGGTAATAAAACCAATAACAAATATTTTTCTGCTATGTTTAGGAATTTTAGTCCCATATTTATCGTCAAGTTAGCAAAATATTAAATTGTTTTTTTAATAATACCAAACCAATGGATTTTATCATTTAGAAAGAGGTTTATATCAAATCTTTGCCAAGTAGACTTCTCTAATTATTAATCTAATGTGCCTTGAGCATCATGCAAAGTCGGATTATCAAATAGCATTAAAAATTCAATAGCGTCTGCCAAAGAATTACTAAGTGTTTGTGCAGCTATTGCCACATTCATATTATTTCTCTGAAAAGTAATATGGTTATTGCCGAGTTTATTAGCAAACTTTAAGCTACGCTCGTCTTGGACATTTTGCAGAATTGTAATGTACTTTCACTTCATAAAGCTTTTTTGACTATCAATAAATACATCAAGCTCACACAAAGCATTTCGTACAAGTTTTAGCATATGGCAAGAATCAAAAATAACATAAATATTGTTATCATAAGATTCAATATTAAAACAAGTTTAAATAAAAATTTTAACTTTATCAAATGAACAACCAAGTCTTTTGATTGCGCTAAAATTTACAAGTTATGCTACACCACAAGTTATGCTACACCATGAAATCTGCACCATGTTGAATACAAAAACTAACTGCCTAGTTTAAAAAGCAAATTAGGTTTAGTGTTGAAATCCTTTCTCACAGAACATAACCAATAGTATATTTCCGATGACCTCGAAGTTCAACAAGTATAAATACAAAAGCCTCAATATCTTTTCAATTTTCTTTCATTTTTTGACAAAAATTAAAGAAAATTGTTCTATTTTCACAAAAAAGAATGTTCATTGTGCTGTTGTCGTGTAAGCAAAGCTTTTACTTAATAAAGTCATTTTTTAAAACACTTTAGACATAATCAATTGAAATATAAAACTTAGAAGCCAGGAACAAAAAATTGCGTAATCGTGTAGTTCGTAGGTACTATGAAGTTACTAAATATGTGTAGGTACTATAAAATTACTAAATTCAACATATTGAGCTGATTTTTTTACAAGACATCGAACTTTTGTTTGAATTTCTATATTCAAACATAAAATATTCGGTTTTTGTAAAAGTTTATTTTAGTTTATTTTAGTTTGTTCATATTATTTTTTAATTTGACTTAAATAACAGTAAGCTACAATAATTTATTGAATTTTACAAATTATATCATTAACAAGGTTTAATTATAAAAATATCATCAAATATAAACTTATTAAAATTATAAACAAATCTGCTATCATCTCCTTCTTTGCTGTATGGTTTCTTACAAATTTCCTCAACATTTTTTTATAATAAACTTCCTTGTTATTTCCTAGTAATTCATTAAGTTATTTCTTAAATTTTTGTTTAGTTAGTTAATTATTTTACACAAAGCTACAGCTTTGTTAAACTCATCATCAGCTGAGTATACGCTGAGTATAGGGATACAGCTTCGTATAGGAATATAACGGGATTGCCGAAACGCCGGAATTTATTCTTTAATTTATTTATTTAAGATATGTGAAAAATACTGTGTAAATTAAATCAAAAAATCATTATCCAGATCAATGAAAGCTATTGGTAAACCTAGGTAAACAAGTAAAAAATTTTTGTGGAGTGGAGAAGTTTAAAACATTAGAAATTTTAATTAAAATAATAGAAAAATAAAATATTACTGCCCTATGCCAAATCCTCAGTCAATATTGCAGCACTTTCTTGTAGAAGCAGGCTATAAGATAGTCGATGTAGCAACACTTCTTTGCAGCAGCAGGGTATAAGGTAATGGATGTATTTGCACTCCTTTATAGCATAATGCCAATAAATATTCTTTACATTTATATTTAAATTAAATATTACATTTATATTTATATTAAATATTACATTTATATTTATATTAAAAAGTTACCACTTTGAGCAAGTCTCCACACGAAAGCGATAAAATAACATTTTTTTAGACCATACATCTGTTACTTTGCTTAATTTTATTCGCAGAAATATTTATAAAGATTTCTTAAAAATTAGAAATATTGTGATGCAAAAAGAGTTGCTTCCCAATTTTGGGCAACAAACAAGTTCTTTTTTTCATAAAAAATGTTACCATGTATTTATAACCTATAAACACATAATATGTGGCTACATAATATGTATTTATATGAATAAGTACATGTTATGTGGCTACATAATATGTATTTATAGGTAATAAATAGATATTATGTAGCCACGATGCTGAGGTGCAGGCTTTCACTTTCAATCTTGAAGGTAAAAAACTACATAAATATAAATCTCGTTCCGGCCAGATTTTTTTCCATAATTCTGGCAAATTCCATTCCCGCCGCAATTCAATTTTTCTGGGTTCCATTTTAAAAACTAATTGAAATTGGTTTATAGAAAGTTTGCTTTTGCAAACTTTCTATAAGCCAAAAATCAAATTACTTCTCATTTGATTTGAATCTGAGGTTGATTCAAATCAAATACTTCTCATTTGATTTGAATTTGATACTTCTCATTTGATTTGAATTTGAGTCTTTTTAGATTATGCTTGTCGTTAGCTAGCTTTGACTCATAGATACGTAATGCTCGTTTAATGTTTTTCTTCTCCTCCTTTTTGATATTTGCATATTTATTGATGTGAGCTGCGTTTTTCCACTTTAAGTTATCATTTTTGTTCTAAAGCTTTTTTTAGTCTAATTAGCTTCATTAACTTGTTTTTAATATAGGGTTGTCTTTTTTTGCAGTATTTTTTGATGCCATTTTCAATAAACTTATGACACGCTTGATTATAGAGGTTAGACCATATCATTCTTGAACATCGTGATCCATAAAACTAGCATACTAATTTATGTTGCTTATAAAAGTGTTAATTTCATCATGTTAGTTGTATTTATAATTTTTTGCTGTTAAAACTATTTTGATTACCACTGCTTAAATGTGCTGCCAGTTAAGAGATACATGTCCTTGAGAGGCTATACCAAGACAAGGTCCTATTAAAACGTTGATTCTGTATTTTGATTCTATTATTATAAGATCAAGTGTGTTGTTTAAATTTCCATTAGTTTAATTAAATATTGGATATTTGACATGTTGGTAGAGGTGGTTGTTACAGAGAGCATCATTAAGCTTATATATTTAAGACTATTTTCATTATCAGATGTGATTTTCCAGTCAGATTGCCAAGTTATGCCTGGAAAGTTGAAGTCAATTAAGCCATTCTATACTTTTATATCAACTAAGTATCTAGTGTAACCGAGAGCACAAATTATTTCATTTAATCGTAATGAAGCAGTTGGTAAGTTCCTCTCGATAAACACAACCTGCAAGAAATTTTTCTGATAATTTTATTAAAAAAAAAAAAAAAAAAACTTTTTATTGTTTTTTTAAATTTTGAACATATTGGGATTTCTTATAAAAAAATAAAATAACAAAAACAGTCTGCTATTTACAATAGCAAAAAACTATTAACAAGAGCATAACATTCAAAAAAACAATCAGCATTCTGTTTATTTTATCTTTATTTTAAACAGTTATCAATTTGTTTTTTTAAACTATTTTGTCTTTTTTTTATCCATTTTATTTGTTTGTTTTTTAATAAAGGCACATATCAGATCTCATAAACAATTTGTTTTTTCTTTCTGGCTTTAATAGCATTCTCAAACAGAGACGGAGGATACTTAAAATACCTAATAAAAGAAGCACCATGAAGTATTATTCTAGGTACAGGTTGTGAGTTAGTTATGGTTTTTTAATTTATATATTTAGTAGTGAGTGCTAATAGCTGTTCAGATTTTAGATTAAAAGTCAATATATCTGGTCTTGTATTTGTGTGTGTATATATTTGTATGTGTATATGTATATATATATATATATATATATATATATATATATATATATATATATATATATATATATATATATATATATATATATATAATATAATATATATTAGGGTCCTACGAATTGCCATTTTTAGTTTTGAATCGAATCTCAAATCGAAGCAGGTCTTCATTCTCAAATCGAATTGAACCACGAATCGAATCACTAGTTGAAAAAAATTTAAGTTTTTTATCTTTTATTTTTATGTATACTATACAAAGTATTACAAAATTTAAATGTTATTTGAACAAACTCTTTTTGTTACTTCTAGCCCCAATTAACCGTTCCATAGCTTTCTTTTGTATTATGAAATTTGTAATTGATTATGAATGGAAAGACCAACACCACTTTTTTGATTTTTTTGCTCTTCTACAGCAACTCTCTTTTTTTTCTCCTCACACTGTTTGTTGATGTCTTTGTGCTTACTTTTTATATGAACGTGGAGTGTAGATGTGGAGTGTTGAGGCGTGACTAGTATATCTCCGCAAATCTTACAAGTTGATTTAAAGTTTATTGCTGTGTTCTTTAGGAAATGCTCTTACTGGAGGCATGATTTTCGTTTTTTAAATTCAACTTTTTTCAAAGTTGACTAAAATATAAATTTAATTACAAATCTTTTTGGAGATGAAAATAGAAACGGCAGTTAACAATCAAATAAATGAAAAATTAATTATTATTCCTTTAGATTACTTATTTTTATCGGGTATTTAACACATAATTAGTTTTTTTTTTAAAATGCTAAAAAATATTATTTAAATTTTAAATCTAATTAAAGGTAACTTTTGTTAAACTATCAAAGTTTTGATTGATAATATGCATATTATATAAACAATAGTTTTGTATACAACAGACCTGGACACATAATAAAAGCATTAGTTAAGTTTGTAGTTTATCAATCCATAAGTTTTCATAAGTTAACAAAAATTAAAAAACTTTAAAAAAACAAAACACAAAGAACAACATGGACCGTTGTCCTTGTCTTGAACCTTTTTTGCGAACCGAAACATTAAGTGTTTTTATAAAAACAATGAAAGCTTTCGAATAATCATTATTTATAAACCAAAATTATTATTTTTTAACTCGTAATTAACCATATTTCAAAACATAACGAAACTTAAGTGAAATAACGTAATTTTTTATTTTTGAAAACAAAAAATATACGGTTACAAAAAACAATAATTTGCGTTGAAAAATAATAAGGTATTATCTAAAAATTCTGAATAATGACAACTTAAGTTGCAATTTTTACAACTCCTGCGAACAAAAGAACTTTAGTGATTTCATTGAAATATTTCAAAAGTCAATTTTGTAAAAGAAAAAGATCGTGAAGAATATAATGTTCAATATTTCCTTTTTGTCAACATTAGGACTATTTGAAAGTGATGAGTAAGTACTAATTGTGCTGAAGACTAAAAATTGACATAAAAAAAATTGAAATTAAAAAAATAAAGATAACAACCAAAAAGCTTTACTAGATAACGAGATATCCCGTTTTAAAGTTGCAAAAAATAGAAAAAGCGAAAAGCTTGTAAAAACAAAATTTAAATCAAATAAAATATTTGAAACAATTACATCAACTTAAAAACCACCAGAAACATAAACTTCAGTAACTTCTTTGTTGTTTCGATTGTTTGGAAGCCCTTTTTTCTCGGATCCTCATTGTTTGCGTCTTTTTTATCTTTTTTGTTACTCTTATTTACAGACCATCTAATGCTTGACTTATTAAGTAATAAATTAGCTTTATTCATAAATCTACATCCATTAATTGCGAATTCCTTCATTACATTGTTTACACCATTGCTCCATCATTAAAATAAATTATACACTAATCTTTAATACATCTTTTGTTACAAAAGTATTTTTTGGATAGCGTTACCATACAACATTGTTGAAACCTTTATTGGCATTTTGGGTTTGTCCATGAAGGCATTTTGATAATAACTTATCACTTCTGAGTTATAAAAATGTAGGCAACAAAATTTGAATAAACCACGATGGTAAACTTATACTCTTTTTATAATTTTTAGTTTCATTAACTGAATATTTTTTAAATTGGCACCAACTGGATGATCCAGGTGGACAAAACTGATGTCGAACTTCGTCCCCTTCATCAGTTTCACAGCAATGCCAAACAATTCCTTAGACAGCTTTTTTCATAGCGTGCAAGTTATTTAAATTCTGTCTGATGGCAAGGCCGTAAAAGTTTTGCATTGAGTTAATTGTTTTATCAGTTAACTTACCTTGAACAGACAAAGAGTTTTGTGTTCCTTTTAACTTTTTTCGACGATTTCGAAGTCTGTTTCCACATTTCTTTTGTACGCGTCCAACACATTCTAATTTAATTGGGTTAATACCATAATCTTTATAACAATAAAATTTGTTGACAAATAAATTTGTCTTTTTAAGTGCGGGTATTTTTAAGTTAGTATTTATTAATTAAAAAATAAACACTTTTTAATTAATAAATACTAACTTGTTTTGGTTAAAAAATACTTAAAATAGTAGAGTTGAAAAATTTTTTTGAAAAAGTAAAAGAA